>JAJJWW010013523.1:0-41225 GCA_023531295.1 Papaver armeniacum | reverse complement strand
GGAGTAATATCTTTGTTATTATAATGTCAACAACGACATTTTCAAGGATTGAATGTTAGCGGTTTCAGAAATATATGGAGTAAGCGGTGATGATTGGCATCGCTAGGGAAGAGACATTGGTACTTGAATGTTTTTATCTAACGAAAGAGTGAAAGCCTGAGACTAAGGGGGAGAAACATGTCATATGATTGGTATAACAAAAAGATGTGAAGATTGAATATCTACCTATCTTCCTTAGGGGTATAGCTTTGTTATTATAATGTCAACATCGACATTTTCAAGGATTGAATGTAGCGGTTTCACTCTATTTGTTGAATCGGGGAATCAGCGGATTGTAATGAATTATTGAAATTTGTTTATCCATATGATGTAGAGAGTTATGTCACTAAAATTGACAAAGGGAGATTGTTAGAGCATGGCTCGGTTGATCCCACCAGCGTTGGTATGTCAAGTTTGGTTGTCATATTTTAGTGAATCAAAACTCATGTTAAAAATCGGCTTGATTGTGTACTATAGAGTTAAACTTCATATAGGTTAGCTTGAAAGTATTAGGATATGAGACATTACAAGTATTACTAAGACTTGAAGATGTGAAGGGTAAGCGAGGAGCTACACGACAACAATCATCCTTCCACTTGAGGTTAGTGATATTTGACTTGAACTGTTTCATTCCCTAACGTATCTTTCAAGTCGTGCGTATTGAAAACATAAGCTGTCAAGCATATTTGAACTCTAGATAGACATAGTATTAAGGAATACAATACGAGGTTTATTGCTTAACCATTAAACTTTGTAGATAAGACATCGCCATAATCATTTGAATGCTATTGTGATTATGTATGAGTATGAGGTGAGGATTTCATCCGTAGGGAACAATGTTTACATGTGTTCTAAGGAAGTAAGTTCATAAACTTGTTTGTGAACTGAAAAAATTTCCGGTGTTATTGGTTTGTTATTCATTGCATATCTTATGAACAACCAATATGTGTGATAGAGTATAACCGCTCACAACTAGTTGTGTTCTTGGTAGAACTTGTTCACAAATGCACGACTTATGTATTGGTATAACTTTTATTAGTAAAATAAGATCTTAAGTAATCACCTTTGGTATGATCAGATTTGTATATGTCGACCTTATAAGGGAAAAGGAACCGATCCTTGTAAAGGAAATGGAACCGATCCTAGTAAGGGGTGCGGTACATCAAAGGAAATCGATCCTTGTATGGGTGCAACAAGGTTTATAAGAAAAGGGAACGATCCTATGGACATGTGCAACACATATAATTTAGATACCATACATATGTGGGGAGACCGATCCTAGTACCTAGTCAACTAACTTTTAAAGCTAGTGTGACTATGCACAATACTCACATGGAGGTAGAATCAGGAAACTTGTTTGGTAGAACCGTAAACCCATGATTGTGATTGAATGTTGGTTTGATCAATCACAGTTCTTGAAAGTCAGGATGAACCAATTAAACTTGTTTGGAAGTGTGTCAAATCGGTTTCAGGTTGTAAGTGTGAAAGAGAACTTACAAAGTTAAGATGTTCGACAAACTTTGAACACGTCTTTGTGAATGTTTATTTCTATAATTGTTAAAAGATATTCCTTAAACAAAGGGAAGAGAATCCAGGGATCGAAACATAAGTAAGTTAAGAATTTTTAATTAAGGTTATTAATTTCATTTTATAGGAAATTACAATTAGTAATGTGCATTTACTAATTAGATTTTCGAAGATTTAGATCGTTATTTTGGATAGAGCATTTCCATGAATTATGAAAACCGAATCTGTGCTTTTATGAATATCTTGAGAATATTTTTCGGTTTTGGAAATTCCTTGGTGTCCAAACTTCCTTGTCTATAAATACCACCCGAAGTTTGCCTTTCTAGCAAACTAATCCTTAAGTAACAACATATTTACTCTTTTGTTGTTGTTCTTGGTATGGCAGCCTATTCGGAGAGAGAGTAACCTAATTAGGCGAAATCTCTTACGGCCGCTCAATTTAAAGTCTTCTTTGGGATTGAGAAGCTCTGCGTGACAGATTGGTGGAAAACTAGATAATTGCGGTTTATCTTTGTTTCGATTGATTTTGATTGAGTGGTTGAAATATGATTGCACCTAGTTTGTTTATTCTTGAGAATCTTCTCTTACGATATAAGATTCACTCAAACTAGTTGAGTTTAACATGGATCTTTGAGGCATTGTTAGTTAAAAGATAATCTTGTGATAATCCATTGTTATAGGACTCAGTTAATAAATAATGATTGATCACAAGATATTCAAGTGATTGTGTGCGGGTTTTTATTGAAGATTTAAGAAGATTTGAAGACAAAGAAGATATTGAAGATCTGACTTGGGTTTTATAATCTTTGGTGTGCACAATACTTGTTTTGGTAAAAGAGGATCCAAATAATAATCGGTTTATCCTTGGGGTAGATTGGATTTATTAATTGAGTAGATCGGCATCAATATGTTTCCTTGTGATTAAAGGTATTGATTGGCTTAATCTTAAGCGATTACCTTTGGGTGTTGAACATATGATAGATCAAGGACAAGTGAAGGAGTTTATGTTAAGATAAAACAGAAGAGCCTTTGTCAGACTCATATCACTTGGTTGAATAGAGTTGATACCAAACAAATTTGTTGTTCCTTTCTTGTTTGGAATACAAACCAAAGGAATTGTTCCAAGTACGTGACTTATTCACAAGTCGGAGGCGTGGGAATATAGACGGAACTAAGTGAACTATAGGGTTAGTTACTTGGTCTCAACTATCTGAAGTTAGGTGTAATTTTGTGTAGCGGCTTAATCACGAGTATTCAATTCTGGACAAGGTCCGGGTTTTTATGCATTTGCGGTTTCCTCGTTAAAAAATCTTGTTGTATCATTTACTTTTATTTTCCGCATTATAATTGTTTTATTATAATTAAAGTAAATCACACAAACGTTAATTCTATTTACATGATAAGAAATCCTATTATGTTTGGTTAAGTCCGAACCTTTGTATAAATTAAACATACTTCGTTGTTGTATTGTCTCGATCTCGTATCCATAGGCGATCACACGAAGTGTGAACCGATTAGTTGTATTGTCTCGACTCAAGTCCATAGACAATCACTTTCGGAGAAAGGATTTATAGGTAAAATTTTTAGCTTGGGGTATATTTGGGTACCTCGCCTTTTTCACAAAAGGTTGCTATTGACGATACAATATTAGGAGTACGTTTTTCTTTGTGTTTTTAAATGTTGACCGAATTTTGTTCATACATTTCTTTTATTGAACAACTTTCCTAATTACTCTCCAATTGGTAAGCTTTGCCTAATTCTCAATTTATTAATATAATTTTTTTATATATTTTATTAGAAAGCGTTTACGAAACTTTTTGTTTATAGATCATGCCTATGATAGCCAATTGGCCATAAATCTTGAATGTTCACCTCATGATATTCCCATAAGGATGGTAGTTATAACGCAAAGTTCAGGACAATTGGTGTATTTTATTATTATAGGAATTTATAGAAATCCAAATTCCATTTGAAAGTCGAGTACCTACCATATTATGACTTTTTCTCTTCCAACTTAATATACATAAAGGAAAAGAAACACATATTTCACACATATTTGCTGTGAATATAAAAGGAAAAAATAAATAAAATCTGCAGATGTTTCTTTTTTTCCCACCTATCTAATGTATCGAGACGCGGTGCGCAGCACGGGCACTAATCTAGTTGACTATTAATCGAGGGATGCGATTAAAAACATTTTCCATTTCTCTTATTTTCGAAACGCATACTGATTTATATTTTTGCTAGTCTCGATCTTTTACACTTTGTGATGTTCTTTCAAATCTTTTTCTTCTTCTACTTCAATCGTTTTCTCCTCTTCATAACTTTTTGAGATCAATAGTGTGAATCCTAAAATTAAACTTCTAATTATATACTCCAAAACCACCCTTTCTTAAGACTATAAATTGTATGTTCTTCTTGCATGATTTGATTCTTCACTTAAAATGGCATTATATTAAGAAATCGTAAATGATTCTAAAATTTTATGTTCTTTCCTGTTTAGAGTAGTAGTGATATTGAGCCTCCAAAATATATTTCAGATTAATCAAGATAAATTTATTTAAGAAAAATCACTGCGAAAGTCACTATTGTTAAATAATGTAAATAAATATATCTAGGATTAGTTTTATTTAACCATTAATTTAGGAAAGTGCAATTATATTTGTTATTAAGGCTCCATCCCATGTCATCGAGTTAATCTATAATACAAAGCTGAAGGGGTTTTTGATGCTTGGACGATCAAATAACATTTTCGAGCCAAACGTGTAATTCTCCCAATCTCATCCTAGCCAAAGAAATCTAGCGATGGGTATTTGTAACCCGCTTACATTATGGAGATATTGATAACCTTCTTAATTAGGACCTCATTAATTGAAAAAATAAATGTGCCGGTAAAAAAATAAAGTGAATAATTAAATGTTACAACCATAAAAAAATAAAAAGAATTCTTTGAACCATATCTTCAAAAAATCAAATTAGCCAGACCTTCCCCCATCTGCAAAACTTAAACAACATATTCTTTAAAAAAAAAAAATCATTATGGAAAAGACAAGAAAAAAAAAAAACAAATAATTTTTATTATACTCATTGTATAAATGAAACAGTCGAAAAAAGAAAAAAAAGAATTTTCATTATACTCATTGTATAATGGGAATAATCAAAAACAAATACACATCCAAAAATTTTATTTTTATAAGCCTAATTTTATTTTTATGCAAGCCTAATTTTATTTTTACTTGTCGAATAAGCCAACCTTCATCAACTGCAAAACTCAAATAAAATTAGAGTTATCAAGAGTATAAAGCACAGTTTGGCTAAGTTTGCCTATGTAAGTGGTGGTCTAGATTTGTCTAGAAAGAAGATAAATCTACGGTCATGGTTTGTTCAACTTAAATATTAGTATAAGTGTTTGTCTCATTATTTTCTCATAATAAATGATTTATTAATTTTACATCATAAATGTCCCTTAATTAATGTATATATATATATAAATTATTTGAATAGATAGTAGTGGTGGGGTGGTAGTAGAATAAGTAGTAGGCGGTGGAGGCGGTGGCGGGTGTTAGTTAGTGGTGGAGGCGGTTACATTGGTTTTGGTGGAAGAAATAGTGGCGGTGGATGGTTTTAATGGTGCGATCTTGGTTTTTTCTTTTTGGAATCAAAAATAATGAAAAAGGTTTTTACATGACGGGTAACATTGTGAAAAATATAGTTGGTTGTTTTTGACATGGTTAATAAAGGCGGGTAACAAATATTTCGGGGATGATACCAAATCATATAATACAAAATGATCATGATCATTGGATCAAATGGTACCACTTTGCTATCTTTGGTAACCGTTAAATGCATGGTTTTCAATATTAACAAAAAAACATATAGTTTAATAAATTAATTGACGAACTAAGTTTGCTCAACCTAAACTTTATACATGACGTATGGGATAAAAAAATTTAGAAGTGCGCCGATATTCTACGAGGGATGGGAAGTGGCGGTGGTGGAGAAAGAAGTGATTTATGGTCTTTGGCGGGTATTGGTGAGTAGTAATTACTATGTTAATTATGTGCCGCTACAAAGGGTAACACTATAAAGTAGAAATGTGGTTGATCTTTAAATGGTCTTTGCGGGTATTGGGATGTCACGTTATATAATAAATACTAAAAAGTACATATTTAGTATCAAGATCACTCCCTCCAATAGATAAATCTACGATTGTATTGAGATCCTGTAAGCAGAGCACAAGTTGTCTTTTGGATTTCTAAATGATAATGAATATAATGAAACTCCCTCTCGGTTTCTCCAATGAAAATCGAAACCTTTTAAAAAAAAATCAATCAAACAACACTTAGATGGAGCACATCACCACCGGTGTAAACTTCTCCGAATTGCTACATATCCAGGTGAAATTTTTACTGATTAATATGGTGATTTTGTCCCTACCGTAATTTTTAATGAGACATGCAATTAAATCTCTAATAGTGATTTTTTTAAAGGTATTTAATAATTATGAAATTCTCTTATAATTTTTATTCATGCAAGTATTGATTGAACTTGGGTTCTTTTATATTTTTGATACATATAAGGTATTCTCTTTGTAACAACGATGTTAGTCTCTCATTTTTTCCCATTAGCACTCTGTTTTGATCTCGATTTATAGTTATTTGACTAATGTTAGGGTATTTGTTTAATCTCAAGGCCGATTAAACCCAATGTGTGTTCTACGAATTGAAGGCGCCAGAAGTTTTTTTCGGCTCTACTTTGAAACTAATAATTTTTCTTCAGAAGGTTATTTGAATTTATGTATATACAAATATCAATATAACTATGTTCTTTATTGTTCCAAATTACTTGAGTAACACTAGATGTGAGAACACCACTCATGCACTACTTAGCATAGTTGATGCAACATTTTTTATCCACAAATTTCTTGATTTTATGTTATAAATATGATTGAGCTCACACATGTACATCTCAGCCTTCCAATAGTCTTCATTTTTATAACTCTCACATTTGAAAAAATAAAATAAAATAGTTTTTATCTATAATAGGGAAAATATTATGGGTTTTTGCTTCGTGAGCCTTAGTTATTCATAAACGTCATGGAATTGGATTAGCGGTTTAGGTATATGTCTTGTTAGATGAACTATTCTTTTTGAAATTTAAAATTACGGTGGGATGGAATAGTAAATGGGAAAATACCCATTGTTTGTTTTAGATTTTCATGTTGGGACAACATTATTACTCCAGCCAGATAATAAATCGAAATAATATGCTTAATTAAAATAAAAATATCACGTAACCCATTATTTTTCTTGCCAATACCTATCTGAATATCAAAATAACTACCCAAGACAAAGTGAAGCAAGACGAATGTGAACAATATCGTATTAGGGACAAAAACATCTCGTCTTTATTACGGTGCGAGGTTAAGCCCCCAGTAATGTATAAAACCCAACGAAAAAGAACTTTAGAATAATTATCTAGCATTCATAACAAATGTATTTTCGATCGATACATTTAACCAATAAAAATTAAAATTATACTTGGAATTTGTAAACATAAATTTTCGTAGTTGTCACTTAAAAGAAGATTACAACTCAGAGGGATTATCATCCGGTAAGAAATTAGTTGGAAGCTAGCAACAAGCTGAGCTCCAACACCTTTTTGGATAGCTACACCTAACCTATGAAAAAGAAATTCTCCAACCCGAACATTAGCATCATGGCTAGCAATATAATTGCTTAGCGCTTCAAAAAGTCTATAGTATCGTCCCCCAACTCCCCTAAGGTGGTAAAGGCAAGCGTCCCAAAACAATAACCTTGAGACGTACACTTCTCCGAGTATTTAGAATTCTTGCGAGTAACAACATTCTTAATGGCCATACACAAACAAATGACCGAACCCCACCACCAATTAAGGTGAAACACCTGTTACATCCAAGCATACATCACATCTATTGTCCCAATTATACACAAATATATCAGCTGGTCGAAGAGCTGTACCATTATTCGCAAGAAAACCCAAGTCAACCTCCTTCCTAGTTGGCACACCTGCTCGAAAACACATGTCCGCAATAGTGTCACGCACCAAATCATGTCTAAACTTATGCCCAACGTCATTCGCACAGTGCGGAACATGATCACCGACCATCCACCTCAAACAAGGGGATCCCTAATGCAGATCGGAGAACTGCATTGAATTGCCTAGCTCCAATAAGTTGATTGAGCCCCACAATTAGAATAGCCATTAAGAAATCCCAAGCATGTTTTGTTTGATGTACATTGCCAAAGCATAATTGGTGGGTAGGTTCTTCTTTACAACATCAAAGTAAACAAGAAGCAAGGAAACAAAAATGCTTAGTGTCCTGCATTGTATACACACCCAAACCTCCATGCTTAAAAGGCAAGGTAGACAATCTCTGTTGAAGAAGTACATAGCCAGGACTATCACCAGTAATAATGTGCCTAAGGAATTGAAACAGGCGAGTATCAAATAAATCTTGAGCCTCGAGTATAAACTCAAGTTTAGTGGTTCTCAGTGCGAAGTAAAGCCCCGACACACTCGTATAATTCTTAAACAAGAGCAGTTCACATTGTAGGTCTTTTAGCTTCTATACGACATCAATAAGAGCCATATTCTTGCACACTCTACCCATAACCAATTATTTATTAAATTGAGCATCAAGACTGACCGGACCACCGAGTAATTTCACTCCCTTAGACGGCCTACTAATGTTAGAAGGAGAAACACCTGCAACCAAAGCTCTCGGATTCAGGGTGGGCTAGAACAACTCCGTTTTAACGATGTTCAAATGTAATCCTTGTTCAAGCCCATCATCTTGGATAATCTTCAAAGCCTTGGCAACCATTAGAGTATCACCTATCAAGGTGCCATCATCCACGTACCAAGCTTGTAGTTCAAGCTCACGCTGCATAGCAATCTTTTTAACCAAGGGATGAAGAGTAAGAGCAAACATTAATAGTGGTCATAAGGGATCACCTTATTTCACTCCTTGTGAAGAGGAGAGTACATGATCCATATAGTATAAACTAGCAGGATAAGCGTAACAAAATTCAACCCAAAGAGAGATCGAAGGGAATAAATTACGACTTCGGGAGAGCATAGCCGAGCGATCAATGAGGTCAAATGCATTCGAGAAATCTACTAGTAACATGGAAATATTATATGATCCCCCTTTCACCTTTAAAGACGATTAAAAGCATGTAGAATCGCTTCACCTCCACATTTATCCCCAATCCCAAACCGGTAATCGCCTAAATAAGCATTTATTTCTTTGCCAACATGAGTTGCGACACATTTGGAAATGAGTCTTCTCCATATAGTGCCAACCGCAATGGGACGTAGACCGCCACCCGGTTTAATCAATGGAGTAAGAGGAGCACTTGCCAGAAATTCACCCAAGGCGGGGAGGACACGAACTTGAAAGCCACATGTTAACCACGTCTATGATGGAAGCGTTAAGCTCCTCCGAAATAGTAGCAGTAGAATCACTAAGGGCATCTAAAAAAATATTATTCCCGAACCCATCTCTCTCTCAAGAAGTCCCCTTAGGGAAACTTCAAGTGTACCCAAAACAAGATCCGGTGAAGCAACCATAGCTTCATGTGTAACGGGGTAGATCAAATATGGGGTGGAGCCGCCCTTGGATGCTTAATTAGTAACTCGAAAAAGGGTATATTCATTATCAGGTGCAACTCCACTAGATGTGAGAGTGCGAATTGCAGATGTGTACAGACCATTCCTCAACTTACTCCTAAACAAACGTAAATTGGTTGTTTCTTGGCTCTCTGGTTGGGTTCTCTTCCTTTTTTCGAGCAGCTGTAGTTGCAATTTGTGCTCAACCATCACCTTCTCAATCAATCGCATAAACCCATTAGGTTCGTCCCATTGGTTCAAAGCCAAATTGATAGACTTAACCTGCAGCCTTCTTCTGTTACGAGCTTTCTATTCTTGGCTGCTTTGTGGAGTATACATATGAAAAGAACCATGTTTTCACCCATAACAAATTTATCATTCTTGGGAAAAATCGAGCATTCTTGATCAATATGATGACTGTCTCTTCATCAGATTTTAATGCGATGAATAGTTTAATCAAAATCCGCGACACAAACAAAAGAAAGAGAAACTCAAACAAAAATATGAGCAAAAAACCTTGATCGTTTTTTTTTTAATTTTTTTTCTTCTAATCGACAAGACAAACAAAAAGAAGAGAAACTCGGAAACGTGGGCTGGAGAAACCATTTTGCGGGCATACTGAGTCATGTATGTTTCAAGATAATTTGATTTTAATTTTTCATTAATACTTTGAAAAACATAATATATATACACTAACCATTACCGTTTGATGTGTCTCAGCTAAGGAAATGCCAATGGATCACAGTGGTAGTTCAAAAACTCAGACAAACCAAATGTCCAGGATGAGAAAAGGAAGTCAGAAAAAATCAAATGAGAAACCGCGTCGACAACACATATACGACCTTGAGTATGCAATGAACAATTAGGCATACAAACACTCGGAATACGTGAACCGGGATGAAATGAAACAGATGGTTCTCCTGCCAGAATTTAGAATGGGGCACCTGTTGGGGTGGTCTAAGTCTAAAGCTGATTAAGGGGATGACGCAACTTATCGAGGCTCCTGAAGAATATCATGATGAATTGAGACGACGGTGTTGAAGAGAGAATATATCAATGTTCCTTTGAGGAGGAAGATGAAGCAAAAGCCATGCATCATTTATATGCAAAACTATTGATAATTTGGGAAGAGAATGAGAGAATGAATTTGAGGTCACGCCAAAACCATGCAATGGAAAGGACTTGGGATTATACCGAATGGAATCACCAGATCCTATGGATAACGAAGAAATGACGATAGTCCCAGCGCTTGAGGAAGAATTTCCGGGACGATGTAATTACATTTACTTCTCATCAGATGAAGATTCAACATAATAGTCTTAATACAACACAAATTAGTATCACAGACTACCAATATATGAGAATCGGAAATAAGTTCATTATTTAAGGGAAAAATAAAACGAAATTTTTATCAAAATTTACTATTTTAAGTCTAAAGAATATCGTGAGGAATTATTAAACTATTATTTAAGCGTAACTGAATTTATAATTATTTGGATTAAGATTTTCATGTCTACAAGTTCTCAAGGGTCGAATTAAGTGTTAGAGCACTGCTCGGTCAAACTCGCAAGCGTTGCTATCTCAAGCTTGTTTGTCAAGTTTAGTTGTCAAAACTATAAGTCTTGATTTCTAGTCTACTTATAGCTATGTCTCAGACTAGGATATAATGTGTAGTTGAGCTTTAGACTTCATGACGTTCATCGATTGAAGACGAAGAACCACTAAGGGGAGCTTGTGGAACTTCATCAACAAAAGGTATGTGGAGACTTGAACTCATCTATCACACATAAGTCAATTTTTTTCTATCTCCTATTGAGACTATGTCATACAACTATATAGACTTTATATTATACACATTGGATGTTTTGAGTTGAGTTTAACTCGCTTACATATTTCTTGAAATATGTGTTAGGTGCAAAAATATTCACCCCAACACTCTTCGAGATGTGTATAGATTGATTAAATCTCCATCGTTGATTTGATTCCACCAAAGATGCTTGATGAAATTGTGATTGATGTTGATTGATTGATCCCCAACTACTAATTCACTCCACAAGAAATTGTTGATGTGATTGATGTTGATTGGTGGGGGTACCTGCAAAGACACTCTGATGCTAAAGTCAGAGAGAGTTTCTCAGCAGGTGTTTTGTGTGAAAAAGAATTAGAAAATCTCTCCTTTTGAGTTAGGATTTAGACTCTATTTATAGGCGAGATAGTAGGTCTAGCTTTAGGGTTTTCATAGTTATCTTCAATAACTTCCCTTACCCGTACAAAACCAAGAAAAAACCAGATTCATAATAAAGTTTGTTATTTATTATAATTCTGATTAATCTTAATTATTATCTTGAATAATAATTATCCTCTCTCTTAGGAACGATAATTATCTTAAATAATTATAATATCTAAATTAATTCCTTCCTCTTTCCGTTAGGGTTTTTGTATTTATCTTAATTATTATCTTAAATAATAATAAAAAGTAAAGATAATTATCCTCTTTACTGTTTAGGGTTTCTATAATTATCCTAGATATTAACTATAACTACCCAAGATAATTATCCCATGGTAACATTTATCCTCTTTTGTTAAGATTTAATATAACCATAATTATCTTAGATAATTCCAACGTCAATATTCAAAATATCTTAGTTCTCATGACCCTTAGAGCTTCTCCAACGGAATGTATATGAGGGGAAAAGTCTTAATCCACGTAGGATGCACAACCATATTTATAAAAAATCATCTCCAACCCATTGATGTGGGGATGAGGTGGCAAAAAAAAGTTAGACATCCTCTTGGTGAACCTCTAGTTTTAGACATTCACTTAGAGGATGTCTTCCCATCCTAGTCACACTTTGACTAATAAAAATCAATGAGAACAATAATGGAAATAATTTTAACCAATTATATGCTTACAAATAAGAAATAAAAGATGAAACAATCTAATGGGTTGTAGATAAAATTTATTTTTTCCTAATATTTAGGATTTTATACTTAGAGGATGTCTTAAAAGTGATGCCACATATGAAACATCCACATTCACCATTGGAGAAGCTCTTACCCAAATTTAAACCCCTTTCCTGGAGAGAGGATAATTTGGGTTGCTAGACCGATCCACGGGTTCTAAGAGCTAACCCATGGGTCCTTGGGCTTCCATAATAAGCAAAAATGGTTTCCATAATAAACAAAATGACCTTCCATAATAAGCTAATTGGGCTTCCAAAATAAGCAAGTCATGTTTCTATAATAAACAAAATGGGCTTCAATAATAAGCCAAATGGGCTTCCAAAATAAGCCGATCATGTTTCCATAATAAAAAAATGGGCTTAATAATAAGCCAACCGGACTTCCCAAATAAGCCGGATTGTGTTTCTATAATAAACGAAATGGGCTTCAATAATAAGCCAACTGGACTTCCTAAATAAGCCAGTTGTGTTTCTATAATAAACGAAATGGGCTTCATTAATTAGCCATCCATATACCGTTTTAGTATGGTACAAACATCGCCCCCTCTTAATTGTCAACTCGTTGTAGAATTAAGAAAATCAAAAGATGGACCATCCACCGTGGCTCGTCTATAATCGCCTTAAGCCATTTATCTGGCGCCCTTCGTGGCCTTGGCCAGCAGGTTGTTTGGAGTCGCTCCAAGCTGAGCTTAATAATAATGTAAAGCACCTAAAATGTACTTTACATTTTATATTCCAGTATTACTTGAACACCAAACATGCCGAGCTTTTTTTGAAGGAAAACATGCCAAACATGCCGAGCTTGGTATCTCGTGCTCTACATTTAGCCAAACCTCCATTGATAGGTTCTTTTAAATCCATGTGATAGGCTCTTTTAAACTTCGTAATCTTTGCCTTGACCACTATACGTCAAAATGAGCCCATTAGTTTTTACCCTTTAACTAACACGTCAGAATTGCTTTGGAGTGGAAACGTAGCCGCCATAAACTCTTCTCTACGCAGAATAATCCATTCCCTTGTGATTCGCGCCAACTGTTGGTGTGTTGGCTTTCGTAACCGCCAAAAATCCAAATATAATATTTTCCTTATTTTTTAACTCCTAATTCCTCTTTGCAGTGTGTCTCATGAGGAAACGAACTTCCAGGATCAAGACTGATGGTTACGGTCGGACGCCAGTTTGCTACGCGCGGCTTCTCACATTCCTTGTATGACAAGTGTTTCTCCTACTCAAGTAATCTCCAAGTTCAATACGCTTTAACTGTGCCGTCGTTGATTGACGATGATGAAATGATTTTCGAGTGTTGGATGGCTTATGAATGATGGGTTTAATATGAATTGAACCTTGCGGGAATTGTTTTGGATAATTTGAAGCCATAAAAATTAAGGTTATGGCAAAAAGAGTATGGCTCATGACCTGTTTGATAAAAAGTCTGAATGACCACTCTTGTTTCTTGCATCATCTTTCCAAATGTCTTCCTTCCCCCAGATGTCTCTAGCAATAACCTTCATCCCAAGATTACACGGAATTGCAGCAGCATCCTTAGTAGTTCGACGTTGTGAATCCTTGGAGTTTGCAGAGAGAACAACCCTCTTTATAGAAGAACAAAGGTAAGCTTTTATAATCTCACGTACCTTGGACGTTGTTTTTTCAGTTGATGTTCGTAATCTTCAATATGTTAATCAACCAATAATGGTAGTGCATCAAGAGTATATGACCTGTTCGTGTTGATGCCTGAGTTGCCTTTTCTACTTTGTCCACAACTAAGTGTTTAAGAATTTTGGTTTATCATTCTGAATTAGACTCCTCAGTCGATGCACCACAAGAATCGCGTAACGATGCTTGTTAGCATCCTCAATTATCAGTTACCTCTTAACTGATTAGCCTCTAGTATCTTTCAATGGTCTGTAGTCAGATCGAATACACCTTCCTTCAGTAATAAACATTCAAAGTTCTTGGTTTTCTCTTTAGTAGAAATGTTCCAAGCTCTTTATTTTTCTCTTTAATAGAAAATATTTTGACACATGCGTGCGTGAAATGTTTCATAACAGCGTTATCGGGGATTTTACTTTATTTTAATGCAGGTTGCTCCTGCATTTGACTAGGCACATTGTTTTCCATTGTCGGAAATTATCATCACTGGTACGTCGAATCTGCAAATACTTGCAGATTTCTTACCAAAGCTACTACTTCTACCCATTTAGTGAAGCAGTCAGTTGCAGCTAGCAAGTGGTACACGCCCCCAGGTGCAGTGTAGCCTTTATTCTAGAGACTACTGCTTCATACTCCTATTGATTGTTTGAAGCTGTGAATCTCAGCAGATGGCTTTTTCGACTTGTATATCTCCTGGGAAACTAGTATACAACTGACGCCAGTACCATCGTGTCTGCTGATCCGTAAGTGTAAATTTTCCATGTTCCACTATCTCTTCTAAGTATTTCTACTGAGTCTTTGATACTCTCCTACATATCACTTTTAATGCTTTTTTACTTGCTTTTTCATGTTCGCATATAAATGTCTCTAGACAAAAAGTGAACTCATCTTTATTTTCATTCAAAAGGGTAAACAAGCTTTCTTTCTCATCTACCTAAATTCCACACCAATAAACATTGTATGCTATTTGTTGATCCCAAATTTTTACCTCTATCAACTCTTCAATAGTTGGAAGTCCTCCTTCCTCTTCCTCAATAAGAGGTTAGGTTCCTCGATTAGAGGTAGGGCAGACTGCGGTTGTTATAAATTCTTCCCGATTGCCGCGTACACCACTTATGGAACGCTTCACACTCTATTTAAACACACCTAACCGCCATGATCCGCAAGAACTTGACTCCTTGTGAAACTCCACAAACTCTGCATCGTGCCAAACTCCTATCATATCTTTTCATGTACAACACTAAATCTCGTTAATAAAAGTGGTGAAAGTTGTGCTCCGTTCACGTATTCTCCACAATTAGCAATCATCAGCTCCAAGACTTTTCTCTCAAGTAAATATTCTTCCTTCAATGCTTTTATTACCTGAACTCTGTTTCATCAACAAGAAATTAACTCTGTATGTTAATAAGCTATGAAAACGACTTTCCTTTTTCTTATGTGTTAGTCCTTTTATGACCACTCTAAATGTGATTGGTCCTTTTATGACCCCATTAAAAAGGACAAATTTTTCCCCCTTCAAGCGTATTTTTTACTCCTTGTATTTAAGTAACCACTTATTCTCTATGGTTCATGCATGTGTCATTCACTTGCCTGGGACTAGCTCTGTCATCCCCGATCGTTCATAGGGACGATGAGATGAATGTTTTCTTCCACTAAGCCATTTCCATTCACCGAGCGTTGGTTGTTCTATACTACGATTTGTGCAATCTGCTTTTCTTGGAAATGTTTTAGAATTGATCTTCTTTCAATTATCAAAGATAATCAATGCTAGTATACCGAAAGTGTTTCCCAGATAAACTTGTGGATATGTACGGTGGCATTCCTTATAAAATCTATTGTTTCTTTTCATATTTGGTGATGTAGTCGGTTGCAACGAACACGTATATGTCGCTCTTGGGTGTAGCGGATAATGAATGTAGGATAATCTCAGATTTACAGGTTGACTGCCTCCAACTCTTTGTTGTCTTTTGCTCCAGCTCCTTTGCGAAATGTTTTTCCTCCTCTCCTTTTGCTGCAGCCTTTCTTAAAACATTGTTAATTCACTCGTTTAGCTACAACTTTCATTGAAAGATTTTTTCTTTTTCGTTCCCTCGAACCAACTTTTATCACCATCCTTAGCTCCAACTTTCTTTGAAATATTTCGTCTTTCTCTTGATTAGAAAAATAATGCGCTCATTTCCTTGATAATCAAAATACTTCATTCTTGTCTTTCTCTTTATTAGAAAAACATTGCAAGTGTTTCTTTAATACATACATGCAAAAATGTTCTCAATTGAGACTATAAACATGATTTATAATGTGGCAATCGGTAAGGACTTTCCTCCTCGTGTTCATTCCTTCAACCCCGGACGCTCCCATTATTTGATTCGATATATGAAAAGGTTGTCCTTCTATTGTTCGGTTTTTTCAAACATGTTGGTTTTGATTGCGCTAGGAGACACTTTAGCCGTCCCCATCATCTCGTATAGATACTCCCAAATAGCGAGGACCCCCTGTGAGGAGGGAAATGGAACCTATAATATCCAATCCAATCCCGTTAAATGCCACCGACTCATAGTCAGGTCATAGCTCGCTTCTTCGCTCTCTTGAGAAAAGGGCCATGTAGTCGACAAGTCATGTATTTTTCGCTTTTTTTTTTTTTTTCTTTTTTCTCGCACCTTTTACTCCTGCTTCTTTGATATCCAATAGATCCGGGAGCAAAAGGACGCCCCCAAATATATGTATTTTATCATGGGAAAGGTTGCTCTCAATAACCTTGGCATGGCACGGCTTGTCACGTGGTGGGGACTCATGGAAGTAAAACTTCCTTGAGAGGACCTATGCCTAAAGCACCTTCTTTGTTGGGTCTGTATACTTCATTTAGCTCTTCATTTCCTTAATTAGAGTCGTACTCGTAACCGCGTGTTTGAAATTTGAATCTTGCTCGATGAATTTTCTTCTCGTAAACTCTATGTGTTTTATAGATACTACTAGCTTTCTTTTTTGTTGGTGACTGTGAGGAATCGCAATAATCAAGCTTGAATCCAGGATGCCGACTTTGTAGCTTTGCTGGTTGGCGTTGTTTCCTTTTCATGGCTTAGATGTAATGGTTATGCACTCTGCTGCCCACTTGGCTAATTGAGGGAAGCTTAGCTTGAGCTAGAATGAGACTTGGCTCCGTCATTGACACCTGATTGGTGCTTGATGCAGGTGAAAGGTTTTGGTGCCCATGGCAGCGGCAAGGCTTCTAGATGGAGAACATAGAACTTGTGGCTCGGAAAGGCTTTTTCCCCACGTCTAGGTGAACTTTTCGTGCTCGCGGCAGAGGCGAGGCTTCAGGAACAAATGAGATGGATGCCTCATACAAAGTCTGCTGCTCCGTTTGCCTTCTTAATTTTGTGTCCTTCTTAATTTAATGTCTGGTACTCAATGACAAGGTAATATGGCCAGCATTATCACGGTATAACGTGAATGGAAAACAACTAAAAAAATCGAGATGGCATAAAGATGACCACTAAACAATTGAGTCAGATCTTAAGTAAGTTAGGATGAATCCACGGCTACCAAGATGGTCAGTCCTATTTTGTTTTCCTTCGAAGTAGGAGTACGCATATTAGAGTATTTTTTTACAAAGAATGGTTTGATATATATGAACGATCATATTACTTTGTATCAAAGCAATAATTAGACAAAAGAAAAGAAACGAGCAAACCAAGATGCTTGATACACCAAAGTCACGTTGTTGGTAGATCACGAGTCTTTCGCTCGTTCCCCTTAGTCGGGCGCAAAAGATGTTGGTGCAAAAATATTCACCCCAACACTCTTCGAGATGTGTATAGATTGATTAAATCTCCGTCGTTGATTTGATTCCACCAAAGATGCTGATGAAATTGTAATTGATGTTGATTGATTGATCCCCAACTACTAATTCAACTCCACAAGAAATTATTGATGTGATTGATGTTGATTGGTGGGGGTACCTGCGAAGACACTCCGATGCTAAAGTCGAGAGAGTTTCTCAAATAGTGTTTTGTGTGAAAAAGAATTAGAAAATCTCTCCCTTTTGAGTTAGGATTTAGCCTCTATTTATAGGCGAGAGTAGGTCTAGCTTTAGGGTTTTCATAGTTATCTTCAATAACTTCCCTTACCTGTACAAATCCAAGAAAACAACCAGATTCATAATAAAGTTTTTTATTTATTATAATCCCCATTAATCTTAATTATTATCTTGAATAATAATTATCCTCTCTCTTAGGAACTATAATTATCTTAAATAATTATAATATTTAAATTAATTCCTTCCTCTTCTCGTTAGGGTTTTTGTATTTATCTTAATTATTATCTTAATTATTATCTTAAATAATAATAAAAAGTAAAGATAATTATTCTCTTCTCGTAGGGGTTTGTATAATTATCTTATATATTAACTATAACTACCCAAGATAATTATCCCATGGTAACATTTATCCTCTTTTATTAGGATTTAATATAACCATAATTATCTTAGATAATTCCAAAGTCAATATTCAAAATATCCTAGTCCTGGGAGAGAGATAATTTGGGTTCAAGACCGATCCACGGGTTTTAAGAGCTAACCCATGGGTCCTTGGGCTTCCATAATAAGCAAAAATGGTTTCCATAATAAACAAAATGAGCTTCCATAATAAGCTAACTGGGCTTCCATAATAAGCAAGTCATGTTTCTATAATAAACAAAATGGGCTTCAATAATAAGCCAACTGATAAGCCAGTCATGTTTCCATAATAAACAAAATGGGCTTCAATAATAAGCCAACTGGACTTCCCAAATAAGCCATTGTGTTTCTATAATAAACGAAATGGGCTTCAATAATAAGCCAACTAGACTTCCTAAATAAGCCAGTTGTGTTTCTATAATAAATGAAATGGGCTTCATTAATTAGCCATTATCCATATACCGTTTTAGTATGGTACAAACAATATGTGTTGGTAAACTTTCCCTTTAACCAAGTTCATCTTTGATTCTTGACGAAAAGTCAAAAGATGATCATGTGAAAATCGCTGTAACATCTTATATGATTTGTGTGAGACAATCATTTGATGTAGACTCTAATGTTTCAAATATCATTTGATCACTTGAAAATTGCTTTGAAGTTAATAGTTTGTGTGAGATACTCATTCTCGCTCTCTAAGAATGTTTCAATGATTGAACTGGGAGTTTAGAACAATTAACCATTGACTGGATATAGCACAATATGCGTACTTGTTTGCTAACTATTGTAAGAGTATTCCAGGTCCTGGGAACTTAGTGTGCATTCCCATATGCGTACTGGTTTAACAATTGCAGTCCGAGAACTATAGTATGCGTACACATTTGCATACTGATTTCAACAGTTCGGTCGTGAACGACAGTATGCGTAAACGTTTGCATACTGGCGGACAGACCAAGTCGGGAACTCTAAGTATGCGTACACGTTTGCATACTTGAGTGGTTAAGTTCTGAAATCGGTTATTCATGAACAAATACCTTTATATAATAAGGAATGCACCTTGCAAACCGTGGGCTAAAATGTTCATGAATTGATTCGAGGAATTAAATCCGATATTGCTTCAATTGTGTCTTGTATACTTCTATCAATATAAACAACTGAACAACTCTATGAGTAACATAACTAGATTCGTTTGAGTCATTTGGTCTAGATGTGTTAAGATGAACAAGGTTAATATGAAAGTGTTCATATGGCTAACCTCTAACTAACTACTTTTGAACCAACTAAGTGTACACGTTTAGGTACAGTTACCTTTATCTAAATTTTGGTACATTTCATTTGTGTAAGACAAGCTAAGTTCGATCTAATGGTTGAAAGATATTAGCTTGAATCTAATCAGGCTTTTCATCTAATGGTGAATATTGCATGCTTTATTACCAAGGTAGCATTGCTTGCAAAACCCCGATTTGGAGACTATATAAAGGAGAACTCTAGCAACCGGGAAACCTAATCCCCACACCTCCGTGTGATACTAGTTGTGACTAGAGTCGATTCTCCTTTAACCTTAGGTTTTTCTAAAACCCAAGAGGGTTAAAGACTAAAAGACTTCATTGTGATTGTGAAGCCATACCCAACTATTTTCTCTTTAGTTGTGTGTTCTGATCTTGTTGTTTTCTATCGTGATTGAGTACTATCTTCTTTAAGATTTGCTCGAGATTTATTATCGGATAGGCAAGATTGAAAAGTAGTCACAAACACCTTCGTCTCATCGTTTGTGATTCCACAATATCTTGTTTTGTTAATCGATTAAGATTATTGTGAGGTGATTGATATTACTAGGATGTTCTTCGGGAATATAAGTCCGGTTTATCAATTGGTTCTTGTTTACCTTGATTTATCAAAAGACGGAACAAAACTCAGAGGGTATATCCGTGGGAGACAGATTTATCTATTCAATAGACTTTTTCAGGTGATACAAATTTATTTATGAAGTCTTCGACTTGGGTCGTAGCAACTCTTAGTTGTGGGTGAGATCAGTTAAGGGAATCAAGTGAGCGAAATCCTGGCAGAAGTTCTAGATGCGTAAGGAACGCAATTGTACCTTGATCGGTGTGAGATTGGTTAGGGCTCAACTACATTCCAAATCGGGAAGTGAACTTGGAGTAGGATAGTGTCCATAGCGGCTTAATACAGTGTGGTGTTCAATCTAGACTAGGTCCCTTTTTTTTTTGCATTTTCGGTTTCCTCGTTAAATTGAAATATCACAGGTTGTGCGTAGTTCAATCAATTAGATAATTCAACCTTTGGTTGTTGATTTAAAATGATTGAAACCTCAACATTGGTCTTTGGTACCTGAGATGGTGAAATTTGGATTAGGGGCAAAAGTGTCATTTCAACCCTATAGACAGTAATTCAACTCTCACGGGAGAGATTAAGCCCTTGGCCCTCAAGGCATCCTTAGCCACGATTTCTAGTATACGTCCCCGCGAGACACTGGTGGTCGTGATACCGTGATTCCTAGCGCACATCCACAACGAGATACTACTGGTCACGTAGGTTCTATAGAGCGTAAAACATCCCCGACAGACCTATGAACCAGAACAATCACAATTCCAGCATGTTTCGCGAGATGCGGCTGATTGTGATGCCATGATTCCTAGTATACGCCCTCAACGAGATGCTGTTGGTCATGTAGACTCTGTAGATGCGTAAATACGTCCCCGGCGGACTTATGACCCCGAGCGGAGATTTGAATATCTCCCGTAAGCACGACTCACCCTATTTGAGATCGGAGACTCGATTCCTAGTACATCATCGCGAGATACACCGGTCATGTCTCGGCTCAGGCTCGACTTAACTTGCCGAGGTTTCCGAATAACTCCTAGACATCCCCGCGAGATACGCCGGTTATTCTACCTCCGAGACTTTTCAAAAGACTCCTAGAACATCCTTTCGAGATACACTAGTCTTGTTGGCTCATCATATGGACACACGGTTGATTCCTAGACATCTCTCGCAAGATACGATGGTCAAAGTCAAGTGAGCCAAAGTCTCGCAGAGACATTAATGGGGTGTACAAAGCCTTTTCTCTCCGTGCCGAGTGCCAGTTGACCGCAGAGAGATACAGATCCGTTAAGAAAATCTTCAAAGAGATTTTGATCCGTCCGCAAAAATCCCGGAGAGATTCAAAATCTCTCGCAAAAATCCTGAGAGATTCAAGCTTGAGATAGAAACGCTTATGATGAACAAGAAGAGACTCATAGAATGCAGCAGACTCATAGAATGATTCATCAGACAAGGTGCGGGAAAACTTATGATGAACAAGAAGAGACTCTTACTCTCGTAAAGGAGGCACGGGCCTCTAAAAAATGCATGATGTTCATAAGTTGGTTGATAAGGCCGACCCAGGGCCCAAACTTTAGCGGCTATTCAATGTGAGGAGGCACTTCGATGATGCGACTTGAATGAAGACATTACCCGCTGCCGCGCGCTAATAGCAGGCTAATCGTGAGGGGAAGATGTAGGGGTTGATTTCTGTTTTTTTTTTTTTTTTTTTGTTTACATGTCTGGAATTTGGAGGCGATGTTTGCGCCTTTTATATGGTTAAGTGTTTGTGGTTATGGCTTGGTTGTTGGACATAATTAGGTTATTAATTTTCGCATTAACTATTTTTTCTCCTTTTCTTTATATAAATATATATCTCTCCTTTTCGTTTAATAATTTCGTACTTTTCTTTCCTTTTTTAGAATATGTCTCGCACCCACCGATTTTGGCAATCGTCGTTCCGATCACTTTTTCCAAGTCATTCTTATTGCATTTAATCATTTTGCGTCAAGTCATGACCACAAGGACGCCCTTATAACTAATTCCAAACATCGATGGCCGAGGCTCCTAAATGAAGGTCTCTTATCGCCTCGTTTATTATTTACGCATCACTACTATTATGAGAATCGAGGGCTTGATAACATTATTCCGATTGCTTGGCGTGTTGCGTTCGATGAAGACAAGTTAGGGTGGCTCTATCTCGTGCTCGAGAGGATCTCCGCTATTTCCTTAACACTCGTTGTGCATTTGTTTAACATTTTCTGATATGTAATCTTTGGTTTATTTCCTTTTACTTTTCATGTGGTATCGTGGTAGTTGTTCGAGATCATTGTCAAATGTGTTTTTATTTTTATATGTATATATATATTATATGTTCGTAACTTTATCTTATATTGTATTTCCTCGCATTTAATGCCTCTTCCCTTTTTTTTTTGGTCGCCCGTGATTGTAAATGTATAGGGTGATTAAACAATTGAGGTAAGTTCAACGCGCTTCCCCTCCTTTTTTTTTTTTTTTGTTTATAGGCAAGCAAAAAAAAAAAACGCTGCAAATTTCTCCTCCTTTTTTTAAAAAAAAACTAACTCGTCAACTCACTTCGTCTTTCTTTAACGCATCTGGTTGTAGTAGTTAGGCAGTGCGTTTCCTATAAGAGTCCGTAGATCATTCCGCGCGTAACCTCCTTTTCTTCTATTGTGTTCGGATGAGTGAAACAACTCACTTCGTCCGGCGAATGTGACTTGCCATCGCGATGAGTGCCAATAGTGCATATTTATGCACCTTTTTATTGGCATTTTACTCATCTTTTTGCGCTTTAGAAATCGAGATATTATCCCGATTCTCGTGTTTTCCGTTTTTTCAAGAATAAATATTTGTATTAATTAATTTTGTGTTTTTAGGTAATAAATAAAGCTTGGAGAATCCGAGGAGCCAAAGAGCGAAGAATTGGAGTCAAGCATCTATGGAGCAGAGAGTAGCCAAAGCTCACAAGGCTAACCGGTTGCAACCCAAAAGGAAGACATGGGCTAAAGCTACCCACGACCCGGATCCGAGCCCGTCTCTTCCGAGACGTTGAGATTTCTTTCTCCTCATCCAACGATTCGGCTGCTTCCACGTGCATCGAAGATCGCCGCTCCCGTGCTACGCATCACGCCGCCCGCTCAACACCGAAGATGCATATATCTCGTAGCCGTTCGATCTCGTCGCTCTTCATCCGACGCCTGTGATGCCTTCTCATCATTTCTCGCTATACCTGCACTCACCGAAGAGCCCTATATATTCCCATTAACCAAAACCCTAACTCATTTCTTTCTCTTCCCTTACTCGATTCTTGAGAGAGAGCTCTGCTCCTCTCCTTCCCTTCCCCCCGTCACAACCTCCTTCACCCGACCAAAGAGCCCTTACCGCCTCCATCATCACCTTCCCGACATCAAACAACAACTCCATAGCCACCTACTCCATCACTCTTTCTCGAGTCATCTATTTCATAGCTTCTCCACCACTAGAGGCTAGGTTAAAGATGACTAGAGTTAGGTTGCTCATCTATCAATCGAGGGAGTTGCTAAGGACGATGTGACAAGAAGAGGAAGCAAATTCAGAGTATGGGTTCGAGTTTTTATTAATTTAATTTTTATTTTAATTGAATTAGGGTTAGGTATTTTGGGGGAAACTTTGCATGTATAAATAGGAGTGTTCTATGGATGTAGAAGGCACGCCTGGATTAGCCAATGCGATCATTTAGATTTAATTTCTATTTTTCGCCTTTAATTTAGTTTGCTAGGGTTTCATGAAACCCTAATTCCATTTATGAATTCAACTCGGTTTGAGTTGTCTTGAGTGTTTAAATTTAAAGATAACTTCAATCTTAGCATCCAACACATTGCTCTCACGAGTGTATGCCAATGCCATGGATACACTTGTAGTTAGAATACCCCCGTGATGATGATGTGCTGCTCAACCCTTAGGCCCTAATGCTAATTCCCTTGATCGGTTGTGCTTAATTAGACAACGAAAGGTTCTCGGGTTAGTAATTTCAGGCGATATTGAAGGATCACAAGGTGAAACTCCTTAGCTAGGTGATGGAATTGACACACCTCACTTGTCTACCATAGGAACAAGAAAACTCAATCTAGTTGAACACATACTAGGAACCAAGTGGTGGAATGAAGACCCAAGCACCCTTTTGTCACTTGTTTACCTTAGTTTAGGTTCACTTCACTACAAATCCGCCGTATCGGCACAAAATATATGTTGTCACTATGTTACTCATTTAGAATTCAGTTGAAGAAGCCATAGATCACTTAAGCACCCCTCGTCTCTGTGGATCGACCCGTACTTGCCGCGTCTCCGATAGACGCCGTGCACTTGCGGTTATCACAAGTAGGCCATAAATTATAAACAATTCTAGAGGCCTACCAAGTTTTTGGCGCCGCTGCCGGGGACTTGGTGTGCCATGTGGTTTTCGGCTAGACTTAACTGAGTTCATTCCATCTCTGTATATATATTCACTTACATTCTTTGCTTTTCGTCTTGTTTTAGTATAACTTAGTCTAAATTTTATAACTTGCATCTCTGTAACTTGTCATTGCATTGTAGTTTTGCATCATAGTTCTTATTAGTTGTCTTAGTTTTTATAAAGTGTAACTTAGTTTTTTCTGTGTTGTAGAGTAACTTAGTATTGCATTGTAGTATTTCATCTGTTAGTGTAGTATTCCATCTGTAATTTTCCTTTTCTTGTTTAAACTTAGTGTAATATAGTTGTTCTATCTTTTGTTGCATCTTTATTGTTTTAGCAATTAGCATATTAGCTGTAGCTTAGTATACATGTGCATTTGTGCATCTTTTTGTGTCTTGAGCTGTGCATTATAGAAAACTAAACTCTCATTTTGAGCCACCAGGTGCCTGAGCTTGCTGTGCCGCCGGTGTTCTTTGTCTTCGAGCAAAGCCTCTAAGGTGTGAGCCTCGTAGCATACCCGGGTTAGTAATTAAGCATTTTGTATTGTCCTCGAGAATGAGGTAAGAGTTTCACCTCATTGCTATTATGCTAACCTCGTGCGTGGATGAAAGTAAGTTGAACATTTACGTATGCACCGTGTGTTTGTGTGTAACATGAATGTGTCTTCACATGTGCTAAGTAGTGCTCATGCCCCGAATTCTTGTGTGAACCAAGCATTGTTAAACTCCCTTGCTAGCCCCCGAAGCTGCAAGTTTGGAGTCACAACTTGGAAAGCCAGTGTAGTTGTAGCTACAATCCCGTTGACCCCGCAATGCATAATCTCTAAATTTTGAGGTCACTGCACTCGTTACCATCATTTGTGCATCTCATTGAGTCATAGCCATAACTTGTCCCGTAGTCTGATCTTGAAATCTCACCTGTAATGCTGGATTGGTTGGTTGTTTGAACCAGATCAAGTTGATTTTTGCTATGTCTTGACTATTGCCATGAATGCCTGTTGAATTGGATACCTTGCCAGGCATTACCTTGACTGCATGATAGCCACTGCCATCCCTTGCTAGCCCTGTTGCAAGTTTGAGCTTAACACATCTTACGACCTTGTGGAAACCAAGTCGACCATGCTGTCTTGTGAACACCTAACCTCCAGCCCTAACCTGAGTCGGGCTTGGATAGCGGACTAGCAAAGCCGACCACCACTTCACAGTGTCTTTATTGGAACCCGCAATCATGCACCAACCGCATCATCTTTGTGGTTTTTGAGAAGCCTGTGCACACAAGTCTCATCGTGAGCTGCTCGTGCAACTCGCACTTGCAAACAATTAGGATCTGCACTTGCAACCAACTGGGTTGCTAATTTTCAATCTGCACAAGCCTGCTTTACCTGTGCTGTGCTGTGTTTAAATTAGTTGTGCTACTCTTTCTTTGACTGCGCAGAGGGTCGTGCTATTTTTACGTGAGTTTGCTTGAGTCAACTGCGCATAAAGTACACTAAGGCCACTGTGTGATGTAACTTGCATGAAACCTGAGCGTGACCTGTGATTGTGCTCAACCTGTGCATGACCCTGTGACAACCTATTTTGCATACCTTGCTAATGTACGAAACCTAGCTATATCTCGTTTCAAAACATTGCTCCCAACCCGCAACCAATTGAACTTTTTGTTCTTGAGTCTTGTGACTTGTATGTAACCCAGTGATCACCATAACCCAAATAGACCTGAATATTTGCATGATGCACCATCTTTGCATGATAAACTAGTCGCAGCTAGGTATAGCTCAATCTCTCGGGGATTTTTGGCAAGTCCGATAGCTTCTATGAACCACCATCTCGTGATCCAGGCATAACCCCGAGCTAGTACTAAATCATATAACCCTCCGGCCCACGAAGCTGTGAGGTTGAACTTGATAGCAGGTTAGATACCAAGCCTTGTGTGCCCGTCAGAGCCCGTTGCATCGGCATTTTGCATTTGGAATGGTGAGACCACAGATAGCATGTTGACTGGTTGAATCTGTGAGCCACGATCACCCGATGAAACCTTGAGCATTGCTATGTGCATGTTTGCCAAGCTAGTCACCTTGTAACATTGTGCATGCTTGACCTTGTGTGGAACCACTGCCAGATATTCTCACAGGTTACTGCCAATCACATCCCCGTGCTCTATCTTTGTCTTTGTTTGTATAAGTAGTGGTGAGCACAAAACTTGTGTTTGTCTTTGTCTTTTGAGTTTGATAAGTCGTGTGCAAGAGCTCAATTCTGTGTTAGTTTGTTATGCAAGAGCTCAATTTGCTAGCATTTGATCCTAATCTGTTCTGTGTCAATTCTGTATGAGTTGGTGATAAACTGTGTTGTGCTAAATTTTACAAAGACATTACTTGTCTTATGGGCAAATATCCAAAGACTTGCATGTAGTTTGAAAATCGGTGTCATTGAGTGTGAGCTTGTCATTGAGTATGAGTATGCTTAAACCGCTGCATGGAGTCGTGATTCTTCTAACCTGTGTTGCACATCGCACTGCTGCTAATGCATAAACCAACCCCTTGCTTGAGCTGTGCCATAGCCGTTTTTGCACAAGTCTCGAAATCCAATGTACCTTTGGGCTGCAAACAAATCTTCCCTGACAACAACCGGGCTCTCTACCCAAGCCACCCATAATGAACCAAATCCCACCGGTTAGAACATGTTCTAAGCCCACTTATTAGGCTTAGCATTCTGGACTTTCAGCCCCACATAAGCCATACCGGGTCGGGCTGCAAATAGCTAAGCCCACATCAAACGAACCCACACTGTTGGCCGCGAACATCGCATGGGCTCGCTCAAAAACCAAACAATTTGGCCTTCATACTACTAAAGTGTACAAGCCTGAAGCCCATATAAACCAAAATGCCCATATAAACCAAAACCCACATAAACCAAATTGAAACCCATACAAACCAAATTCCCACATAAACCAAAGCCCATTTTCATGTTATATTTGTAACTCTTTAGATTGTTAGTAAATTTTTGTATATAATTCAGTAAAACTTGTTAAATTTTTCTTTTTTTAAAATCGGGTGAGTCTTCTCGCACATATATGATCTCCGTTGAGAATATTGGATTCTAGCCTTGACGAATGAAGCTCAACCTTGCTCCCGCCGACATCAGGTAATCTCTTCCCTTTTTATCTTATCAAGATAGTTCTCGTGGTACGTGACCTTAAATTTTTCCTATCTCTGACATATTGAGGACAATGTTTGATTTAGGTTTGGGGTGCATTTGCATTTGCATTTAGAGTTTTTAGTCTTTTATTTTATCTTTTATTTTCAAAAAAAAAAAAAAAAAAAACTCTTTTGTAAAAACCTCTGAAACTTTTAGAGATTTTAGAGTCACTAGCATGCTTCTAGCTATGTTTACATAGAGATTCGACAAAATAACAAAACTTGGAGAACCTGGAAATCCAATCGGGTTTCTTAGTTGATTAGAGCGTTAAAGTTGGATTTAACCATACTTTAGAAGAATTAGGTCTGTTAGATATTCGGTAGTAGAATTGTGATCACCATAGTTGAGACTACCCATTTTACATCAAGTGAGGCACAACCTTGATTTTTGCAACTTTCTAGAAAGCTGTTAGAGTGTGTGTCACCGCATTTAAATTCCGGGGTAGGAATGGTGAGCTACCCAACTTCGCACCACTTTCAGCACTACTTTTGATCTCTTGTGCTCAGTTTTTGTCAATCATGAGGTGACGCCTAAAGATGAAAACTTCTTCTAAATACCGATTTGCCGTTAGCATCACTCTCTCTCTCAATCAGCCCAAGACCCATAGAAACACATCATCGTCAACAAACGGAGCATCATCGAATATGGAAAGAAAATTGATATAGTCCAAGGTTTATGTGCAACAAAGAAAAGAAAAATAGGATGAGAATTAATAAAATTTATAAAATCAAGACAATACAAGTTGTGGAAAAATTGAATGATAAAGTCCTTTGTCCATGGAGTTAGTTGTTTCATTATTTGTATTTTTATTTTCACTTTTAATTCAAAAAAAAAAAAAAAAAAATATATATATATATATATATATATTGTAGTTTATTTTTGCTACCACCATGGTAAAGAAGAATTTAAAAGAAAATCAAACAACAAGGAATTTGAGTAGAAAAGTTAAAAATTGTCAAGTTTGTGAATTTTAGAAGTTCGTCATCAACAATTGAAGACCGAAGACCGAAGATTGAAGACGTTTCTATGGTTCTTATGAGAGAGTGATATTAATTGCCGATCGGGTGAGAAGTGAGTGAGTACTCCACCCTTGCTAATGGTTGATTTCCTTTCTTAGAGATCATCGAGAAAAAAGATTCTTTTTGTCCACACTTCCTGAGCTCCAGATTTTATTTCGAAGGTTATCCTTCTTACCTACAACGTGTGCGAGGATTCTCTCTTTATTCCACGCTTTGCACACATGAGAGACTAAAAAGCTATCTTTTTTTTGAGTGCAATTATCATAAAACCTTAATGGTGAGGCGGTAAGTTGAGACTTATGATCACAATCGAATCCGAATTCTTTCATATGGTATGGTTACTTCTCGCTCAGCACTTAAGGATGAGAAGGCGTTCTTTGGTAGTTCTAACTTCCTGTTACTAGCATGCAGAAACTCTATGTCCTCATAGCTTCTTGGAGGCTTGAGACTCTTTTACACTGCGAAGTTGGAGAAGGTTTTGTGGGTACACCTGCAAACCCTCACGAGACTACAACTCGTCCACTAGGGACACCTAGGGGTTTAAAGGCTTAGTGCATACGCTAAATGCATTCGAGAGACTGCGACAGGGGTATAGTTAGGATTTCTTCATTTACTTTTCACTTGAGGACAAGTAAAATTGGCGGGTTTGGGGTATTTGATGAGTGCCAAATAGTGCATATTTATACACCTTTTTATTGGCATTTACTCATCTTTTGCGCTTAGAAATCAGATATTATCCCGTTCTGTGTTTTCTCGTTTTCAAGAATAAATATTTGTATTAATTAATTTTGTGTTTTAGGTAATAAATAAAGCTTGGAGAATCCGAGGAGCCAAAAGAGC
Organism: Papaver armeniacum; assembly: GCA_023531295.1. NCBI lineage: Eukaryota > Viridiplantae > Streptophyta > Magnoliopsida > Ranunculales > Papaveraceae > Papaver > Papaver armeniacum. The sequence continues at coordinate 11,615 of JAJJWW010013523.1, read as the reverse complement.
GAAGAATTGGAGTCAAGCATCTATGGAGCAAGAATAGCCAAAGCTCCGCGTAATCGGTTGCAACCCAACAAGGGAAGACATGGGCTCAAGCTACCCACGACCCGGATCCGAGCCCGTCTCTTCTGAGACGTTGAGATTTCTTTCTCCCTCATCCAACGGTCGCTGCTTCCACGTGCATCGAAGATCGCTGCTCCCGTGCTACACCAGATCACGCCGCTCCCGCTCAACACCGAAGATGCATATATCTGTAGCCGTTCAGATCTCGTCTGCTCTTCATCCGACGCTCGCTGATGCCTTCTCATCATTTCTCGCTATACCGCTCCACCGAAGAGCCCTATATTTCCCATTAACCAAAACCCTAACTCATTTCTTTCTCTTCCCTTACCAGACGATTTGCGGAGAGAGCTCTCGCTCCTCTCTTCCTTTCCCCTCACCCTGACCTCCTTCACCCGACCAGCAGCCCTTACCGCCTCCATCATCACCTTCCTGACATCAAACAACAACTCCATAGCCACCTACTCCATCACTCTTTCTCGAGTCATCTATTTCATAGCTTCTCCACCCTAGAGGCTAGGTTAAAGATGACTAGAGTTAGGGTTGCTCATCTATCAATCGAGGGAGTTGCTAAGGACGATGTGACAAGAAGAGGAAGCAGATTCAGTATGGGTTCGAGTTTTTATTAATTTAATTTTTATTTTAATTGAATTAGGGTTAGGTATTTTGGGGGAAACGTTGCATGTATAAATAGGAGTGTTCTATGGATGTAGAAGGCACGCCCGGGATTAGCCATCAGTCATTTAGATTTAATTTCTCGTTATTTTTTGCTTTAATTTAGTTTGCTAGGGTTTCATGAAACCCTAATTCCATGTATGAATTCAACTCGGTTTAGTTGTCTTGAGTGTTTAAATTTAAAGATAACTTCAATCTTAGCATCCAACACATTGCTCTCACAAAGTGTATGCCAATACCATAGATACAATCGTAGTTAGAATACCCCTGTGATGATGATGCTTTGCAGCTCAACCCTTAGGCCCTAATGCTAATTCCCTTGACTCATTGTGCTTAATTAGACAACCAAAAGCTCCGGTTAGTAACTTCAGGCGATATTGAAGGATCACAAGGTGAAACTCCTTAGCTAGGTGATGGAATTGACACACCTCACTTGTCTACCATAGGAACAAGAAAACTCGATCTAGTTGAACACATACTAGGAACCAAGCGGTGGAATGAAGACCCAAGCACCCTTTTGTCACCGTTTACCTTAGTTTAGGTTCACTTCACTACAAATCCGCCCGTATCGGCACAAAATATATGTTGTCACTATGTTACTCATTTAGAATTCAGTTGAAGAAGCCATAGATCACTTAAGCACCCCTCGTCTCGTGGATCGACCCGTACTTGCCGCGTCTCCGATAGACGCCGTGCACTTGCGGTTATCACAAGTAGGCCATCATTTATATACACTTTCGAGGCCTACTAATCGCCACTCTTGCTGATGGGATCGCTATTTTCGCTGGTAGGATGGCGTCCTCATTGTAGACTAAAGAATAGGGTGACGCTCTCCCCCGTTGAGCTAACGCTCGAGATCCCAGATACCCATGGCGCCAAGGGTAGTTGCTCATGCCATCCTCTTCCTGATGATTGTGCACCGTTACGCTCAAAATTTGGAGAGGATCTTATTAGTAGCTCTCCGCCTCGCCCATTTCCTTGGGGATAGTAGGGAGTCGATGTATGTAGCCTCGTGTTATATTTTTGTAGCAGATCTATCACATCTTTGTTCACAAATGACTTGGCATTATCTGCTCGGATTATCATTGGTGCGCCAAACCTACAGATGATATATTCCTTGATAAACGTTGCTACAGTTTCCCCCACGCAATTTTTCAACGGTATTGCTTCTACCTACTTGGATGAGTATTCATGTCGCCGTGATTATGTATTTGTGGCGCTTCGAGTAATTTGGGTTTATGGACCCTATTAGGTCTATCCCCCAACTGTCAAAATGCCTGCTTCTATGTTATGCAACTGCGTGTGTGGTGCCCGTATTAGTGTCCCATGTGTCTGACAACTCAAACATTTCTTAACATGGTCCGCGATGTCGCTCTCCATGGTCGTCCAATAGAATCCCCTTCATAGATTTGTAAGAATAATTTCCGCATTCCTTGGTGTTCGGTCAGGTAGATTTAGTCATGACTTTGATGTTCTTAGCGATAAGCTTTGCAAAATCATGTTATTGTAACTCTTTCTGTAAAGCACATTTTTGTAAATGAAGAAACGTTTAGTTTTCCTCTTTATTTTGAGCGTTGCTTGTCTTTCCTTGGGTAATTTACCATGCTGAAGTTAGTCGATGTATGGTTGTCTTTAAATCAACTTCTTACATTTGTGCAAATTTCTACGAAGTTGTGGTGGGGCCTAGCGGTCGGCACAATTATCTTGAATTGTTGCCACTTGTCTTTGACATGCTTGGCTAGTTGTTTGTAGGTGAAAATGGTTTTACTTTGATTTTGGCACTTGCGGTGTGCGGGTGAGAAACAATTTAAACCCTAAACAATGTACTGTAAGGGAGTACTTTAGATTCGAGAGATCAACTGCATAAGTCCTGCCAAACCAAGAAATGGCTGTTCGGACTTTCCTCGGTCACAAAGTGGAGGAGAATGGGTTGGTTTTGGGGAGGAAGCAAGGAAAGTGGTGAGACCAAATAGTTGATTCCGGGAAGAGTAGTTGGGTTACTACGACTTGTTATCAAAAAGTGAGAGAGCTCCCAAGGTGAGCTAGCAAGTAAGTAGAACTTGTTGTTCAATGGAAATAGGTAAGACCTATTCATACAAGTCGGAGCAAAAACGTACCCTGGTCTCATTAAGGAGTGGGGAAGTAAATGGGAGGTGGTAACAGTATGCATGGAATTGATGTTCCATAAAGTGGTTAACGCATGAAACCGCTTAACGTTCTCCGGAATTGATGTCCCATAAAGTTGTTAACATATGTGCTTTATATCCCATGAACGTTTCACATAACTTCCCGTATTTACTAACCGCCTCACCCTTGTGACACTTCCTTATGACGGGCGTAGTGTACGCGCACGTCGTAAACCGCCAAACCAATACCCAAAGAGGATCCCCAAGTATGTGTTGATGTCTCGAATATTTTTGGAAAACATGTAGCACGTTGTTTGTGGCTTTCTGGCAAGTCAAACTCAGGAAACTTGCTAGCCTCGTGACCTTCAACTGGTCGGGATTTTTGCATCTTGAGAGGAGGGAAACCGTTGATCGTTGCACGCCTCGTTTTGGTAGTCGCAGTGAGGGCCAACGTGGTGGCGCTGGGTTAGGTTGGCATGCCGTTGGCATGGCAAGGTTTGGCGTGGCCAAACTTAGGTTTCGGGCCAAAGGTTACCATGTGTCGTCCTGGTAACCTTGGATGGCTAGGATTTGCTCCTCGGGATTGAAGGGCAACCGTTGATTGTTAGACGCCTTCGTTTTGGTAGCGCTGTAGTGAGGGCCAACGTGGTGGCGCGGCTAGGTTGGCATGCCATTGGCATGGCAAGGTTTGGCGTGGCCAAACTTAGGTTTTTCGGGCCAAAGGTTACCATGTGTCGCCTGGTAACCTTGGATGGCTAGGATTTGCTCTAAGGATTGAAGAGCAACCGTTGATTGTTGCACGCCTTCGTTTTAGTAGCCGCGTAGTGAGGGCCAAGTGGTGGCGCGGCTAGGTTGGCATGCCATTGGCATGGCAAGGCTTAGCGTGGCCAAACTTAGGTTTTGGACCAATGGTTACCATGTGTCGTCCGTAACCTTTGGATGGCTAGGATTTGCTCTCCGGGATTGAAGGGCAACCATTGATTATTGCACGCCTTAGTTTTGGTAGCCGCGTAGTGAGGGCCAACGTGGTGGTGCGGTTGGGTTGGCATGCCGTTGGCATGGAAAGGTTTGGCGTGGACAAACTTAGGTTTTTTGGCCAAAGGTTACCATGTGTCGTCACAGTAACCTTGGATGACTAGGATTTGCTCACGGGTTTGAAGGGCAACCGTGATTGTTGCACGCTTGTTTTGGTGGCCGCGTAGGGAAGGCAAACAGGGTGGCGGCTAGGGTGTGGTTAGGCTTGGCATGTGGGGCCAAGGGTTCACCTTGGGCGTGTCTAGGTTTGGCTAGGTGCGATTTTGGCTTTGCATGTGGGGCCAAGGGTTCACCTTGGGGCGTGGCTAGCTTTGGCTAGGGTGCGGTTTTGGCTTGCATGTGGGGCCAAGGGTTTGACATGGGCGTATGGCGTGGCTAGGGCTAAGGCAAGGCGTTTTGGCTTGGAATGATGTGACTAGCATGGCTAGGGCCAAGTAAAAGTGCATTTGGAATGGCGCGGCTAGCTTGGTTAGGTTTGGTTTTTGGCTTGGCATGTGGGGCCAAGGGATCGCCTTGGGCGTGGCTAGCTTTGGCTAGGTGCGGTTTTTGGCAGGCGTGTGGGGCCAAGGGTTTCCATAAAGCGCATGGCGTGGCTACCAAGGCAAGGGGCGTTTGGCTTGGCATGATTTGACTAGCATGGCTAGGGCCAAGGCAAAGTACGTTTAGCATGGCGACTAGCTTGGCTAGGTTTGGTTTGGCTTGGCATGTGGGGCAAAGGTTCGCCTTGGGCGTGGCTAGCTTTGGCTAGGTGCGGTTTTGGCTTAGCGTGTGGGGCCAGGGTTTGCCATAGGCGCATGGCGTGGCTAGGATGGGCTAGGTGCGGTTTTGTCTTGACATGTGGGGCCAAGGTTTGCCATAGGCGCATGACGTGACTAACACGGGCTAGCGCGGTTTTGGTTTGACGTGGGGACAAGGGTTTGCCATAGGCGCATGACGTGAATAACATGGTCTAGTTGCGGTTTTGGCAGCGCGTAGGGCCAAGGGTTTTCCATAGGCACATGGCGTGGATAGCATGGTCTAGGTGCGTGACCAAGCTAGGGTTTTGGGGCAAAGGTGGTAACCTTGGCGGCCAGGATTTGCTCCTGGGTTTGAAGGGCAACCGTTGATTGTTGCACGCCTTCGTTTTGATAGCCGCGTAGTGAAGGCCAGCATGGTGGTGCGGCATGGGGCCATGGCAGTGTGTTTGGCATGGCGCAGAGGGTGCTGGCATGATTTGCCATTGGCACAGAGGTGCGACTAGCATGGTTGGCATGCTTTGGCGCGTAGGTGTGGTCTGGCATGATTTGCCATTAGCACGAAGAGGTGCGGCTAGCATGGTTGGGCATGCTTTGGCATGGTCAGTGTGGCTGGCATAATTTGCCATTGGCACAGTAGGTTCGCTAGCATGGTTGGCATGCTTTGGGCGCTGGTCGGTGCGGGGTTGACATGATTTGCCATTGGCACAGAGGTGCGGCTAGCATGGTTGGCATGCTTTACACGGTCGGTGGCTGGCATGATTTGCCATTGGCACAGATGTGCGGCTAGCATGGTTGGCATGCTTTACGTGTCGTGTGTGGCTGGCATGATTTGCCATTGGCACACGTGGGAATTAGGGTTTGGCTTGTCGTAACCCAATTTGAAAAAGATACTCCCTAATTATTTAGGAACACATTAAAGGTTTCGGTAAATGTGTTTAGTAAATGCTTGTTACTTTAAATGTTGTGACATCAACATGTCTAGGGTTTAGTGTTTTACGATTTTAACCCTAAGCTAAAAACCACCATCAACATTAAGTCCCCGCAGCTTGGAACAGTACCTTGTTGCGAGGTAAGCATATGATGGTGACAGGACAAGACTCGAATCGAGGTGTAAATCATTGCAGAGATGGTCGGGAGGAATCCGACTAACCTTTTTGAGTGGTAAAGAGAGTTTTTGGCTTCCGTGTTGGCGGCCCTGCGTAAGTTATCCTAGAATGCCAGACCGTGGAGTGGTGAGATGAAAGTTACCGGCTTGGTGCAGTCGTACATCTCCAAGGCAAAGGGCGTGGTCTTGGAAGGCGACGCAAGTGGGGACAGCTCGGGGCCAAGAGGTGGCGTGGTCTTGGTAGGGTGAACGCGCGTGGGTGATAGGGTCGCGGCTTGGACTGACGGCTTGGCATAGTGTGGCCTTGGCAAGACGAGACGTGCACGGACGGTTGGCGTGGTGGGGCCGCGGCAATGTAGCGAATGGCTTGGGGGGGCGCGGCAATGGCATGAAATGGGACGTGCAAGGGCGGCTAGGCGTGGTGGGGCCGCGGTGATGGAGCGAGGGCTTGGATGGGGCCGTGGCAAGGTATGGCATACATGGGTGGTGGGGCGCGGATAGTGTGAGTGGTCTTGGACGTTGAAATTGGTGCTTTGCGGGACCGGTTTCTCTTTTCCTTCCTTGACTCAAAATTGAGATCCTCTCCCTCGTTCAAACTCCCAAGTATCACACCTATAAAAGGATTGGTCGGCCTCTCCCTTTGATTCACGTCTTCATTTTTTTTTTTTCGTTCGCTTTTGTAGCGGTGAAGCGGATGAGAGCGGATTAGGTACGTCTTTTTAGTACTTCTTCTTTGTCTTGTTTCCCTTTTGTTTTCTTGTGTTGGTGTGGCCGTGGGCATGGTTCCCCGTGGGTCACTCCTCTCGGTTGGAAAAGAATTTTATGCCACATGATACTACCTTGAAACAAATTGGCTTGCGTCTTGGGTGAAGATAATTTTCGTTATTACTTTCCCGTAATAATTTCTCTTCGTATTGTTCCGTTGTAGTTGCTTGGAAAGCGGAAGTACCGTGAGAGAATCTTTATTATGACGTCGCTTGAGAAAATTCTGCCATACCGAAGGATGTTGGTAACTCCAAGCCAAACGTGGCGATGAATTCTTCACGATAGTCTCTGCTGGATAAGTTCACTTAAGCATGCGCTACTTGCTTTTGACCGGTTGAGAGAGTGAGGAGGGGACCTGATCGGTTCTCCGGAAATGTAATACGGTTTTGCCTTCGAGAGGAAAGAGTATTCCGCCTCTCTTATTGATTTCAAAATCCCGGAGTCCACTTGCGCTCGTTTGATAAATGGGTGCACTTTATGATAAGTCAAGAGTGCGTAAGAGCTAATTTGACCAAGGCGCAAATCATTGATGCTTGTCGTGACCTCCCTCGCATCACTTCAAATTAGGAAAGACATCCCGAGCTTGGTTGTTTTCATCTCCGGGTGGTGTCCAGGATACTAAATACGGCAATATGTAGGTGGGGAGAGCTGACCATATCCTTAGAAAGTGTGGCTATCCTGCTAATCTTCCCATGACAGAAAACTTAAAACCGAGTTGTCGATGATGAGGAAAATGCGTACCGCCCTGGTTGTGAAGCGAAAGGGTTTGCACGAAAGAAACGAGACGAAGTGTTTCTATGCCTGGTGGATGTCTCAATGGTTTCCCGATGAGTCGGCACCGGACCAGAATAATAGTACACTCCACGTGCAGGCATTCTTGGCTCTTCAGTTATCCCGAAATATTTTCGATGATGGCTCACAGTAAGAAGGAGATAAGGTCAACTCATCAATTTTGCTATAAGATTGGCGAAAGGAGTCAAGCTCCCCATTGGCGCTTTGTTTTCGATTCTCTATACACACACTTGGATCATTTGGCTATGGACATGCGTGCTTCAAACGGTTACATGAAAGTGGATTCGTATGTTCATGTTGCTTTTCTCTAGCGTGGCTATGGGAGCATTTTGAAAGATATGCTCCTAAACCAGTCTGGTTTTACTTCCCACTTCTTGGGGTAGTTCGAGAATACTTCGCTGGGTCGAACAGGCGCCCAAGAGCTGGCTCAAACTTGGTTGATTTCCTTGATAACTCGTGCGCCGCTAATTTTCGCCCATGGGCCCTGTACATCCATAGTCCAAAGTTAATACTTTTGCTTCTGCTCCAAACATTTCTTTGCTTTCTCACGAGGAGGGAATCACGCTTGAGATTGTATTCATGCGAAGTTGCACGTATGGCTATATACCATCTTTCTTCGAGGATCGTGTCGAACGCTCTCTTTATAATATTGAGCGAGTTGCTCGGCATATAGGTTTGGACCAAGGGGTCCTCTCGTTCTCACAATGGCACGGCTGAGAGGGTCCATTATCGGACGTTCTTGATTCTAGTGTTCTTGCGCTAGGGCGAGAAGTCTCCTTTTCGCTTTCGAGAAACGAAATCCGCTCGACTACCTCCAAGTATAACGATTTGGCGAGTGAATTCCTCGTCATCCAGAATTTGTGAAAGGCGTAGTGGAGAACACTCGTGGTAGGCCTTCCACGAGACTTTAGCAAAACATCCGTTGTTGAGGGATACTTCTTTAACCAAAAGGAAATCCATCACTGGACGTGGACCGATCCCCAAGTGAAGGAGCGAAGGTCTATAACGCGTGCGAAGCGCTTTTCGGTCGATTCCACAGCCTCTCTGGCTTTTAGTTCATCCAATATGAGGGTGCGTGTGATTTTTATCTTGACTTCCACCGATTACGTATATCCTTGTTTCTTTTTTAGAACGTGTCCTCGTATCTCGTCCGGGGTTTCAGCAGCACGAACGCACTTTGCCCGAACTTGCAAGTAGTCGTAAAGCATCGTTTTTTCGAGACGAGATGGTGGGGTGCTTGAGCTCATCCATGGTGATGGGGATTAGAAAGGATGAGAGTCCAGAGTCCAACATGGCAAGAGTAGTTCTTCCGATAACAAGATCTTGAATCTTCGTCTAGTCGGCCTCAAACTGAATCGGTGAGTTCCTCCACGTTTTTCTTTCTTTCCCTTTTTCTTTCTTTTGGTAAGAAACTGAATTTTGATTTTTTAGGAGGAAACCGTTCTCTGGGATGATCTTGAAGTGGAAGACCACCGGAGTAAATACGCAGTGCATTCTCCCACTCGGGAACTCACCGGCTAGCGACTTGGACATGGGAGATTCATCGTCCCGGCGCTCTCCGTGACTCGTGGAGGAGAGCACTTCGGGGGTGAAATCGTAGTTAGGGATCTCCCCGCCGCCTTCTTTATTCGGTTGTAGGTGTCACCTTCAATCCTCCGTATCCGGCCCCTTTCCCGAGGTCATGTGTTGATTGGTGTATTTAGCGTGCCGGCTAAACATGCGACATTGTACACCAAGATTTGGAAAGCTATGGTCACATTGCCACGACCAAGAAGATCACTAGTCGACATGCGTTGGTCAAGCGTGTGGAGGAAGCCTTGTCTTCGATTGATGAGATATGCAACGTGACCGGTCATATAATTTCGAGGATGTAATCTCGGAGATGGAAGTTCCATCGTGACATGTGCGTGGGGCTTGAATTCAACATTCCTTGGTTCGTTGAAGGTCTCTCGATGTTGAAAGGTCGTTGGTAGGAGCAGTTGAAGGTCCTTCCGCGGACATGATGAAGAAGCAGGAAGCGGAATTCAAGAAGTTGTGCAGGAAGCTAAAACTTAAGAGGGTGGCTCTCCAAAGCACGAGGGAGGCCTTTGCCAAAAGGAGCAAGCCGCTGTTGGAAAACTTCCTTGAATATATATTTGTCTTGGACCTCTTATCTTTAGTTTTTTTTTTTGAAAGGCAAATGAGCCTGGTTTTGGTTTTTGATTTTATGATTTTCTCGGGTTAATAGATAAATGCTACCTTGACGGTTTTGATTATATATATATATATATATATATATATTTTTTGAATGAAATGTTTAGAATTGAATTGTCTTTGGCTAGGAATGAAAGTGACACAGACATACCGGAAAACCATGGAACCGTGTGTTGGTAGATGACATGGGATGAAACATGGCTATAGGTTTTATCGAGAACTTGAAAAAAGCAAACCACGTATTTTTGTCTAGATATAAGACACTTACTCGGTTTCTGGGTCTTCTTCCGATGAGATTAAACTTTTCCTGTAGGACCAAATTTTTTTTTTTTTTTTTCGAGAAACATGGTCATGGGAAGTCCCCGATCTTAAGTCGTTCTTTGAGTTTTCGATAATTATGCCGTTAATCCACAGGCGGATCGTTTTTGCTTCCCGGCCTGCGAAGTCCCAAGTCATCCCTTGTCGCGTCATGACTGATGATCCCGGCCGGTCGAGTAACGAGTCGGAGTGGATCGCCTTCCTCTACCATCTTGACGTCTGGGGTCGAAGAATGAAATTGCTTTGGTTGAAAATTGACATTGTAACCTAAAGATCGAACCTCCTGTGTGGTCGCCAATTGTTTGTAGGTGAAAATGGTTTTTGATGATTTTAGTAATTGCGGGTGTGCGGGTGAGAAACAATTTAAACCTTAAACAATGTACCTCGCAGGGAGTACTTTAGATTCGAGAGATCAATGTCTGTACAAGTCCGGCCTAAACCAAGAAATGGCCGTTCCCGGACTTTCCTCGGTCCTGAGTGGAGGAGAATGGGTTGGTTTTGGGGAGGGAAGCAAGGAAAGTGGGTGAGACCAGAATAGTTGATTACGGAAGAGTAGTTGGGTTACTACGACTTGTTATCGAAAAGTGAGAGCTCCCAAGGAGCTAGCAAGTAAGTATTTCTGAGTGTTGTATCTCCAGGTATGAACTTGTTGTTCAATGGAAATAGGTAAGACCTATTTATACAAGTCGGAGTAAAACGTACCCCTGGTCTCATTAAGGAGTGGAAGTAAATGGGAGGAGGTGGTAACCGTATGCATGGAATTGATGTTCCATAAAGTGGTTAACGCATGATACCGGTTTTCATGAACCGTTAACGTTATGGAATTGATGTCCCATAAAGTTGTTAACGCATGTGCTTTATGTCCCATGAACATTTCACACATAACTTCCGTATTTACTAACGCCTCACCCTTATGACACTTCCTTATGACGGGCGTAGTGTACTGCACCGACACGCGTAAACCGCCAAACCAATACCCAAAGAGGATCCCCCAGGTTTGTGTTGATGTCTCGAATGTTTTGGAAAACATGTAGCACGTTGTTGTGGTTTGGCAAGTCAAGCTCCTGAAACTTTCCACTTTGGTGACCTTCGACGGTCGGGATTTTTACATCTTGAGAGGAGGGAAACCATTGATTGTTGCACGCCTTTGTTTGGTAGTCGCGTAGTGAGGGCCAACGTGGTGGCGCGGCTAGGTTGGCAAGGCAAGGTTTGGCGTGGCCAAACTTAGGTTTTCGGGCCAAAGGTTACCATGTGTCGTGCTGGTAACCTTGGATGACTAGGATTTTCTCATGGGATTGAAGGGCAACCGGATTGATTGTTGCACGCCTCGTTTTGGTAGCCGCGTAGAGAGGGCCAACGTGGTGGCGCGACTAGTTGGCATGCCATTGGCATGGCAAAGTTTGGCGGCCAAACTTAGGTTTCGGGCAAAGGTTGCCATGTGTCGTCCGGTAACCTTGGATGGCTAGGATTTGCTCCTCGGGATTGAAGGGCAACCGCTGATTGTTGCATGCCTTCGTTTGGTAGCCGCGTAGTGAGGGCCAACGTGGTGGCGCAGCTAGGTTGGCATGCCAAGGCTTGGCGTGGGATTGAAACTTAGGTTTCGGGCCAAAGGTTACCATGTGTCGTCCGGGTAACCTTGGATGGCTAGGATTTGCTCTGGGATTGAAGAGCAACCGTTGATTGTTGCACGCCTTCGTTTTGGTAGTCGCGTAGTGAGGGCCTATGGGTGGCGCGGCTAGGTTGGCATGCGTTGGCATGGCAAGGTTTGGCGTGTCCAAACTTAGGTTTTCGGGCCAAAGGTTAGCATGTGTCGTC
>JAJJWW010013522.1:0-80253 GCA_023531295.1 Papaver armeniacum | reverse complement strand
CGTAGAGTCCCGCTTGTCGCGTCTCTTCGGCAGCGGACTGGCGTCCGGGACCCGTCCCCGGATACAAACTCCCGCCCGACACAACGTGGTCGAGGGCCGTGAAATATGTCTCTGATCGCCGCCTCTTGAGAAGTACAAGATTTCACACAAGTGCTCCATCATAGATTGTACGGCCTTGCGAACGGAATCCTCGTGAAATCATGCGCTTCTCGATAGGGAGAGGGTCTTTACGAACACCTTCGTTTCTAAGTCTGGAGTTCCCGCCTTCTATCTTTTCCCCGAATATTTGTTTCAACCTCGTTACAATCTTTGGCTCTGATGATGAACGAACTCGTGGTAGCAACATTATTTGGGATCTTCCATGTCTTTCTCGGCTGGAGGACGTCCGATAGGAGGCGACTTGACTGGCATCGTCTTGGATCCATGCTTCCAAGAGTTCTATCCACTTCATTCATGGGGAAAGGAAAACATGTATCTTCGGTGTCTTGTCAGGAGCTTGTCCGCTCCTTTCCGAGACGAAGTCTTGTGTGCTCGGGGATGCCCGCTTGGTTTGTTATTCCGTCACTGAGTTTTCCTTTTTCTCCTCCGCACCACTTCACACTCATGTGAAGGACCAGTGTTGTATTGCTTGTTCGTGAGGCGCCCGCTTCCTCTACTTTCACGTGAATCTTCACTGAACAACTCTAGTTCTTTCTAGCAACGCCAGTGCTGTTATTACTGAACGTTTGGTAACTTCATGGAGTTCGAGAGACGTTTGAAAGCCTAGATTCTCTAATGAGTGCGATATATGGGTATCATCCCGTTAATGCATAATTCCACCAATTGTCGTTCAGTGACATTCGAGTCGTGACAATCTAGCGCTTGGTTCGAACCTTTCGACGAAGTCGTTAGGATGGTCGTTGTTCCGTCGAAGAATTCTTCCTAGATATGAAAAGGTGATTTGTTCGGACACGAAGAAATACTTTCGTAAAAAGCACTGACCATCTCGCTCCAATTGGATATGCCGTTAGTGCAAAGTTGTTGTACCGGTGTCACGCCTCCCTGTAGTGACTTGAGAATTCTTTCGAGCGCAACATGATTGTATTCATGTTCCCTCAAGCGATTCCAAGAATCGAGAGACGTGTTCACAAGCATTACCATACTCGTCGTAGAAGGAGAACCGGGAGAGGTGTAACCTCTTGAAGAGGAGTTCGTTGTACATCTTGAGGGCATCATGGTCGATGTTGGTGTACATCCGTTCGTCCCATTTTCCCTTGATTTCGAGGAAGTCGCTCTGCATCTCATGTAATGAAGTTGGAAGGTTGTCCCTTTCCCTTTGGCGCTCGTGAGCAACACGAGTTTCTTCATTCATGTGGGTCGAGGAAACGCTCGTTTCTGTGTAATGAGTCACCTCTTGCCGACTCCAAGGGTTGCCGCTTAATCTTATGGAAATCGTTCTTCACAAAGTTTTAAGTGAAAGTGAGTACCTCTTCGAGTCGTGCCATATCCGTTTGAGTCTGCAGTAAGCAATCCCGCTTCTCCATCAAGACCGCAATGGTAGACGGTCTCCTCCTCTTGTGCCTCCGGCTCCTCGTCCCGATGAAGGAGTGAAAGTTGTTGCTACGGTGACTACCAGGAAGGGTGTTACACTTGAGAGATGTAGGGGTTTGCGCCGTTATCCGGCTCAAAGGGAGATGGGAGGTGTTACACTTATCGGAATATTTCCCGCTGTACGCTGGTGCTTGATGGTAGAAGTGGACTAGTCCTGCGAGATGTATTGACCATGGTGGCTCCACCAGGTACTTCGACACCAGGATTTTTATCCACACTAGTTCCATCGAAATTGATTCTTTGATCCAGACCTTAATTCCACCATCTTGAAATGAATTGTTGATTGAATTGATTCTAAGATCTACCCTTTTGAAATTGATAAAATTGAATCGGATTTCAAGAAATTAACTTTACAACCGAGATCAACCTCCGGATGTGGTCGCCAATTGTTTATGGGTGAAAACTATTCCCTGCGATTTGGTAATTTGGGGTGTGTGGATGAGGAATGAATCTAAACCCTAAATAAATGCAAACGCGGTGAGTGCTTGTAGATTCGTAAATCAACCCGAAAGTCCGGCCTAAACCAAGAAATGGCCGTTCCGGACTTGTTTTGGTCACAAAGTGAAGGAGATGGGGTTGATCTTAGGAGGGAAGCGAAGAAGGTGTTGAGATTGTGAAGGTGTTGGCTTGCTTATGACTTGTACCGAAAGGTGAGCAAAGCTTAAGATTTATGCAGCAAAGCTGCAGGTGTTTGAATACGTTGTGTATTAACACTTGGTTTCGTTTTTTTGTCCCGCCCTTGTCTGTTGGTGAAATAGGGAGGAGAACCTATTTACACAAGTCATTGAGCCTTATTCATGTCTCTCATGGGAAGTGGAGGAAGTGGAGTAGTGGAGTTGTGTCTGTGCTACACGATCGGGCTTGCCCACTTTTCCCCGTCATCACTAACCGGTCCATAACTTCCTAACACATTCTTGTGATGGCGCGTTACCGCATCACTTGTAAACCGCCAACCAATACCCCGAGATATCCCCGGTTGTGACATGATTGATGTTCTGAATATGTGGATCGTGGATCCACGAAAGGTAGCATGTAATGCTAAGTTGAATAACCGCGTTATTCAGAGTTGATACCCGTGAAGTATCGTGTGTGTATTTTATGCGTATGCGCATCATGGTGTAGTAAAGTGACGGGAGATGACGCCTCACCGACCAATTAACTCCCCGACCGTGGTTGTATAACCAAGCCGGTGAAGTTGGACGGACGAGATGATCTTTGAGACACTCATCCGCGACCGATTGGTGGAATTAGGCTTTAGAAGAGGTGCGCAAGCATCCTCTTGCCACTCGGTCGAATCCCACAGGATATGACTTTTTGGCCAGCCGGTACATGCGTGTAGACGGCATGACTGGGTGGCGCCTATACCCAATACACTCACGAAAGTATGATGCGGGCCCCTTTCAATTCGTCAAGGAAGTTGAGTGGTCGAGATCAATTTGTGACAGAAAACCGTCACAAAGAGCTTACGTCATGCCCATTTCAAGGACGTTCCAAGATGACCAATCTTGGCTCTGTGCAGTGTGAAGGTGGTAGCCGGTGTTCACGCCTATACCTCGAATATCCCATGAAAACGTGTTAAAGTATATCGGTAATGAACTCTTAACCAAATGATGTCTTGTTGTGCATTTCAAAGTTTACTAGTTAACTTACGTTAATACTCAAAAATGTATAATTTGGCGGTAATAATAGTTTTTGGATTAGCGACTGCCAGCTAATGAAGAACCGATGCATCTTATGTTTGTAAAATTTGGAGAAACAAAAAGTGGTAATTGGTGGTTATCCATTGAGCAAAAATGATAGGGCAGATCGGCCGAATGGGGTTTTACTCATCTAACATGGCATGATGCTTCTGTATCGAATGTAAATGAATAGCGGGGAAAATGCGTATCCTGATGCCAAGTGCTCCAATAGGAATGGAAATTTACCATCGATGGAGCTTTAGTCTCAAACAGTCAGGATGGATGAAGGAAATGAAGGTCTACAACGAATCGTATTCCCCGTTTTCTTTGATTTTTATAAAGTATACAAGAAACAAGATACAACAACGGATTTCTATAACCTTAATAGATCTTACCTCTTCATTTATGTGTGTACTAATGCTTCTCATCTTTCTCTCTTTTTTGCAGTTCCGGTTCTTTTCTTATCACAAATATATTCTTATATTTCATCAATAATTGATTTCGAATAGATAGTTAACCATGGTACTTAGACCTTTTTTTTTCTTTTTGTTTTTTAGTGTTGCCTCATTTGAAGGTCAATCACTTGTTTGACTAGGCATCTAAGTGTTCAACACCTTGCCTATTTTGGTGGAAAAGTTGGGTTACTAGATCTTTGAGAGATGCTCGTGGTGGGATCTGCTGCTTAAAATGGGTGATTTTTTTACACGTTCTACTTGTGTTTATGATTTTTTTTTAGTTCATTATGTTAAATCATCGCACTTGAACATGTATGGGTTTGTCGGTTCTTTACTACTTTTACTCACCGGTTCCGTCCACAATCTATATGTATGAACTACTTTCTAAAATTTGAATAAAATGCTCTGTACAACATATAAGCATTGTACTATGCCAACATCATATATACTTCCTTGTTCTCTTTGAGTTTCGTCTTTTGGTAATTATTCCAATTATTTTTGATGAATATGATATGAGTTATATTTTGTGAATTAGATCTTCAAGTTAATATGTTGTCTCTTGATGTTGCAGACATGTACCAAGTTGGTTGACAAAGAAAATCGCCAAACTGGAGGGTCCTTTGTCACTATAGGTGTAACTTCAGTGCTTCTACCCAAGATAAGGTAATTTTCCTCAAAACAAACTTGGTTCTATTTTCCAGGGAGTACCTTACGTCATAACTTTTTGAAGTGGCATCACCTATGGCAATACGGTGATATTTTGTGTGATATGATATATGTTCTTGCATGGTTTGATTTGATGGCCCTGTGACCGTACTGCTAAGTGTTTGTTGGTGGAATGAACATTATCGATTCTATACTCATTTTCTTGTAATAGGTTCATATTTGTTTTCTTATGATTTTTAATTAACATTTTGATTGTTCTTTTTGCAGAAAATATGCTATGAAGCTGGTAACTCATGGATGGATTGGTCAATTACATCATGTCATTGTGCCCAGCTGCAGCAAAGAATCGAGGTACCTTGTAGATGCTAATAAACTTGGAAAAGTCCCGTAGTGTGCCAATATACACACTCCCACTATTTTCTTGTTGCTCTAATCCATAAAGCTAGGACTAAGCTAGTCTCGTGAGCATATTTGGAGTAACAACCGAAAACAATAAATTAATAGAATATTTCTTACGTTAGGAATTTAAATTTCATTGTATTTTTCAAACTTAGTTTATATTGTTGTAAGGATTAGGTGATTATCTGATCAAATTGGGTCTTTTAGTTGATCTACAATGGTATATGAAGGTGCATAAATCTCCTAATTATCGTCAAAATTTATTTATTTTTTATTTGGAATTATCATCGGATTTTTTTTTCACTGTAAATGGGTTTGCAACGTATATAAGTGTTGCTCAAATTAGAGTAATACGCTGTTTAAATTAATGTAACCGCTATGCTAAATTAAAGAATCCGTTGCTCAAAAACGTTGGTAAACTTGTTGACTAACGCTCATATGTCGTTGCACAAATTAATTTTCCCAACGGACTTTCGCGTTCTTCGCATATTTCCAAAGGATATACGCTGTTGGTGAAATTCTTTGCAACGCTTATATCCGTCCCAAATCGGGTGTTTTGGTGTAGTGAGTATCATATCCATCATACTCGGGAGTCAGGTTAGGTAAGTAGACTACTGAGAGCTACATGCATCTCTATACCAACTAGCCCACTTTCTTACCAAGAATATCTTGCAAATCATCCTAATTTACATTACCACCTTGCACAAACAAGTCATCCAAGCTCGTGGATCCAACCATTCATCATTTTCATCACATTCATCAAGAAAATAGGATCACGAGCTTTCTCATTCTCGTTATATTCTGAATTTCTTTATAACGACGCTCCGCAATTTCTTGTTATATTGGATAAACACTATCATTCAATTTCTTGTTTTATGCGATTCCGCTGGAGTGCAACCAAATACGAAAAATAAATACATAAACTAATTGTTTCATGCATTGTTGCTTGTTATGATAAGAAGACAACAATATACATTGACTTAGCGACATAATCTAGTGTTAGTTACCTAAGTTCATGAATTTGCAAAGAACAAAATGCAACTGTGAAAATAACAAGTAAGACTCACATTCTAAATGTGCTCTAGTTTCGATCACATGGGAAGCGTAATAGAGTATGACTCAATACCACTGATCAGAAATTTTTATAGGTGGACATCGATTCCTCCATATGTAATCCACCAATCATCTGCCTTAAACATGGACAAAGTAGTTAATCAATACAAACCTATCTAACACAAACGTAATCAAGCTTTAAACTTACAAAACATGCAAACTTACAAGTTTGATCTTTGTCTCTTCTTCTTTTGCAAGTCGAGTTCCCGAGGATCCCATAAGCATCATTATACAGCCTCAATTCACTTGTTGCTTGACAAGTTCATCTTCATTGGTTATAAGCCTTTGATAGTCGCATGAAGTCCCCTTTTGATTTCTATGTACTTTGTATCATTATCCATCAAATGAGATGGAATCTTATAGAATATGGAAGGATTTAAATAATAAGCAAGACAATGTAGGATGATTAGAGTTATTCTTCCATCTTTTATAAAACAAACCTTATTAATAGCCCAAGTATCATTTATCTTCATTAAATTCTCCTCAAGTTGATCCCTTGTTATTCTCATTGCATCATAAAAAAGGCATTGTAGGTTTTCGTTCGATATTCACTAGCCTTACAACCTTAATTAAGGGCTTTAGCAAACTACACGAGTAATCAACATCTTCCCAAAATGTACTACTTGTAACATTTTATGCATTAATACCCAAAGTTTATTTTGCAAACTTAGTTTTCACCCACCTATCATTCACAAACACCATTTGCAGAGGAGTTTTATACTTTTGAAGACTCTCTAGTGTGTAGTATTGAGTTGCAAATCTAGTTTTTGTAGACCTATGTAAGTCTGCACGTGTCAACTCCCTCATTAAGCTCAATGCTTGAAAATGAGCATATATATATATATGTAACCAGTCCTCTTACCTAGAGGACGGATGTCTTGATTCTGGAAGCTTGTCACCAAGTTCTTTCTAGCATCAACCAACACAATGAGCACCACAAGGAGTCCAAAATAGTTTTGGGTATTCAAGCATTAAATCCTTCCCTGCCTTTTAAAGTTTGAACCATTATCTCAGTAAGGAATCGAACTACATTTTCTTCCCCAACATCAACAATTACCTCCTTTACAACTTACATATGAAATCAACATCATTGGTTCTATCTCGGGACGATCTACAACACTTCAAAAATTGAACCTTTAGGATAATTCACCAAAAATTTAATAAGATGTGTCGATTTTTCCCATCCGTCCAACTATCGTATATGATAGAATATCCAAACCTTTTCCAATGTTCCCTAAATGTATCAACAAACTTCTCCGTTTTTTTTCTAATCGGTCCTTGGAAATATTGGTACGAATATGATGGTAAGATGGGGGGGGGGGGGGGGGGGGCATAGCTTTCCCATAATCACCAATTGCAAAGATCATTTCTTGGAAACTTGGGAAATGTATGGTATTTAAATGCTATTGAATTCTCAATCATCCAAGGCCGATATTCTTTTCCATGCCGTCTTGATGTCTCTTTTTGCTTATACGCTTTCTTTCTCAAGTGGACTTCCAGCTTCGATGGTCCGTCTCATATATAAATAAATAGGACCTCTTGTATTACTTTGGCTTATTCGATTTCTCTTCGTCTTATTCTAACATGTAGTTGACTAGCACTACCACTACCACTCGCCCACATTGCCATCGTTCAACTTGTTCCTCAACATCTCAGACTAGCATCGAGCCTTCCCTCATCCGAGTTGTTTGCACGCTCGATACGCTAAGTCAATGTTAGCCCTATGAGCTTTTTTGGTCCTCTTTACATCAAACTCCCGATTAATTTTGTTCATAATCTCAACAGTTGTATTCAGACATGATGAAGTATTCCACTGCCTTTTTGTATGACATGCTCCTTAATCCTTGTGATTCCACCACCCACAGTTAATTTCTTACATAACAAATAAGTAATTATATTTGGATTTCACGGTCTTGGCGCTCACCCCATTATCAATGCCGGATCTCTAGTTTGTGTAGAAAAATGCAATGAACCACATGTAGAGTTTGTGGTGTTTACATTGGATGCACTAGAAGAATCCATAATCACAACCTAAAACAGAAAATAAATTTTTTTAAATCGCAACTATGTTAGGCTTAGTCCTGTGGGCTAGATATCTATCGCTAGATTGTGCCATCCACGTCCACACTGGGCAACTTCCTAAGTCCTATGGGCTAGATATCTAGCTGCTAGTTTGGCCATCCACGTCATCCGTGAGCCCAATGGTTCTACGTTTTACGAGCGCCCGAACGGTTCGGGCGTTTTGGTTACTTTTTGAGCGCTCGAACGGTTCTGTCGCTTAAATCTCAAATTTGTTAGATTTTTTGATTTTTGTGAGTCGCCGAACTAGTTTCCTGTGCTGCTTTGGTCACTTTTTGAGCGCCGAACGGTTCAACCTTTTCAATCTCGGCGATAATGCGGCGATCAAATGCTAGGAGAGAGAAGTAGCCATAAAGAGTGTTAACTTTTTCCCACACTTTTTCATGATTTGCAACACTCTTTGGCCAATCTAGCACCCAAACTAGCCCATGAGACTTAGCCTTATGGGTATTCACACAAGTGCTCTTCCTTCAAATTTTTAACTTGCAATCTGTGCAGAGAAAAAACAATCTAGACTGCGAACATAAAGAAGTGAATTCACATGTGAGCTTTATGGCTCCATCATTACCATGACAAATACATCCAAAAAATGATCAATCCATATTAACATGTTCTGGTACCCAAACAAGCTAATTTTCCAGTTCTATAACTAAAATGCAATCTGGATGCAAGTCAACTGGACGCAAGTCATGATGCTATATCGCTTCTATAAATTTATTGCAAAAGAAAGCCAATCTCGACGCAAGTCATGATACTTATCGGATCGCAATGGTCTCAAGACACTTCCCGTTGGGAGCTTAGTCCCACATTGGTTAGATGGGGCTTAATTGGGTGGTTTATAAATCAATGGGTTCCCTCATCTAGTCAACCGTTTTCTAGTTGAGTTCTACCCATGGGCTTATGATTTAGTTTAGGATCTGCCCCTAACATTTGGAATCGAGGCCAACCACCACGACCCATGCCCGCTCCACTAAGGGGCGAACTATAAAGCTAGATTAAAGTGTTGAGGCACCTATGTATGGGCGTAGTTGTCATCCGTATCGAATACCGGTAGTCGAGTGGAGCTGCCATAAGAGGAGCACCACGGCTAGTGTCGATAGAGGGGCCAACGAGGACGTTGGTCCTGGAAACGCAGGGATGTTGGGACCTTAGTCCCAAATTGGTTAGATGGGGCTTAATTGGGTGGTTTATAAATCAATGGGTTTCAATCATCTAGTCAACCGTTTTCGAGTTGTGTTCTACCCATGGGCTTATGACGCAGGTTTAGGATCTAAGACTTAACAACTTCATTCAAATATTTGGGATTGAAATATGGGTCATGTTTTTTGCAACTTAATGCCAACCAAAGCTATATTCTCCACATGGTCTTTGGTTTTCCAAATTTTATTGACAAATATGAAATACTATCTAATATTCTCCTATACTTAAGTACGACACATGAGTTTGAAAACTGATTAAACAAGTAAACATATGTAGTAAACATATTAGTCTTGTTGAATGGTACTAAACTACACTCTAATCACAAAAAATCACAATCAAAGCAAAAAAAGAGTAATTAATTATCAAAAAGATTCAAAACCCTAACCTTCAGAAGCTAACAATCTCTCGAAATGTAGATGAAGAAGATCAATATCAAAAGTTCCTTCCTTAGATTTAGATTCTCACCGACGAGATTGAGAAGAAAAATATGATTTGTTGAACTAAATTTGTAGAGAAACACGATCTCTTTTCCTTTCACTTCTCTTTTAATTTCACACCAGCTTTTCTACCAAGAGCACTACATTTTGGATCGAGTTTTTATGATTTATCCCTTCCTTCTATGAAAAACCTAAAATACCCCTTATTCTTTACCTAAAACCACTAGAGTAACTTCGATATCAATTATCGTGGAAATTTTGTGGGATCGCTCATATCAGACGATATTATCGCTAAGATATCGTATCGCTGATATACTGCTTCTCGTATCACTCAAGAGAGATATCCTAAATTTCACTGATATATCAAATATTGACTACACTCCGATCGATACCTAATTTGAGCTTTAACCCTAAGGTCATCCTATATGGAGGTCTTGTTTATACTTTTTGGTTGTGGGTCATTTACTACATGACAAAAAGAAAAAAGGCTAGACTTTCTATTTAAATTTCCTAGATAAATTGGGGCCTGGCCAATTATTTGGGGCCTATCAAAATTTCTCTCCAAACTCTACCAAATGGCTATGATTGCCAAACTTCTCAAAAAGTCTAATTTACCCCCAAATTAATTCCTAAAATAACCCATATAAATATTAATCCTTGCCATTTTCAAAATAGAAAAAAATCCAAAACATAAAAAACCTAAATAAAAAAAAGACTTTCTATTTTCATCCTAATCTTTCTAAATTTTCAAACCCTAATCAATTTTTTTTATCCTCTTCTCCAACGATCTGCGATCCAACCAAGAAAAAGATAAATCTCCATCTACCCGTTCTAATATTCGTATTTCTTAATTGATTGATATGTTTAAATCTTCGATTTTTGAAAATCAAAATCTCCGATCTACCTGAATCAGTTTATGTTGGCACATCACATAAACCTATTATGGGTTTTGTTCTTCACCATGAAGAAATGCAGATGTCGGTTTATTTGATGATTAACATAGATCGATTCTGGTCCGAATCGGAATATGAAAAGACATCACTTAATCGGTTTATAAGTGCATTTGTAGGATCGTATTATCGCAACCTCAATACTTGAGATTAATAAACGATCGCGTTCAGTAAGAAGTCGCATGGAGGTAAATAAATGATTTAATAGATGACAACAATCGAACATGAGGAAAGTGTGAAGACTTGGCGATATTTAGAGTGTCGCGAGGACAAGTTACACATTGAGCGAGGATTAAGCGATCAATTAGAAAATAAAGGATGTTTTAATTGTCATCCACTATGTAATACCCATAAAAGGGTCTAGTAAGTCTGTTGTGAGAGAGATCTTTTGAATTGTGCAGGCAAGTCATTAAGAGAGAGAAACGAGAGAGTAATTGTAATTGCTTTGTTTTTGTTCTAATTGCATTTGTAAACATTTCAAGAAGATAATCAATAAAGTTCAAAGTTAATCATCTTTCAAAGAGTTAATTACGTTGAAACTAGTGAGGGGCGTAGTTGAAATCCTGTGACTACATATCGCTTAGAAACAAAAGATCGAACAAGATTGAGGATCGAAGAGTACAATTAAAATCGTTTAAATCAAGAAAATGAGAAAGGAAAATGTTAAATCAGATGAGATAGAGGAGTTAAGAAGCAAGGAACATAATGAAGATATGGAATACAATTCAATTACAAAAGCAATGGTTAATGAATTCACGAAAATATTAGAGGAAGGATACATAAACGAGATGTTGAAGGAAAGAAGATTATAAATGAGGAGAAGATATCGTCTTTGAAGGAATGGGAAAAGCAGAAAATAACATTCACAACAAGCAGGAGTACCTAGAGAAAATTTGAATCATATATCTCCACTAGTGATCACGATAAATAATAAGCTTAAAAAAGAGAAGAATCGGCAAAAGCACCTTAAGAATGGGAAATAAATAGAACTTTGGTGGATACAGGGAGTTTGGTGAGTATCATTTTTTACCATACCTACAAAAAATTAGGATATAAAGATGAAGAAATGAGTTCTCCAAGATATTATATTCATGGTTTTGGAAAATCTATAACAAAGACCTAAAGGGGAGATAAAATTAAAATTTTACTCTGGAGAAATCAAAACACAAGTAACATTAAGTGTAGTGGATATGGAATCGCCTACCATATTGTTAGGGAGACCTTGGGTACATGCAATTAAAACATTAGCGTCAACACTCCATCGATTATCAAATTTCCTATGCTGAGTGGAATTGGTGAGATCGAGGGAGATATTGATAAAGGAAGAATATATCATCAAATCAAGGTAAAGCATTATGAAGGGCAAGTGAAGAAGCGAAAAGATCAGCAGGAAGATGATAAAAGCAGCTAAGAAAGAAGAAGAATTTAGAATTTACATGATAAGAGCAAAGAGGGAAAAGGAATACCCGCGAAATCATGGGAAAAGGAGTTTGAAGAAGGAAATGAGAGGACCAACTCCTATGGGAGAACCGAAGTCTAGTTATGTCGCAGAAGAGAACAAACAAAAAGAAGTGAATGTTGGAACCGAGGAGGAGCCTAAAATCTTAAAAATTGGGACTAAAATGGAAGCGGATGAAGAAAGAAGAATCATTAGTTGTTGAGATTGCAAAGATATTTTTATGGGATATGGATGAAATGCCTGTATAGATCCATCTGCTGGCTTGCCATAAATTGGAAATTGACAAGAATGTAAAACCATTTAAACAAAGAATTAGAAAGATCGCGACAGATATCATCCTCAAATATAGAAGAAGAATTACCGAGAAAATGTTGAACGGAATTATTAGACAAGCAAAATATCCCGAATGGATAGCAAATATGGTTATAGTCCCAAAGAAGAAAAAAATGAATAAGAATTTGTATAGACTTACTTACATCTAAATAAAGCTTGTCCTAAAGATAGTTTCCCATTACGAGATATTCCGAATTGTTGAAGCAACAATGTGTGAGAAAACGAAAGGATATCATCTCTGATGGATATAAGGGTTACAATCAAATTCCTGTCACCAAGAAGACCAAGAACATATTGCTTTCTTTTGCTCCAAGAGGATTGTACCGTTATACAAAATGCCGTTTGGTCTCGAAATGCCTAAGCACATACCAAAGGATGGTGGAGAAGGTGTTAATGAGATGGATACACAAAACATTGGAGGTATACGTAGATGATATGTTAATAAAAAGTAAAAAAGCAAAAGACCACGTAAGATTTGAAAGAAATTTTTGAACAAATGAGGCAATTTAATATCAAAGTAAACCCAGGGGAAAAATGCACCTTTTGAGTCAGCCTCTGAAAATTTTTAGGGTACATTGTATCCAAAGAAGGAATTCAAGTCGACCTGAAAAAGTACAAGCAGTTCTGATATGCCAACACCTAAGCATAATAAAAGATGTTCCAAAAGTTAAATTGGTTGTTAGCTTCGCTAGAGAGTTCATCTACATGATCATCCGACAAATGAAAGCACTTTTTCAATATCCTTAGAAAAGGATCGAAGTTTAAGTGGACATATGAGTGCGAGAAAGCCTTGCAAGGAATAAAAGAACATTTAATGGATATATCAATTTTGCAAAAAGGTGGAAGAAGGAGAAGAATTGTTGATCTATCTTATGCACAACCCGCATGCATTAAGTGCGGTGTTACGCCAGTGACTTGAGTAGAAAAAACCAATTTATTACATCAAAGAAACTTTCAACGCCGCAGAAAGGAATTACTCAAAAATTGAAAAACTAATCTTGGCATTAGTTTATGCAACATTTAAGTCAGATATATTTTCAAGCGCATGTTGTCAAGGTAGTGACAAAAGTACCAATAGAATCAGGATGAAGAATTCAAAGAGGCTGGAAGAGTTGAGAGATGGAATGCTCAAATAAGTCATTGCAAAACTCAAATATGAAATACTATCTTCGCCAAAATCACAAAGTTGTCGCAGTAATTTCTAGCGAAATTTCCTTTGAAGAGGATGAATCAAGAGAAGAAATGATGGATGTAGAGGAAGAATATGAGATCCTAAAGATTTGTTAACTAACCAAATAGATGGGAAATATTAAGGTGGGTCATCAATGGAGAAGGAAATGGAATAGGAATTGTTGTGATATCGCCATAGGGTAATAAATAGCTCTTTCTTTCGATTGAGTTTGCATCAACAAATAATGAAACGTAATATGAAGCTATAATACATGCCTCCTGATTTGCAATAGAAATGAAGCGGAGAATGTAAGGATTACTAGTGATTCACAATTGGCAATTCGCAAGATAAAAGAAGAATATGCCATAACGAATTGTCTTTGCAAAATATAATAAACTTGTTGACGAGGTTGTCGACGCACAGATACCAAGAATAAAGTGGAGACATATATCAAGGAGAAATAATAGGCTAAGCAGACGCTTTTGCCTTTATATCAAGTATGATGACAGATCCGGTTGGAAATATTAAAATACAAACACTTTTGATGCCGTCAATCGACAAAGAAGAAGAACAAGAAACCGATGTAATGGTAGTAGAAGACGGAACACAAACACTCTGCAAGAAGATTGGAGATCGAGCTTCATGCATATTTGATGACAGGAGAAACACCAAGAAATAGATTGAGACACACAAATTAAAAAGCCGTGCAACAAATTATGAATTAAGAGATGGAGTGCTATACCGACGATCTTTAACGGGCCTTCCCTTAGATGTTTAACAACAAAGGAAGGGGAAATCATATTGAAGATGTTGTATAGTGGGGATGCCGGTAATCACAATGTGGAAGATCTTTAGCATATAAAGAAAAATGCAGGTTACTATTCGTGATATGCATGAGGACGCCAAACAAGTGTCAAGGCGTTAAGTAGGATTGCCAAAGGCATGGGAAGAAAATACATGCACCAGAGCTCCCTTAAATTCTTCAACAAGTGTCTGTTCATTTGGAAAATGGGGTTTAGACATTGTAGGACCATTTTTACCAGAACGGGATAGAGAAGATATTTAATCGTCATGCGATTATTTCACAAAATGGGCAGAGGGTGAAAGCGGTACAACATATTCGCGATAAGGATGTTTTTACTTTCATATTTGAGAACATTATATGCGATTTGGGATTCCAAAGACAGGTTGGTATCTCACAATGGGAAGCGATTTGAAGGACAAAATATAGAATTGCTGCAATGCATTTTGTATACGACGTGGGAAATCAACTCCTCTATACCCGCAGGCTAATGGTCGAGCTTTACAAATAAAATAATCGCAGACATATTAAAGAAAAAGTTAGAAGGATACAATAAGGATGGTGCAAACAAGTACCCAATGCGGTATGGGCTTATAATACAACTAGAAGAGAAGCTACGAGCATGTCCCCTTTTGTTTAACATATGGAGTTGAAACTGCTCCCGACAAGTTAAGATTCCAACTACAAAAGAAAGAAGCTTGGGAGAAAAATATCAAATCACCGTAACATCTTAATCAAGTTAGATGAACTAGAAGAAAAAAGAGAGAGCACTACAACATATGGAGAATTATCGAGCGAAGATTGTCCGAGAATATAACAAGCGTGTCAAGATACGTGAATTTCAGCGAAAGTGACTTGGTGTCATGAGAAACACCTATATATCAGCGAAAATGGTGGCAAGCTGGCAAGAAAATGGGATGGACCTTATATCATCAAGGGAAGATATTGAACAGGGGCATATAGATTAATGGATCCCGAAGGCAAAGATGTAGGGCAAAAAAGCAATAAAGCCATGGAATAGGTTATATCTTAAGAAATATTACCCATAGAAGATGGAGAAATGGAATGAATCTCAGGATATAATGTTTTTGCAAATGAGATAGATTGCGAGATCAAAGGAAATAAAGCAAGATTGTAAAGCGATAGCTTCAAATGCACCTAATGAATGCTTGAATGAATTAACAAATATGAATGAGTGAGTGAATGGGACGAACCTTTATGGCGTACACCCTAGTTCGCGAATGATATTTCTTGTAAGAGGTAAATGTAAGACCCTAGAAGTCACGTCATATAAGGGGTATCTCTTGACATGGCTCGGGGAAAAGAGTTACACCAGCTCACACTTGGAACCCGAGTCATGGAGATTTGGGGCCCATGAAAGCCTATCCGGGAGATACCTTGATTTCCAACTATATATATAAGGTTATACCACAGTTGGACTCGAGGGTCTCTTCCAAGGAGTCGCGCGACCAAGGCGTAGAGGGTACACGCGTTGAGTCAAGAGTGCGGGGAGCATGGAACTTCCTTCCACTCTTGACAAGTCTTGGCACATGCCGCACTCGGCCGAAGAAAACTCACTTGGGTGCGTTAAACAACCATAAGACCTATAGGTATAAGGGATAAGAGGCTGCGAAACAACTCGCTGGCTTAAGACCGGATGGGAGGAGCTGGTCTTGTATGGCCGATGTATGCCTCCTCAAGGGGCAACCAGGGAGAAGATAAGGCGCACCCTCCATTAGGGAGTCAGAGAAGTGTCAAAGACGCAAATGTCACGAGGCTTTATTTTCAAGAGAATTTAGGCTTAATATTTGTCTTGATGATCCCTGCAGTAGGCAATAATACTAACGCGAGGTAAGACGATATCAATGGGTATTTACATGAAAGTGTAAGAACGTCTGCGATTTCGTCGCAAAGACGACAATGTTTCGGATTTTATGGTCAAGAACATTTAAAACCTCGTCATATTGTCGCAAAATATAAATATCCTGTGAGGCAAAATACTTAAGAAATGATAAGATAAGGTCAATGGGTCATTACATGAAAATGTAAAGACGGCCTTCGATCTTGTCATGAAATGTAGGGAGTGGCAAAATAAGATCTTTACTTAGGAAGGCAAAATAAGACCACACAAATAATGATAAAGGCAAGACCAATGGGTCATTGTGAAAATGTAAAGACGTCCTGCGATCTTGTCACAATTGAGATCTTTTCATCGCAAGAAAGAGTACATGATAAGCTTAAAGCCTCGAAAAAATGATTAAATGATAAGCTTGCTAAACATATAAATAATAATGAGACCGAGGCAATGCTTGTGAGATTACAACAAAAGACTTAATGGAAAAAATAAAGGAATGGCTTGATAAAGGGGGCGAAATGAGTTCTTATAGTAAAAAGGAAAGAGAAACTAAATGATTCATTCAACACAGGACTTTAATCTTATCTTTGCAATCAAAAGGAACATTCAACAAGGTTACAAAGAAGTTTATTTCTCTATATCAATATTCTCATCTCAAGGAGATGGTAAAGATTCTTCAACAATCTTGTCGATCCTCACCACGCGCCTGAAGGGTTTTCATCAGAGATTTTTTCGCAAGGTTCCTTATTGATAACTTCATTATTAGCTAGATCTTCGCAGACTTTCATAATCATAATCACTATCAGAGAGTTGGTACTTCATCATCTTCAACTTCCAATGGTTCACCAGAGACAGGATCAAGGATTTAGAAAGTAAAATATTATTCACAAGAACTTCCTCGGGGGTGAAATTGACGAAGAAGTGCCTTCGTTGGTTTCTACTCCGATCTCTTTAAGATGATTAAGGTAGTTAAACCTCCTTAAAAACAGATTGGCCGAGATTGAGCAAAGGGAAGCAACTAGAGTTGCATTTTCCTTACGAATCTTAGCATGCGGCAACTTCCAAAGTAGATAGAGAAGAGTGAAGATTTTTCTCGAGACTACTGCCAAGAGTAAAGAAAGACATTAAGATTATAAAATGGGAAGTGGTGTATAAAATTAGAAAAGAAAAATAATGGAAAAGGCAGTCAAATTTTATGACTACCTTCCTTCGCAGATAAGATATGAGTAAGGGCTGCAATTATTCCCCCGAGTTTCCATGGCATTATCAAAACCATCACCAACAAGACCTTTAACCGCTAACGAAACTCTTCGTTAGAAAATCAATAACTTATTTTGCTTCTAAGGGAAGAAATGGGATTCTTTTAACTTGGTATAATCATCCTTGAGTTGGTTTGTTTTAACACTTAGATTTATTAATTCTCGTAAGTTTATCTCTTTCAGTGGTAGTATCTTCAAGTTTATTTTTCAAAAGAGGCGATAGACGGTTTGCTCATTCAATGCTTTTTTACAAGCATCAAGTTGTTGCGAGGATATCGCCACCTTATCCAATAAAGCCGCTTCTCTGAGATAAAGTTCCATTTTCATCACGATAAGGTTTCCAACTCCAAATTAGATTTATTCAAAGAATATGAGACTTAACACTTCATTACTTAATAATTCTTGATTTTGAACTCCGCTTTATGTTTTCTTGAGAAATATTATTTATTTGATCCATAGAAAATGTATGGAGGTTATCTAAACGATTATATTGCTCCATCCAGCTCTTTTGTTCGAGTTTCTTCCACAATAACATTCCAATTGATATATCTCCATCTTACGTTTAAGTGCAAAAACTTGGAGAGGCGAACAAGTTTTTTTTTTTTTTTAAAAAAAAAAAAAAGTGGGGAGGAGAGATACCTTTTAGTTCTTCATTTTTCTTGCGAAGGTTATCGCGATCCAAAAGTATTATGAAGACTATTCTTCAAAAGTCTTAATTTCTTGTTCCAAGGATATTTGCGATATCGATCGGAACCAAATATTTACCCAAAGATTCGTAAACACTAGTTCCTCAGTGGGACTTAACATCGTTCATGGTATCTCGATAAAATTCTAAAAAGCTATATCCATCCCTTCCAAATTTTCTTTGGTAAGAGAGATAGATTTTGAGGAAGAAGAAATAGTAGAGAAGAAGGAAAGTTGAATCACCCGTGGTTATAAGATCGCCGCTTGGAGAAACCCGATCAATAGGTGGGGGCGAGACAAAGTAAAAGTGGAGAGAGGGACGTCTGGAAGAATTTCATTCACAGAAATTTAGGGATTGATTTATCCCGCGAAGATACCGTAGGGAAAGTAGAAAGTTTAAATCCAAAGGGAACAAAAGAGAGTAGCAAAGCAGGAACATCGTGTTTATTATGGCAAAACCTTTTGGGAGATCTATCATCATTCTTATCATCCTGCTAATAATAAATCAATTGAGAAACAAGAGGCAACAAAATTCTATTGAAGAAGTAAATATTTCTAAATACCTTACTACCGCAGTCGCTTTTTGAAGCGAGACTTCGATTCATGAAGAGATTTTGGTTATGAACAAATAGGGATGTTAGGGTTCACCACGATATACTTAGACTGGATTTATTCTTATAAAACAAAAAATGGCTAAGAAATATCAAAAGAAGAATAGAATTAAGATGAAGTAATTTCAATAAGGAAGATCAAATCAAGAATAGTCAAAATCAATAAAATTAATCTTAACCTGGATGCCATGAAAACAGAGCGGAAAGACAAGAAAAAGAAGGTGATGAAGATGAAATACAGAAATAATTGCAGATTTATGAGGAAGATAGAGAAGAAGAGAAAGAGTGCTTTTCAGGAGATTCTCCTTTAAAATAGAAGAAAAAGAGTGACCGGATAACATTAAATATACCTAAAAAAGAGTAATTTTACACGTGTAAACTATCCCAAATTCAAGGAATCAAATTAAAGTAGATTGGGAAATAGAAGAGATTTTTTTCATACTATTTCATGGAATACTCATGCTTCGTGATACTAAGAGATAGTACTTCTTGATCATTCGAGAAAGCTTCTAATCCTCAAAGTAAAGAATAGAGAGCAATACGTACTTTTTCAAGTCCAACATTCTTCACCTCGCTCCTTCATCAACAAATGTCAAAGATCACCACAAGAATAAATTTTTCCTTAAAATCGCTCTCCAAGCAATATTCAAGGAAAAGAGGCAAGATGTAGGATCGTAATATCGCAACTCCAATAATTTCGCGAGATTAATAAACGATCGCGTTGCGAAGGAGTCGTATGGAGGTAAATAAATGACGTAATAGATGACGACAATGTAATACTGTGAAAGTGTGAAGACTTAAGGATTTAGGAGTGTCACGAGGACAAGCAAGCTACACATTCGCGAGGACTTCGCGAGTCGATCTCCGAAATAAAGGACAAACTTAGTCGTCATCCACTATGTAATACCCATATAAAGGGTCAGTAAGTTCATGCTGTGGGAGAGATCTTTTGAATTGTAAGGCAAGTCATTAAGAGAGAGAAAACACGGTAGGAGTAATTGTAATTGCTTTGTTTTTGTTCTAATTGCATTTGTAAACATTTCAAGAAGATAATCAACAAAGTTCAAAGTTAATCATCTTTCAAAGAGTTAATTAGTCGAAACTAGTGCGAGGGCGTAGTGTAGAAATCCCGCAACTACAGACATTCAGCATAACCTTGATCTCGGGTACTAAATTCTTTTGAACTTTGCTCTACAATCGGATTTAATTTGCTTGTTAATGTATCGACTGTGAATTGTCTCTTCGTATTCCATTTCCATAATCGAGTTTTTATATATGTACCACATAAACCGATTCTCAATGGTTGAATTCTTGTGTGTTTTTTGTGTTACAATGATTTATGATATATGTTTTCCTATGTACTCATTGTTAACTAGATTTTTTTTTTTTTTTTTGTAGATATGGACTTCACGCACCGAGCATTTTACTCTCGAGCTCACCTAGGGAGGATATTCAATGTGGTACCACAACGCGTGCCAAAAGTTAAGACACAGCCCGCCCACAAGTGCGAGACTGCTGAGGAAGCCCTCGCACGGTAGACAGCCAGACCGAAGAGCTCCGTGAGGTCATCATGTTTGCGAGGGAGAAATCGAGGGATTTGATTTTAAGTAGGATGGATCATGAAGACATTTGGAAGGTATGTTTGAAGAATCGGGTCAAGTTCGTCCTTTTCATGTAAGCCGCCTGTGAAATGCCCTGTGTGTTGTCGTTTCCCGATACTGTGCTCCATGATTTATAAGTGTATGTTTTTAAGTTTAAGTTTTAGGTATTAAAAGTTTAAGGTTTTAAGACTTGGTTATTTTAAGTTTTAACACTCTTTTTGGATGGTTAAGGTTTATATTTTGGATGTTCCTGGTATTGAACTTGATGCACTTAAAGTTTTAATTATAATTATGTGTATTGTAAAACAAGTTGATGCATGCTCAATAATTATGTTTTCCAAACACAAGGCATACAATCGGGTTACTCGATATGTCAACATAAACCGATTGTCAATGGTCCATAATGAAATCGGTTTATGTGTGGGGTCATTATAATCCAATTATTGTTGGTTTATGCGGTTTTTTTCCTTGTATATTTTCTAAATTAGAATCGGATCACATGTGAAATTATATAAACCAATTATTTTCTAGAAAATTCAAATTTTTTCTTATCTTTAATCGGTTTATATTGACTAACATAAATACCGCTTCTTAGTGGCATAAAACATAATCGGATTATATGGACCTTCGAGAAAACCGATTGTGCCAAATTATTTCACTTTTTTCGAAAGAAACTAGTCGTTGGGGTCTTTCTCTACATATATCTAGAGACCTCATCCTTGGACCCCCATTTGCCCCCAAAAATTGCTCATTTATTCCCTCTCACTCCATATACTCCACAACTACTCATTTCATGCCTCCACATACAAGAAATGGCATCAAAGGATCTCCCCAAAGATTTGACAATCAACAAAGCATGGTACGCCGAAACTCGAATTAAAATTAGTCCTCCGTAAGGGTAGATGTGAAACCTTTTGGACAAAGGTACATAACAAATATAGGCAAGCTTTTGGGAATCCGAATAGAAGAAGTGTTCAACAAATCCATGATAGGCACCAAGTCATCGAAAGTGCGATACTTGCTTATTTATCTATCCAACATCGGATTTTTAACGCTAGCCACTTTAGGTTGTCCATTGAACAACTGTATAAGTGTTTGTGGTTTATTTTACGTAATCCATGTTGTTTAATCTTCCAATTAAAAACACCACTAACAAATTAAGTGTAGCACGAAGTCGAAACGTTACTTGGAGGAAAAGGGGGAAACATTCACATTTGATGCAAGCTATCACTTCATGGTATCCAAAATTCTGAGTATGCCCCGGACTTTATAGTGGGTGAATCGGACTCGGATTCTTCCTACGAAGATTGATGGTTTTAGAAGTTTTGTGTAGGTTTTGTGGATAGATCTCTATGTATACACTCACGAGACTATAATACGTCCACTAGGGTCGCCTAGGGGTTCAAAGGCTTGATGCATGTTCCAAGTGTATCCTTGATTCCTACGGAGTAGATATGGAAATGAATGAAAAAATAATTTCTTATGAAAGATATTAATCGGTTTATATATGTCCTACAAAACCACAGATTACAAGAATCGATTTTTATCTCATATACTTCGGTGATTAAAGTCCTGCGGTAATTTCGAAATATTATCAGACCTAACATTACGATTGCATGAACGTAAACCGATTATGGGTAGTGTTTTCGAAAAAAAAAAATCAAAAATTTTAAGTTGTTTGATGTTTTGAAGATCGATTTAACATTAGTTGATCTCACATCTAAAATATAATTAACACTTAATACCATTAATTAACGCTAACTAATCAGGGGTAAAATAGGTAGTAAGAGAATAGTTGGATAAGGGGTTTTGTGAAATTTATTTCTAATGACCTTTTTTGTCATCTAGTAACAGGCCTCAAACAAGTGGACTATGCCCCAAACTAGCCAAAGCAATTTCATCTCCAATCCCCAATGTTTTATTTAACATTTTATTTAAATTTAGAGACAAAAAATGGCATTGGACTTAAGACCCAAGGTAATGAAGAAAGTCTTATTTAGAATTTGTTCTTTACCACCACCTAGCCATGTCATCCTTTTTATAACCTTGGAGTCCTTGACCCTTGCATTGAGATGGAAATTGGGTGGAAAATGTCTTAAATCTTATATGTCATGCTATTTTAAGACCTTGAACCATTCCACTGGAGATGCTCTTAGGTCCATGATGTCGTTCCTTCCTGTTTTCATCTTTACAAAATAAGAAGATCTTTTTTATAGTGTAGACGTGCTCGGTATCAAGTAGGAAAAACTGGGAAAATACCTTGGAAAAAAAGAAGTTATGGGAAAATGTCCTGTCGTCCCTTTTTCTATCCAAATAGTCAATATCGCGACATCGAATTATCAATATTACGACATTGAATGGTCAATATATTTTCAAAGATAGATATCAAGTGAGAAAATTCCAAATCTAACTTTAAGGTTTCTACTACCGACACAAGTACATATCTTATGAATACGATCTCTAAAAAAAATTAAACGGTCTAAAATATTGGCAGTTCATGACCTTTAAATCCAAGAGGTTTGCAAACCTTGGAAGTTCACGAAATCAATAGATAGAAGTTTGCAAACCAGGTTTGCAAACCTACCTAATTTCCGAACTCAGTAGTAAAGGGTACACTAACCAGGTTTGCAAATCTCTACAGTTCTTGGAATTCAGACGAACTCTTAGTAACATAAACAAGTATGTACCTTGCGCCAATTAGTTCGTAGCTCTTATAATTGATTCGAAACTTTCCCGATAGCTATAGACAGTATACACTGTTGCTTGGGCAATTTCTAAATGACCAACTAGAAACAAAAATATTTTGTGAACAATAAATTGTTCTAACTAAGATCGATAATCATTTATGAACATTCATTGCTTGAATCATATTTCTAAAGTTTAACCAAGAAAAGCTTGAACTAAAAATTTATTCTATGCAACATTAAATCTAATAAAATCGTACAACATGGTTGTTAGATCATTGCTCGGTTGAACCCATTAGCGTTGGTATGTCAATTTTAGTTTCCAAAATGCATTCTTGATTTAGTATACTAAAGATAGTTTCGGACTAGATTAAGTCTAAGAAGTAAAATCGAAGATATCCTCGACGGACGGAGTTTGAAGACTACAAGAAGACATCAACAAGGACTTCATCAACAAGGTATATGGTAATCGATTTCATTTGTATTCTTGTTCAATTCTACCTTTCTAATCTATCGAAACAAATGCTCACTCCATGGAACAATTTCTATGACGGTAAATGTACATTTATGTATATATACTCGAGGTTATTTGAGCCACTACTTTTGTGACAATAACCTTTATCCCTGTAAAGGTTCTCATGTTATATTGAATGAGCTTACGGATTCAACGAGCCAAGGTATGTGGTAATTGATTTATTAAAGTAACAATTTTAAGTGTTGGGTAAACTGATATTAAGTTAGTAGGAAACAATCCACCTAACTGTTTGTAACGGTTCGAGACTTGAGCCCAATTACGTGACTAATATCCCTTTTTAGTCAAGTTTTTGATGTTTCCTTATCTAGGCAAGATAGATATTACTCCAAACATATTTGATTACCATATTAAAGTGTTTGTGATTGCTTCCTATTATAAATTGTGATTTATTCATATAAATACAATATTTGCTAAATTTATTATTTATTTAATTATTTTGGCAAGAGTTGTAACTTAGGAAAGACTCCCAAAATTAGGAGAGTCTTGAAAAAGGAAAATAGCTTTGCTTAGTTACAAGCTACCTTGTTCACTATAAATAAAGGTTTGTGAATGCTACACATTTTCATCCACTTTGGAAAATTGGTGTAAGCTTCATAAGGTTGTTTTCCATGTCTTTTGTTCTTCGTGAAGAAGAGAGAGATAAAAGTCTTTGTATTGGGGATCACAAAGCCGAGTTGGATTTAATCTTCGTGATTGATTATACAACTTGTAGACTAGGTTTTTCTCCTCTTGTCTATTCTAAGGTATTCTCTTCGATATAAGACCATTCAAGAGTTGTTGATCATAAACCCTAGGTTTTGATAGATTTCGCTTCCGATCGTATACCAACACTTGTTAGTCGGAATCGGAAGCTAGAAAGAAAACTTCGATTAAGGTATCTCGTAAAAAACCTTAAGAAGTTTTAAACAAGATATCTCTAGATTTATTCTAGTTGTTCTTGTTGTAGAATTATTAGGTTTTCTTAACTTGGAAATTGATCTTTGGAATCGCCCAAGTTTACTTACAAAAATCGGGTTCACGAACTCCTTGTGTGTACGCATACCGATTGTAAGTTAAACCCTAATCTACAAGTTTGTTTCGGTATTCTAATTTTCAGTAGTTGT
This sequence comes from Papaver armeniacum, assembly GCA_023531295.1. Lineage (NCBI taxonomy): Eukaryota > Viridiplantae > Streptophyta > Magnoliopsida > Ranunculales > Papaveraceae > Papaver > Papaver armeniacum. The sequence continues at coordinate 55,588 of JAJJWW010013522.1, read as the reverse complement.
TCGAAACAAACACAAGATTTCCAAAAACATTGATTTACATCTAAAGGGAAATCGATTCGGTGTTTTATGAAAACAAAAGATCAAAAAGTATCAACCATGTTGTTGTATCTTTTGAAGAGAACTTTGTTCCGCCAAGATTTTTCAATAACTTCTAAAGAGAATTTTGTTGTGCTAGAAGTTATACGAGGAGAATTCTAAAGAGAATCTGGTGTTATCGCTAGGAGTTATACAAAGTGCTTGAATACAACTAAAGCGGTATTACATCTAGTCCGAATATGTAGTAGGAAATTGGTGTAACAACTTATAATCGCTGTGTGTTTATTTTGGACTAGGTCCGGGGTTTTTCTCGCATTTGCGGTTTCCTCGTTAATTAAACTTCTAGTGTCCTGTTATTTCTATTCCGCATTATATTTTTATATAATTTAAATATCGAGGTTGTGCGTTGAATCGATCAATTGGGAAATCCAACCTTTGGTTGTTGATTGAGATTGATTGATCCTTGAACATTGGTCTTTGGTACCATTCAAGTTATTTCTCTTATATTCAATCGGGCTCGCAATATCTATTTGTTGATTGCGGATTGAATTGAGTATATAGATACAAAACTCTTTGATATACTTTTTATAGATTGAGTCTAACTGCCTAGTTGATTCTCTTGAAAAGTATATTGGAGTTTGTCTATTCAGATTGCCAAACGAATTGTTGGGTGTGGTTGTTGTACCCCCTCTTTTTCAATTGGTATCAGAGCAGGAAAACACGCTAAGACCTTATAAGTCTGTGTTTGAAGCAATCTGATTGTTATGGATATAAGTTCTATCTCTATAAACGTACCACCAGGTCACCCCTCGATGGCACGAACTATTTATGGTGGAAAATTGTTATGCGGCTTTTATTCAAGCGCGAGATTTTCAATCATGGGTTCGTATTGTTAATGGCTATAATCCTCCATTAGTTATGTGAGACTTGCAAACAAGTTGCAAAGGATAACGGGTGATTATAATGATCTTGAGATTTTGCTTTTAGTTGCAAAAATTTGAAGGATTAAATGCTATCATCCATGCCATTACCTGATCTTCAAGACTAATGTAACTCGTGTAATAAGTCTAAAAATGCTTGGGATATCTTAGAAACCGTATTCGAAGGGAATGCCACAGAGAAAGAAGCAAGGCTTCAAAATCTAGCTTGACTCGGGAAACCTTCGATGTTCTGATGATGAAACCTTTGATGAGTTTAACAAAAGACTTTCTCAAATAGTTAACTCCTCATATTCTTTGGGAAGAACTATTCCGGAGAAATTTATTGTGTGCAAAATTCTCAGGTCTCTACCACTAGATACGAGTCTAAGAAACATGCCATTGAAGAAGCAAACGATCTTTCTACACTCTCTAGGAATACTATTGTTGGAAAGTTAAATATATTTGATAATGAACACCTATTCCAAAGGGTGATTTCTTTTAAGGTCGCAAAACAATTTTGAATCCTCTGAGATAAATCTGGTTCGCCATGCTAAGGATGTCACTCCAAGACAATTTAGAAAAATCTTGAGAGACAGAAAAAGATTTTTTCTAAAGGTTGCAACATCTCCTATTGATGATGTACAATGCTTTAACTCACGTGGTTTCGCACTTTTGTTCAACATGTCCTAGTTGGAGCCATAGACAATCGGCATATGCGTGCTTTGCCTACTCTGATGATGGACCCCGGTATCATGATCACCAAGAGTACACAGTGAGGTTGCATTAGCTGGAAAATTCTTTCGGATACGGATTCGATTACGACGAAGAAGTGTTTCCATATGGATCCAGCTAATAATCTTCTTAAAGAATGTCATCAAACTCTCAAAACAGAAAGCACCATTTTCGGTGACAAAGTTAAATATGACAAACTTCGTAGTCGGAATAAAGACTTGCAAGACCAACTTGATTCTATTGGTGCAAGAAATTATCTCAACGAAATATGAAATCTTAAAGAAGAAATTGCCGAGGTCGAGATCGGGAAATTATTCTTCAAGCAAAGCTAGAGAACTTGGAGAACATTAAGATGAAGTTTTTTTTTGAATCGAAACGAAAGATCTCAAAGTTCAATGTGAATCATCCAAGAATGATCTAGTTATTGCTCTTGAAAAGGTCAAAAGATTGGAATAAGAAAACTCGAGATTCAAAGAGACTTTGTCTAGAAATAGCAGCTCAGATAAATTAACCTCAATATTGGGAGCATGTAGAAATCATCGAGATACACGAGGATTGGGTTATGAAGGAATAGATGCTCCTGGTATTTGCAAAGAGGTAAAATTTATCAGATCTAAAGTTTCTACTCAATCAAAACCTTCCACGGTTGACAAAAGTGAAGTATCTCTACCAACTGCCGACGACGAAAAGAGGAAATCCTGTCAAGTTCCAAAGCAATCACATACACATTCAGGTAATACTAAACATAACTTTCTCCGTTCTACTAAACATTGCTTTTATTGTGGAAAACCAGGTCACTTGCAAAGGAATTGCCAATTTCTTAAACGAGATAAAACCAGATCTGATTCTGTAAGATGACAAGATCTGATGTTCCAAACTGGAGAAAAACTGACTCTCATAATATCAGTTCTTCCAGATTTCTCCCAAGAAGTTTAATAATTATATTGGGGAGAAAAAGAAATCAGCGTTGCTCCAAAAGCTGCTCGAGAAATGGGTACCAAAGAAGATCAATAAAGCAACGAGTGCTATTAACAAGGATCTCCCAGGACAAGAGTTCGACAAGGGATAACATCTTAAAAGGTATGGAACAATTATTGAAAAGTTTTAAGGAAGTTGTTAAATTCCTAGAGTCCATGCATGATTTTGTTTCAAATACCTGTGGTGAGCAAGATTTTGTTCACCTCAACACAACCTCGATCATGTTGGAAGTGCATCCTCACCAAGAAGCCCTAGTAAATGCGGTGAGGATTGCAAAAGAATCAGGCGCACATTCAGGTTGGGTAATTTTTGAATATGTGTAACAATTTATTTTTTCGAGCTGAGTCTAACTTGCTTACATATTTCTTGAAATATGTGTTGGTAAGCTTTCGCTTCAACCAAGTTCATCTAATATTCTTGACGAAAGTCAAAAGATGATCATGTGAAAATTGTCGAGTAACTTGAAAATTCGCAAATAACTTGGAAAGTTTCGTTATGATTATTTCAATAACTTGAAAATTGCTTTGATGCTAATATTGTGTGAAAACGGCTATTGTCATCCTCTAAGAAAGTTTCAATGATTGAATTAAGAGTTTAGAACACTTAACCATTATTGGATTGTGACATGTTGTGTACTCTTGCACATATGTTATCCATGTCCGGGAACCACCGTATGCGTACATGTATGCATACCTGTTGGTTTGAGAAGTCCGGGAACCTAAGTATGCGCACCCGTACCGTACGCGTACTGGCGTAAGGTTCATGTCCGAGATTTTCTGCTGGGATTGGAGGTATGCGTACAGTTTCACGTACTGGCGAAACCCAACCCAATTTCAGTCCCGGGTATTTCAAGTATGCGTACACGTTCGCGTACTTGAAGGTTAAAGTTCTAAAATCGGTTATGTACATGAACTAATACATATTAAGGAATGCCTTCTTTGCAAACCGTGGCTATAATGCCCATGATTGATTCGAGTGAACCAAACCGATTTATACTTCAATTGTGTTCTTGTATACTTCTATGAGAATATAGCAATTGAACAACCCTTTAACTAATTTTATTTGAGTCATTTGAACTAGTTATGGTTAAGATTAATATGGTTAAATACCACACATATGATTCTTAATTACCTAACTTGATTTGTGATTGAAATTCTTAAGTATAACAGGTTAGAAACAATAATTAAAGTCATTGGATGTTGGTTTTTATTGTCGAAGAAACTTTTTCATACACTTATGGTAACCATTCTTGGTGTAAATCCTTGTGGAAAAGGTTATTCTTCCTTCTAAGCATATCAATTCTTGTCTATACAAGTTTGTATCTTAGAAAGGTGATCACAATACTTGATCTTCATGATTACATATTGTGTATTGTTACCATGAGATAGTTCTATTTATTAGCAACACGATCTCATGGGAGACTTTCAATGATTGGTCCTTAGCTCGTATCTCATTGTGGGATTTCTAAAATCCATTATATAAAATCCTTCTCCTGGAGAAAGGTCACTCTTGTTGTTCTTTCGGGAATGACATTTTATGGGGAGTTCTTAAATGAACTTTTGTTTAATTGCTATATCTTTGAGGGGAGAAGCGGTTGTGTAACATGTAGGGGTTAACTTGTATCTTAATAAACTCCTTGATGAAGTCACTAAGTTTTGACTCTGTGATATCATCTAAAGTAAAGTTTATATGTTCTCTTTTTGTCATGAATAATGTCTTTGATAATTTCATTATGATCCCACAATTTTCGTACCTTTGCCAATTTATATTGACAAAAGGGGGAGAATTATTTTGTAGTTTACACTACATATACATATGGTTTACGGATCATTATGTAAGGGGGAATGGTTTTTCATTGTGAGATGAAGTATTGACTAAGGGGGAGATACATATCACCATAGTATAATTGTCAAAGTTGTTATACAATTGAGCTTTGATGCTGTATAATAATACTATGATGGATATTCAACAAGTAAAGGATGAACACACGCATAGTTGAAGAACCAAGGAAATAAAGCATGTCGGATTTTGGAGCTGTAATGCTTTTAACAAGTACAATCCATATGTAAAATGGTTTTGTCACTAAAATTGACAAAGGGGGGGATTGTTAGAGCATTGCTCGGTTGAACCCACTAGCGCTGGAATGTCAAGTTAGTTGTCAATTTTAGTTTCCGAAATGCATTCTTGATTTAGTATACTAAAGATAGTTTAGGACTAGATTAAGTCTAAGAAGTAGAATCGATGTAATCCTTGACGGATGAAGTTTGGAAGACTACAAGAAGACATCAACAAGGACTTCATCAACAAAGGTATGTGGTAATTGATTTCATTTGATTCTTTTTCAATTCTACCTTTCTAATCTATCAAACAAATGCTCACTCCATGGAACAATTCCTATGACGGTAAATGTACATTTATGTATATATACTCGAGATTATTTGAGCCATGACTTTTGTGACAATAACATTTATCCCTGGAAAGGTTCTCATGTTATAGTGAATGAGCTTACGAATTCAACGAGCCAAGAATCACTCAATTCCGAGTTATAACGATAAAGTTATAAGTGATTTATTAAAGTAATAGTTTTAAGTGTTGTTGAAATCAATTTACAGTTCGTTAGTAGGAAACAATCCACGAACCGTTTGTAACGGTTCATGGACTTGAGCCAAATTACGTGACTAATAGCCTTTTTTAGTCAAGTTTTTGATGTTTACTTATCTAGGCAAGATAGTTACTCCAAATATATTTGATTACCATATTAAAGTGTTTGTGATTCCTTCCTAATATAAATTGTGATTTATTCACATAAATACAATATTTGCTAAATTAATTATTTTGGCAAGAGTTGTAACTTAGGAAAGACTCCCAAAATTAGGAGAGTCTTGAAAAAGGAAAATAGCTTTGCTTAGTTTCAAGCTACCTTGTTCACTATAAATAAAGGGTTCGTGAGTGCTACACGTATTCATCTCCTTTGGAAAATTGGTGTAAGCTTCATAAGGTTGTTTTCCATGTCTTTGTTCTTGGTGAACAAGAGTGAGATAAAAGTCTTTGTATTAGGGGATCACAAAGCCGAGTTGGATTTAATCTTCGTGATTGATTATACAACTTGTAATCTAGGTTTTTCACCTCTTGTCTATTCTAAGGTATTCTCTTCTGATATAAGACCATTCAAGAGTTGTTGATCATAAACCCTAGGTTTTGATAGATTTCAGTTTCCGATCGTATACCAACACTTGTTAGTCGGAATCGAAAGCTAGAATAAAAATTCAACTAAGGTATCTCGTAAAAAACCTTAAGAAGTTTTAAACAAAATATCTCTAGATTTATTCTAGTTGTTCTTGTTGTAGAATTATTAAGGTTTTCTTAACTTGGAAATTGATCTTTGGAATTGCCCAAGTCCACTTATGAAAATCAGGTTCATGGACTCCTTATGTGTACAAATACTGATTGTAAGTTCAAACCCTAATCTATAAGTTTGTTTCGGTATCTCTACTTTTCTGGTAGTTGTTCGAAACAAACACAAGATTTCCAAAACCTTGATTTACATCTAAAGGTAAATCGATTCGGTGTTTTGTGAAAACAAAAGATCGAAAAGTATCAAACTGTGTTATTGTATCTTTTGAAGAGAACTTTGTTCTGCCAGAAGATTTTTTGGAATAACTTCTAAAGAGAATTTGTGTTATGCTAGAAGTTATACGAGGAGAATTCCTAAAGAGAATCGGTGTTCTGCTAGGAGTTCTACAAGTGCTTGAATACATCTGAAGAAGGTATTACATCTAGTCCGAATAGGTAGTAGTAAATTGGTGTAACAACTTATAATCAATGTGTGTTTATTTTGGACTAGGTCCCGGGGTTTTCTGCATTTGCGGTTTCCTCGTTAACAAAACTTCTGGTGTCTGTGTTATTTATTTTTCGCATTATATTTTTATATAATTGAAATATCACTGGTTGTGCATTGAATCGATCAATTGGGAAATCCAACCTTTGGTTGTTGATTGAGATTGATTGATTCTTGAACATTGGTCTTTGTTACCGTTCAAGTTATTTCTCTTATATTCAATCGGGCTCGCAAATTTTTATTTGTTGATTGCAGATTGAATTCATATATAGAGATACAAAACTCTTTGATATACTTTTCTCTAGATTGAGTCTAATATTCTAGTTGATTCTATTGAAAGTATATTGGAGTTTCTCTATTCAAGTTGCCAAACGAATTGTTGGGTGTGTTTGTTGTACCCCCTGTTGATGGGTGAAAACTACTCCTATGAGAATTTGGTAATTTGGGGTGTGGATGAGGAATGAATTTAAACCTTTAAACAAATGCACTTTGCACGGTGAGTGCTTGTAGATTCGAGAGATCAATGCGTAAAGTCCGGCCTAAACCAAGAAATGGCGTTCCGGACTTGTTTCGGTCACAAAGTGAAGGAGATGGGGTTGATCTTAGGGAGGGAGCGAAGAAGGTGTTGAGATTGTGAAGGTGTTGGCTTGCTTATGACTTGTAACGAGAAAGATGAGCGAGCTTGCGGTTGATGCAAGTAGGCTCGGGTGTTTGAATACGATTTGTATTAACACTTGGTTTTTCGTCTCGTACGGAACTTGTGTTGTTGTTTGAAATAGGGCGGAGAACCTATTTATACAAGTCATTGAGCCTCATTCACGTCTCTCGTGGGAAGTGGAGGAAGTGGAGTGATGGAGTAGTGGAGTTGTGCGTCGACCGGTCTTGCCCACTTCTCCCCGTTCATCTCTAACCGTCCATGACTTCCTAACACGTTCTTGTGATGGCGCGTTGCACGCCGCACGTCGTAAACCGCCAGACCAATACCCTAGTATGTATCCCCTCGGTTGTGACATGATTGATGTCCTGGAATATGGATCGTGGATCCACGAAAGATAGCATGTAATCGTTGAATTGAATAATCAAGTATTCGAAAGTCGATACTTGTGAAGTATCGTGTGTATTTTATGCGTGTGCTGCTTGTGGTGTGGTAAGGTGATGGGTAATGACGCCTTCGACCAATTGACTCGACTGGGGTTGTATAACCAAGCTGGTGAAGTTGGACGGATGAGATGAGCTTTGAGACACTCATCTCAGCGACCGTTAATGAATATTAGGGTTTTTGAAGAGGTGCGCAAGCATCACTCTCGGCTTGGTCGAAACCAAGCATGGGAAGGATTTTGGAGAGGACCGACCATACATGCGTGTTGACGGCATGATGGTGTAGGCGCCCATTCCGTTCCCTCATGAAAGCGCGATCCAGCTACTCAATTTGACCTAGAGCAAAGAGGAGTGGTTGAGATCGGTTTGCGAGAAATCTCTTACCGCAAAGGAATTGGTAACCGCGTGATATTCCCGCACACGTTCCAAGACAACCGTCCTTGGTCGGTCTTGGTCGGTCACTCTAGCGTGTAGGTGGTAGGCTGGTATTCACGCCCATGTCTCACCGTCCCATGAAAATGTGATCTAAGCCATTCAAATCATCCGGTGAAGTTGAGCGGTCGAGATCAATTTGCAATTTGGGAAGTGTAACCACGCATGTTTGGGCGGGCGTTTTGGATTAGCCGGGCATGATATGCCTTGGCCGACCGATTGAGGAGATAGATGGGCCCACGGTGATCATGCTGGTATGACCGGACTGTTTAATCTAATCTGTGACCCTCCATTCGCATCGGAGAAGATGGACGCGCATGATGGCTTGAAACCTAATTTGGCTTTCAAAGCCGTGCGCCTCTTGTTTGGGTGACGATTTTGTCACGGCCAAACCTTGTTGGTCTTGACCGACTAGTCAAGTGTGTAGCGGTCTCACGGTGATCGTGTTGACATGCTCCGGGCCCTTTGAGTCTACATCTGACCCTCCATCTATACCTACGAAGATGGATGGTTGAGACTACTTTGCAACATATGTAATATGCCGCAAACCCTAATTTAGGGTTTTCCGTCATAATGCTTGGTATGAACGGTTTTCTTTTGGCAAGCTAAGGTCGATGGCCGACCATGCGGGGTCGGCCGTGGGTATTCCATACCTACTTGGGGGTGATGGAAATTGATCTGGGTCATCCAATCATGCTTACGGAGTTGGATGATCACGATCGATCATATCCGGAGACTGATACGATCAAGTACGGATGCTCAATCGGGCTAGTATAACACACCGAGAGGGGCTCAATCGGGCTAGTATAACACACCCGAGAGGGCTCGGGCTAGTATAACACACGAGAATCACACCCGTACGGGTATTTCGTACATGGTTTCATTATAGTGATTGGAGGTTCATGTTACTTTATATGAGTAACACTCGGTCATCATGCCACACTAATAATGAGTACAGGAAATACAAGGTGATATGAAATTCCTGAGAATGGGATTTCTTGCTACAAGTTCCATTCTTGGTGAATCAAGTGAGGGAGTATCCAACACTTATAGATGGCTTTATCTTTTACAAGATGTCGGCGCATGATTTTCTCTGGGTTTTACAAATATAACCTTAAACGAAAATCCACCATCAACATTAAGTCCCTCGCCTAGCACATAATGGTTACACTATTATGTGGTAGGCATGAGATGGTGACAGATTAAAGATAAAACTTATGAGGCAAAGTTAGATGTTACCGGGAGGGACGGGTCATCCCATCTCTTGGAGTATGTCACGTTCAAAAAGGCATATAGGAGAGTGTTTCCCTAGTATGATGTCGGCCTTGCACCTTCGATCGACCTTGCTATGCCTCGGTCGAGGGGCTATTGCTTGCTTCACTCGATCGTGGGGTTGTGCCTAATCGACGGATCACTGCAACTCGCTTCGTTCGTGGGGCTACTGCGCTGCTTGATCGAATGTGGGCTTGTTGTGTCTGCTTGATTGAACGTGAGTCTCACCCACATACGCCTTTGACGGACTTGAAACTTGTACGGTCTTGAAACTTGTAACCGGTCTTGAAATCAACACCAGACTAAAATTTGTACACGGACTTGAATGGTGTTTGGACCGGCCATTGTGTGCTCCATGTGAGTTGTGTCTTGCCGTGTGACTACATCTCTCTGTATTTTCATACAAGTTCTAACTCCTGTCTTTTATTTCATTACGGAAGAAAAGAATCTGTTGAGATGTCTTACGGAGATAATGTCAAGTGCCAAGTCGGGAGGTGTTGAAAGCTTCAAAGATATGTCGAACATTGATGATGAGTTGTTCACCGCGCCTTTTCAACTATAGGAAAATATCATTCCACAAGATAACTCTTCTCCTATCGACTTTTAGGTTTTCATTCTCAGCTTTGCCCTCATGAAGGATGGATGAGGCGTATGTTGAGCAATGAGTACATCAAAGATAACTTGACCGGAGCGCAGATTATTGATGCGGCTTGAGTGTTGAAACGTCTCGAGAGGATGTTAAAGTGGTTTCGATGCGACCGTTGAGGTGGGTCCTTGAGAGAGTGTTGAAGAAGGATTACGAAGCGAACGTGGGTCTCGGAGAGAGCGTTACGGCGGCTATTGAATAGACCATTGAAGCGGGTCTCTGGAGGGAGCGTTGAAGTGGCTTCCTCTTCGATTCGATTACCCTTGCGAATCCATGATTCTTGACCAGACCATCTTTCTCATGTTGAAGAAGTCCTTGACTGACGGTGAAGGAACTTCATGCTGAGCCTCAGTCCCCAAGCGTGGTTTACATGGTTTGTCCGTAGTGGTTGTTGTCGAGCCAGGTATGGAATACCTTGGATGTTGTTTCATCATTGTGGGATTCGTGCACGTGGTACTTTGGAGTTGGAGTTGATGGACGCGCATGATGTTGTATCTTGGTGGTTTTCCTCTTGCCGCTTCAAGGAATCACGAGAAAGGTGAATGTTGTATCGCTGTTGGTGAGATATATGCCCCTACAAACATTATGAGGCTCTTCCGGCAGGCCTGGTTCTTTCTATCGGGGCATATGTTGTTGTAGATGAGCGTTCAACGGCTCAGAGGATGACCAAAAGCGCGGATTCTCCAATATAGCGTGATAGACATGTACCATTGTGTCGATAAAGTGACTCACCGGATCTTGTTCGACCAGCGTCGATAGAGTAACTCGCCGGGATCTCTCTCGATATGACGGTTGGACATCGTTATCTTCTTGAGGCTGCTCCCTTGAGGTATCGGCTCCGTGGAAGATTACCGTCATAGAGCGGTTATACGTTGAACCGGCACTCTTTAAACCAAATGGCGCATGGTATAACAAAAATTTCCGAGAGGAGTTCGAAAAGATATCTTACTTGTATCATGCTCGTACATCCTTATCTGACATTTGTAGCTGCTACATCCATCCATGGAGGAGAACATGCCGTGTCCGTTGGTTGCATCTATTAACATGTCGATGTTAGGCGGAGGAGGATCGTTTTGGAGCAAAGACTGTTCAAGTCTCTGAAGTCTATGCAAAGACTTTGATCTATCCATTTTCCTCATGTATGAACTACAACCGTTTAACCGACTTGGATACAGGTATGACATGTATATGATGGGTGACCAATTTTCATCCGGCATTTCTTCATATCTCCAAGCAAATATGTCTGGTACTCTTTGAGAAGTTGCACGAGCTTCGTGCGTTTATCCGTACACAAGGTTGAGGCTGATGGTGATAGGCCTATGAGATTCCTCAACGATTTCAATTTCATCGGTTGTAGAGTTGGTGCCATCTTGCGACTGTTGTGGAGCATCTAGCACTTGCTCTTGTGGTTCGTTAGGTGGGAAGCCGGGTAGCGGTCTCCTCTGCTGATAATGGCGTCTTGGAGATACCGTTTTCCTTTACGGTCACGTCTCACCATAAAAGTTCGTTCCCTCCTCGTGTGAACGTGGGTTGTGGCTTCGCAGTATGGAGAAGAATGCTTCGTCGGCAAAGATGCATCGTGGGTACTAGCCCTCAATGATGCAAGTCGGTCTTCTTCCCGAATTGACGCCCACATGGGGAGTGGGATGCAACGAACTTGTCTCGATTCTTTCCACGGAGCTTCTCGTATGTCTTTGGTTTGGTTTCCCTCGAAGTCCGTCATTGTGGTAGGCTTCCGTACGACCTTGCCTGGGAGAGCCTTGGATGTCCCGAGAATCTTGAGAGTAATGAAGACGATCTGTGTAGATAAGGGTCGTCTTGAACTCGAATCCTTGATGCGTGCGCGGTGACATGTAGGTCACGGTCGTGACCTTCCTCTGCAGTTGATAGCGGCAAAACGTCTCGCTACCGATTCTTCGAGAGATGTGAAAGTTTGCATAAACTTTCCACTAGAGAAACCGCTTCCCGATCCACCGGCCTGCTGGTTCATAGTGAAACTATTGACTTGAGAAAGATCGTTGTGAGGATCAGTCCCGGTGTAGGAGCCTCCATAACGGGGCAGCTCATATCTAATGTCGCTTCTTTGATCGAGGTCCATGTAGGTCCGTGCCATTTGAAGTACCTTCTCCGGTGCGTTGAATTCATTCCTTGTTGGCTCCGAGGGCTGTTGCGGGTCATGTGGAAATCGATCGATTAATGTCTTAATAAAAGTGAGTACCTCTTTCCGAGTTGCGGCCATATCCGTTTGAGTCTTGACAAGAACTTCCGCTTTTCCATCAAGTCCCAATAATGGGAGATGGTCCTCCTCTCGCCCCTCAGGTTCCTTGTCCGGATGAAGGAGTGGAAGTTGTTGCTCTGGTGACTACCTGAGGTGTTACACTGATGAGATGCCAGGACTTGCATTTGCTCTCCGCTCGGGTGATGGGAGGTGTTGTAATATCACTGCCGAGTGATCGAATTGAACGTTCCCATCCTCTCGTACTCACGTGTTACTTGATTGATCTCTCCTTCCTCAAGCGTTTCTTCATGGCTTCGACAAGGGTCTTGAGATGTAAATCTTCCAAAGAGGGATCCGTAAGCCTGCAGGCTCCATTTCTTTATCCGGTGAGACGTTGTAGTACTCGGACAAGTCCTCTCCTCTGTGGAGTTGCCTCGGTTCTTCATTGTTGACTGGACCATGTTGTTCATCTTTCACGAGTCTCCTGCGGTCTACGCGCTCTTTTTCCTCTCCAACTTGTAAAGGTGTGACTCCTGACTAAGGATTACGCATTTCTTGCACCGCTTGAGTAGATGCCCACGATCCTTCTTGTAATTGTGCTTTGCCATATCATTCAAAAGGCGAAAGGTCTCGCTCTATCTTCCTGGTGATACCAGTTGATTTGCCAAGACATCCTCCGAAGCATTCTATCTACACTTCCCATGGTATACGAACCGCTTTGTGGTTTCGATGAGGATGCATCGTGAGCCGAAAACCAGAAATTGAGAATTCAATTTTTGCAACGATAGATCAACCTCCCACTGTGGTCGCCAATTGTTGATGGGTGAAAACTACTCCTAGAATTTGGTAATTTGGAGTGTGGATGAGGAATGAATTTAAACCTTTAAACAAATGCATTTGCGCGGTGAGTGCTTGTAGATTCGAGAGATCAATCTGTGCAAGTCCGGCCTAAACCAAGAAATGGCCGTTCCCGGACTTGTTTCGGTCACAAAGTGAAGGGGATGGGGTTGATCTTAGGGAGGGAAGCGAAGAAGGTGTTGAGATTGTGAAGGTGTTGGCTTGCTTATGACTTGTAACGAAAGGTGAGTAGGCTTGCGGTTGATGCAAGCGAGGCTCTGAGGTGTTTGAATACGATTTGTATTAACACTTGGTTTTTCTCGTCTTTCCTTATGTTGTTGTTTGAAATAGGGCGGAGAACCTATTTATACAAGTCATTGAGCCTCATTCGCGTCTCGTGGGAAGTGGAGGAAGTGGAGTGATGGAGTAGTGGAGTTGTGCGTCGACCGAGTCTTGCCCACTTCTCATGTTCATCTCTAACCGGTCCATGACTTCCTAACACGTTCTTGTGATGGCGCGTTGCACGTCGTATCTTTGTAAACCGCTGAGACCAATACCCCGATATGTATCCCCCGAGTTTGTGACATGATTGATGTCTGGAATATGGATCGTGGATCCACGAAAGATAGCATGTAATGTCAATTGAATAACTGCGTTATTCGGTAAAGTCGATACTTGTGAAGTATCGTGTGTATTTTATGCAGTGCGCATTTGTGGTGTGGTAAGGTGATGGGTAATGACGCCTTGCCCGACCAATTGACTCACGACCGGGGTTGTATAACCAAGCCGGTGAAGTTGGACGGATGAGATGAGCTTTGAGACACTCATGCAAGCCCAGAATGAATATTAGGGTTTTTGAAGAGGTGCGCAAGCATCACTCTCCGGCTTGGTCGAAACCAAGCATAGGAAGGATTTTGGAGAGACCCACCATACATGCGTGTTGACGGCATGATGGTGTAGGCGCCATGTATTCCGTTCCCTCATGAAAGCGCGTCCCCGGGCCACTCAATTTGACCTGAAAGAGGAGTGGTTGAGATCGGTTTGCGTAAATCTCTTACCGCAAAGAAATTGGTAACCGCGTGATATTCCCTTTACGTTCCAAGACAACCGTCCTTGGTCGGTCTTGGTCGGTCACTCTAGCGTGTAGGTGGTAGGCTGGTGTTCACGCCCATGTCTCACCGTCCCATGAAAATGTGATCTAAGCCATTCAAATCATCCGGTGAAGTTGAGCGGTCGAGATCAATTTGCAATTTGGGAAGTGTAACCACGTATGTTTGGGCGGGCGTTTTGGATTAGCCGGGCATGATATGCCTTGGCCGACCGCATGAGGAGATATATGGGCCCACGGTGATCATCTTTGGTGGTATGGACTGGACTTTAGTTTAATCTAATCAGACCCTCCATTCGTACCGGAGAAGATGGACGCGCGTGATGGCTTGAAACCCTAATTTGGCTTTCAAAGCCGTGCGCCACCTCTTGTTTGGGTGACGATTTTTGTCACGGCCAAACCTTGTTGGTCTTGACCGATTGGTCAAGTGTGTAGGCGGTCTCACGGTGATCGTGTTGACATGCCTCTGGGCCCTTTGAGTCTACATCTAGACCTTCCATCTATACCTGCGAAGATGGATGGTTGAGACTACTACAACATATGTAATATGCCGCAAACCCTAATTTAGGGTTTTCCGTCATAATGCTTGGTATGAACGGTTTTTCTTTTGACAAGCTAAAGCCGATGGCCGACCATGCGGGTCGGCCGTGGGTATTCCATACTGCTTGGGGGTGATGGAAATTGATGCTGGGGTCATCCAATCATGCTTACGGAGTTGGATGATCACGATCGGATCATATCCGGAGATCGATACTGATCCAAGTCCGGATGCTCAATCGGGCTAGTATAACACAGAGAGGGCTCAATCGGGCTAGTATAACACACCGAGAGGGCTCAATCGGGCTAGTATAACACACCGAGAGGGCTCGGGCTAGTATAACACACCCGAGAATCGGCACATGTACGGGTATTTCGTACATGGTTTCATTATAGTGCTTGGAGGTTCGTGTTACTCTATATGAGTAACACTCGGTCATCATGCCACACTAATAATGAGTACGGGAAATACAAGGTGATATGAAATTCACGAGAATGGGACCGTTGCTACAAGTTCCATTCTTGGTGAATCAAGTGAGGGAGTATCCAACACTTATAGATGGCTTTATCTTTTACAAGATGTCAGCGCATGATTTTCTCTAGTTTTTACAAATATAACCTTAAACGAAAAACCACCATCAACACCCCCGCTTTTTCAATGGTCTCATAAGATAAAATGGTGTCACCAGTAAATAGAATAGGTCGGTAGTCACGTACCTCTTTGTTGATGAAGTTCTCTCAAATGTCTTCGTTTGTTTTTCGGTCTTCAATTTTCGAGGGTTATTCAATGATGTCTGATATCAAATACTATACTCTAATCCTAGTCCGAGAGACTT
The DNA here is from genome assembly GCA_023531295.1 of Papaver armeniacum. Classification (NCBI taxonomy): domain Eukaryota; kingdom Viridiplantae; phylum Streptophyta; class Magnoliopsida; order Ranunculales; family Papaveraceae; genus Papaver; species Papaver armeniacum. The sequence goes on along the minus strand of JAJJWW010013522.1, from coordinate 40,100 downwards.
GAATTTAGTACACTAGAAACTAAGATATGGATTTGTACATCTAACATTGACAACAAGCTTGAGATAGAAAAACTTGCGAGTTCGATGACGATGCTCTAACAATCTCCCTTCTTGTTAATTTTATAGTGCGGAAACTATCAATACCTGTGGATTCAATAAAATAAACCTTTCACCTCAATATCCATCATACTTGATTTCTTGAATCTTCTGTAGTGGCAGGAAATCCCACAACACACCCCTTATAATATTTTCTAGATCTAAATCTCATTAATCACCTAAATTTCAAATATAAGTACTAGAAATATAAATGGACACAAGGATTTTTACATGGTTCGATCAATGTGATCTGCATCCATGGTTCTTCACTATGATTGTTGAGGTTACATTAATATTACATTTAGAATCTCCATTAATGGATATTTGAGAGAGCTCTAGATCTAGTTTTTTGGGGAAGAAGATGATAAAGAAAATAAATTCTCTCTTCAAAAATATCTCTCCCTAAAATAACATCTCTCTCTTACTAAATCTGTCCCCCTTTATCTCTCCTGCCTTTCTCTTTATATAGGTGTTTACATAGTGAATGACAGCTCACATACAACTCATATTTCCCCTATTTTAGGATCCTATGCTACGTTCTCTCAGGCTCTCTTTATAATTTCGCAGGCTCTCTATTTATCATTTCGCACGCCTACACATTCTCTCAAGCTAAGAAAATAATTAAATATCGCACACTAATAAAATGTGTTGTGCGATATTTGGATCCTACATCTTGCCTCTTTTTTCTTGAATATTGCTTGAAAGAGCCGATCTTTAAGAAAAATCATTATCGTAGTAGTCTTTGATCTTTGTTAATGAAGGAACGAGCGAAAGAATAATTTTCTTGAAAGTACGTACTTGCCTCTATTCTTTTGCGAAGTTCAAGCTTTGAGAAGTAATTATAAGTATCATCTTGAAGTATACGAATTATGAAGTATCCTTGAAGAAGTATATGAAGTATCCATTCTTGAATGTGAGTAATAAGTATTGCCTCTATTCTTTTGCGAAATAATCGAGTCCGTGCGAAATTTCGCATAACAAAAATAAATGTCGAGAAGCAGAATTGATCCTGCGAATGCCGCTTGCATTCATGCCTCTTGAACGATCATGCCGATTCTCTTGTGCGAAATTATCACACACTTGTTAAAACTTGATTTCCTCTTCGCTGGTAGCAACCCAAAAATATGTAAAATGTGCGAAAAATTTGCGGGAGGTGGGAATTGAACCTACGTCCTTCTTCATGCATCGAATCAAATGAACCATCTCATGCCAACTCTCCTTTGCGAAATTTACATGCGAAATAATCATAAACTCTCTTACTTTGTGAGAAATACTCTTGCGAAATATCCATGCGAAAAATACACATTCGTTGGGATTTGAACACACGACCATGAACTCATTAACTTTGCGGTGACCGATCATCTTGCCTCTTGTTTGCGAAATTATGAAACAACTGCGAAATTATTCATTTTTCGTCCTCTCAAAAAGAAGAAAACTATGCTCGCGAGCGGAGTCGAACTTGCGACCACAAACACACATGTTGTTCTCTGGACCAACCTGCTCAAGAACTTCTCTGCAAAATTAACTCATAACTTTTTCCTTATTCTCTTATTCGCCATCAAGATGATAATAAAATGAAAACTATGTATCTCTGCCAATTTGAACTCATGACCTATTGTTTGTTCGCTCAGCCTTGAACCATCTGTGCAAATTTCTGTTTGTGATAAAAAATTGCAGCATCTGCCTCTTATCTTCTCTTCGTCCTTCCTTAATTTCTTTCAACAATTTGCTTCTTGCTTTTTCTCCTGAATATGGAAATCTTCTATTGAAACTTTAGTTTTCTTCCCTTAATTTCACCACATCAACTAATTTTTCTCTTACTCTTTTCATGTCTTTAAATTGTTGATGATGTTTACTCCCGACAACCGGTGTGATTTCTCCCATGAAATTTCCATTTTGAACCTAAACTTTGTAGATCTAGAAAAATATGAACAAGAATTAATCTCATGGAAATTTCTTGAACCAACAAATTACGGGAAGGATAAATCCTTTACTCCTCCACTCGTTTCTAGCGCCAAAAATGTAGTTGCGGAAATCCCACAACACACCCCTTATAATATTTTCTAGATCTAAATCTTATTAATCACCTAAATTTCAAATATAAGTACTAGAAATATAAATGGACACAAGGATTTTTACATGGTTCGATCAATGTGATCTACATCCATGGTTCTTCACTATGATTGTTGAGGTTACATTAATATTACATTTAGAATCTCCATTAATGGATATTTGAGAGAGCTCTAGATCTAGTTTTTGGGGAAGAAGATGATAAAAAAAGAAAATAAATTCTCTCTCAAAAATATCTCTCCCTAAAATAATATCTCTCTCTTACTAAATTTGTCCCCCTTTTCTCTCTCCCCGCCTTTCTTTATATAGGTGTTTACATAGTGAATGACACCTCACATACAACTTATATTTCCCCTATTTTAGGATCCGTGCTATGTTCTCTCAGGCTCTCTTTATATGTCGCTGGCTCTCTCTTTATAATTTCGCACGCTACTGCTACATTCTCTCAAGCTAAGAAAATAATTAAATATCGCACACTAATAAAATGTGTTGTGCGATATTTGGATCCTACATCTTCAACATCAGCTTAAATTCTTCGTACTTCAAGTTCTTCTTTGGTTACATCTATGTTATAGTAGAATATTACTAAATAATTATGTTAAAACATAGCTCGGTTGAACCCACCAAGTGTTGGTATGTCAAATTTGGTTGTCATATTTTAGTATCAAAACTCATCTAGAGTCGCTTGATTAAATGCTAGAGTCAACTTCGTTTAGGTTAGACTAGAAGTCTAGGAATATTGATACATACAAGTATTACTCAGAAAACTCGAAGAATTAGAAGAAGCAACGAATACAACAAAGACATCATCCTTCCACTTGAGGTTAGTAATATTGACTTGATCTTGTTTTCATTCCTAACGTATCTTTCAAGTCGTTCTATATTGAAAAACATAACATGCGAATTAAGTTGTATATATTTTTATATAATACTTTAGTAGGCATAATCTTGGGCATGATTCGGAAATGGTTAATCTAGTTGGAAACAATAAACTCATGATCGGTATCTTTCACTATTTTTGGGTTGAATATATTTGGTTTCCATATATACCAGAATGAAAAAACGGGGGTATAACAACCACACCCAATAATTCGTTCGGCAATCTGTATGGACTAAACTCCAATATAATTCCGAGATCACCAACTTAAAAGTGAGACTCAATCAAGAAATATATCCAAGAGCTTTATCTACTTTCTCCAATAAAATTAGCAAATCGAGCAGGATAGAAATCCGTGAGCCCCATTGATATGAGAAATAACTTGGACGGTATCAAAGACCAATGCCCAAGTGTCAATCAAGTTATATCCAACAAACAAGGTCGGATTTATCAACTGTGATTGAACTACGCACAACCTGTGATATTTCAATTATATAAAAAAATATAATGTGGAAAAGAAATAACACATACACTAGAAATTTTGTTAATGATGAAACGCAAATGCGAGAAAAACCCGGGACCTAGTCCATCTTTGAACACACACCGTATTAAGCCGCTACGGACACTAGCTTACTACAAGTTAACTTCGGACTGGAATGTAGTTGATCCCTAACCAAGTCTCATACCTATTAAGGTACAATCGCGTTCCTTACTCCTTTAGAACCACGCCGGATTCTTCGCACTTGATTCCCTTAGCTGATCTCACCCACAACTAAGATTTTCTACAACCCAAAGTCGAAGACTTATAAACAAATCTGTCTCCTATATATATGTCTATCCTTTATTATTTTTGTTTCGTCTTTTAATATAAAGATCAAGGTAAACAGGAACCAACTAATACCCCAGACTAATACTCCCAAAGAGCAGACCTCGAAATATCACCACCTCACATAAGAATTTATTGCGGAGAATCACAAGAGTCCGAGACGAAGAATCACAGATTACTTTTTATATCTTACCTATCGGAGATAAATCTAAAGTAAATCTTAGAGAAAATAAAACTCAATATAAAGAACAAGTAAGATCAAAATACGCAACTACGGAGAAAATAGTTGGATTTGGCTTCACGAATCCCAAATGAAGTCTTTAAGTCATTAACCTAATAATGATTTTGGAAAAACCTAGGTTAAAGGAGAATCGACTCTAGTTTGCAACTAGGACACATAAAAGTGTCGGGATTAGGTTTTCCGGTTTCTATAGTTCTCCTTATATAGTCTTTCAAATCGGGATTGCTTACAATCAAATCTAAGATAGCTTAGTAATAAAGCATTCAATATTCACGTTAGATGAACTCTTGATTTAAGATTCAAGCTAAGTCTGCTTAGAAATTAAGCAATCAATCTCCACCATTAGATGGTCTTAGCTTGTTACACACAAATGAAATATACTTATATTTAGATATGGGTAATCGTACCTAAACGTGTTTATTGGGTTGGCTCAATAACGAAACGAAGTTAGCCATATGGACACTTTTAACTTAACCATATTCATCTAACACTTCTTAGATCAAATATGATGATCAATCAATCATGATAGATAATCAAATGATTCTAAATGTGTTTCAAATAGTGTTGTTCAATTGTTTACTATCTCATAAAAATATTCATGAACAAATTGAAACGAAATCAGATTGATTTGTAATCGTACAAAGTACTTATACAAGAATAAATTCATGAACATTAAGCCACGGTTTGCAAAGTTAATTTGCATTCCTTAAATCATAAATATTTTAGTTCATGAGCATGAGAATCATACATAACCGATTCTAGAACTTAACCACTGTGTTCGCAAACTGGGTACGCGAACAACATCTCCATACCTTGGCCTAGTCAAGCCGTTCACAAACCCGGTTCGCGAACAACCGTTCCATACCCAACTCAGGTAAACCCATTCACATATTAGGTATGCAAACAAGAGTTTTGGACCTTCTCAGTAAATCCGTTCGCATACTAGGTACGAAACAAGAGTTCCTACATGAATTATCACAATACGGTTGCATACCGGATATGCATACCGTGTTGTATCCGGACATGGGTAATCGTTTTAAACTCTCATTTCAATCATTGAAACGTCCTTAGAAGACGACAATGGTAATCTCACACATACCATTAGCTTCAAATAATTTTCAAGTGATCGAATAATCAATACGAGAAACTTCCCAAGCTAACATCAAATGACTGTCTCACACAAATCATATAAGATGTTCAAGGTAATTTTCACATGATCAACTTTTGACTTAATAATTAATTTCCAACAAATAAATTGTCTCTAAATAAACTCAAATCAAGAATATGATGGACATAGCTAAAGCAAAAATCTTCCAATACATATTTCGAGAAATAGAAAAGCGAGATAAACTCGGCTCGAAATATCAAATGTGTATAATGTAAAGTCTATATAGTTGTACGACTTAATTAGTCTCATTAGAAGATAGAATAAAATAGACTTGAGTGATAGATAAGTTTTAGTCTCCACATACCTTTTTGTTTATGAAGTTCCTCCAAGCTCTTCAGGTGTATCTTCTTCTTCAATTGGTGAACGCCGTGAAGTCTAAAGCTTAACTACACATTCTATCTTAATCCGAGACATAGCTATGAGTAGACTAGAAATCAAGTATATAGTTTGTTAGAGCATTTGGTCGAACTCGCATGCGTTGCTATCTCAAGCATGTTTGTCAATGTTAGTGATCAAAACTATAAGTCTTGATTTCTAGCCTATGTAGCTAAAGGTCTCGGACTAGGATAGAAAGTATATTTGAGCTCAAGAACTCCATGGAAATCATCATACAAGACGAAGGACTACTCGAGGAACCGGTGGAACTTCATCGACTAAAAGGTATGTGGATACTTGAATTTATCTGTCACTCAAAAGTCTATTTACTTATCTCCTACTATTGAGACAAAAGTCGTTTAGACGTATAGACTTTCATTATACACATTTGATATTTCGTCATAGAGTTTAACTCGCCATCTATTTCTCGAAATATGTGTTGGTAAGCTTTAAACTTTAACCGAATTCATCTTTACCTAGTGACGAAAGTCATGATATGTTTCAATCACTTTGGAAACTGCTCTGACGAAAAATAGTCTGTGAATAACGGTTATATAACGTTCTTTGAGAATGTTTCAATGATTGAAATGATATTTTAGATTACATAACCATCGGTAGGATATAAGCATTATTGTGGAAACACATATATGTATAAGTCCTTATTCCTTGAACCAAGGTTTGCGAACTTTGTTGATCAAGAGAAATGGAAGCGGCGCAAGCCAAGTCTCATGAATCGGCGAAGTTCTCACGAGAATTTACTGCTGAGTTTGTGTACTCCTTCCATGAGCTTAAGTCCACGAACCCAAGTTCGCGAACTTGAGTAGGTTATATCTAAAACCGGTTGTTCTTGAACTCATGTTTATATAAACTAAGGAATGCTTTTGCAAACCGTGGCTATAAAGTTCATGAATCGATTCGAGTGAATCAAACCGCTTTTTTGCTTCGATTGTGTCTTGTGTAGTTACATAATATCTAAGCAATTGAACAACTTTCTAACTAGTTCATTTGAGTCATTTGAACTAGTTATGGTGAAGAAGAATATGGTTGATATGAGAGTGATCATATGGCTAACCATTTGGTTGACTATTGTTGAACCAACAAATTTTAATATTTGGGTACGGTTCATAAACCCAAAATTGAAAATTTCGTTTGTGTGTAACAAGCTAAGTTTTTGATCCAACGGTTGAGAAATATTATATTGAATCTAATCGAGGTTTTCATCTAACGGTGAATATTGAATGCTTTGTTACTAAGCTAACATTGATTGCAAACCCTGATTTGAAAGACTATATAAGGGAGAACTCTAGCAACTGGCAAACCTAATCCCCACACTTTACGTGTGATACTAGTTTGATAAGCTCGATTCTCCTGTAACCTTTGGTTTTCTTCTTTCAAAACCAGGTTAACGACTTAAATACTTCATTGGGATTGTGAAGCTTCTAATCGATACTACTTTTCTTGTAGTTGTGTGATCGATCTTGATGTTTCTATCGTACGAGTACAATTGAAATAATTGGATTGAGATTTATATCTCGATAGGCAAGATAGAAAAGAAATCACAAACACTTACCGTCTCATCGTTTGTGATTCCGTAATATCTTTTTCGTTGCGTCGATTAAGATTATTGTGAGGTGATCAATAATACTAGGATATTCTTCGGGAATATAAGTCCGGGTTATTGATTGGTTCTGTTCACCTTGATTTATAAAAAGACTAACAAAACTCATAGGTTTATTTGTGGGAGACAGATTTATCTATTATGTAGACTTTTTTGTGTGATCTGATTTGTTTATTAAAGTCTTCGACTTTGGGTTATAGCAACTCTTAGTTGTGGGTGAGATCATCTAAGGGAATCAAGTACGTAACATCCTGCTAGGATCAGAGGCGTAGGAGCATAACCGTACCTTGGATCAGTGTGATATTGATTGGGGTTCAACTACAATCCCAGCATCAAGTTAATTTGGAGTAGGCTAGAGTCCGTAGCGGCTAATACGATTGTCTCTGTTCAACTGGACTAGGTCCTGGTTTTTTCTCGCATTTGCGGTTTCCTCGTTAACAAAATTTGGTGTCTGTGTTATTTCTATTCCGCATTATATTTGTTTATATAATTGAAATATCACAAAGGTTGTGCGTTGTTCAATCAATTAGAATATCCGACCTTTTGGGTTGTTGATTTAAATTGATTGAAACTTGGTTATTGGTCTTTGGTACCATCCAAGTTATCTCTCTTGATAAAGACTCGCAGATTTCTATTTGCTTGAGTAAAGATCAAATCGAGAGATTAAGATATAAACTCTTTGATATACTTTTTATCTAGATTGAGTCCGACTGTCTAGTTGATTCTCTAGAAAGTAAATTGGAGTTTGACCATACATATTGATAATCGAATTGTTGGGTGTGGTTGTTAGACCCCCGCTTTTTCATAGTTTTTATCAACTAAACTTGACAAACAAGCTTGAGATAGCAACACTTGCGAGTTCGACCGAGCAGTGCTCTAACACAGAATATATTGTTCCTTCATTTTCTCATATTTTATGTTATATATCTTTCATGTTCGAAAGAAGATTATCTTGAAAATAATGGAGAAATCGGTGAAAGTAGCTTCATCTCTTGATGATTTGGCACTATGTGCATTGGTCATGAATGAAACTCAAGATGCTCCACAACCTAGTAATCGACAAGATCTTCTGAGAAAACAGATTCTTACTGTTTAAAGTTGTATTATGCATCATAAACTTATGATCAAGGATTCAAAGGAAGCACTTATTTATCTTCAATATCAACCGTTTGAGATGAACAATCACTCTATTGGAAAGGAACGTGCTCGGAAGAATTTGAATCTAGAATTCGAATGTGTCGATCTTAATGTTTCTTGAAGACACACTTTTGAAGAAAATAGACCATTCAATTTGTTGATTCAATTCAATTTTTTATATAAGGTCTATTTGAATAAAACTATCAATATTTATATATGAATAAAATTTTTATTTTATAATCGTTGTTTCATTATTTGATAGTTTCCATTTGCATAGCCTGTGTGAATGAATATGGATTTATGAGATGTTTAGTTTCGGTAACAAAATATTCGATCTCATATTGTGAATCCCTTGTGATTTGTGTGGCTTTTTGATGTAGCGGCGTTAAGTTCTAGCTCATATTGTGAATTTGTGTGGCTTTTTTATTTAAGCTTTATCAAAGGATCATAAGGTGTTCCTATTGAAACTCATATGTGAAAAGTCACAATATATTGATAATCAATTTATGTTTACATAAGTTGTGTTTAGCATAACATATGTGTTTCGGGTTTAAACTTTTGTTATTGGAACGCATTAGTTAAAACCGATTCAACCTTTTCTCCGTAAAGGTTTCTTTTGTTGTTGTTCTTTTGGTATTGGTTATCTAAAATGGTATGTGAAACATTCGTGCTTACTCTTAAAGGTTGTACAAGTCGTATGGATTTTTAAGATCCTTTCTGTTTTCTCTTTTGCTTGTTCGTTTTTTTGTCATTTTTATGAAAAAATGGGGATAAATATATGGAGTAAACAAGTAATTCACAATCACTAGGAAAGGATATATGGAGTCCAAATTTGTGCACCCCTCTAAAACCGGGGTGCACATTCCGGCTCACTTGATTTGTTTGAATTATTCTAAGTGGTTTTGACTTTTCTTTTTAATTGTATCTTTTATTTCTAAAATTATGTCGAAAGCCAAAAGAGCATAATTACGAAAAAAAAAAAAATCATTAAAACCTCTTCCTTATTTCTCTCACTCCTATATGTCTCCATTTTTTCTCTCCATATGCATTCATGGTGAATGAAATATCAATCGATCAAAGAAGAATGGCCTAGCAAATTAAATTTGCAGAATGCTTTCAATCGAGCTACCGTTTTAGATTCACTTTTCTTTGTATTGTTACATGGTATATTATTTTGGGTTCATTTGGATTTACATACCAACGTTTTTTTATTTATTTATCTGGTTTGCAATTGAATAAGCAAATTGATCTTACCCATTGAATGTTTTTTTGGCATTTTGGCTAGAATTGGAATCGGAAATTGGTTGACTATAAACATATACAATCCGGTAAATCTAGATGTAAGATTGATAAACATATAAATCCGTTAAATCTAGATGTAATTTAGGAAGAACGGTTTTCGATTTTTGATCATGGAAAAGAAACTATGAATTATTTTTCATAGACAAAATTGATGGTGCTTCAGTTTGTTAAACATTGCATCTAGTTAAGCCCACATATATAACATGAATGTAAACATTATCTGTGATTCTGTGTACATCATGTGCTAAATTGAAGATTAATAAGCGACCTGGTGAAGCTATTTTGGATTTATAAAAAGGAAAAAGAGATAAGAAAAACGATGGGTCGTGTTCCATTGATCTTCATCTTTATCATCTCCACCTACGTAACCTCTTTGTTCTCGGGAAAAAATGAAGGAGGAAGGAAACAGAAGAAAAGGAAAGAGAAAAAACATTTTTAAAAGTTATTTTTCGTTGAAAATAAAACTCTTAAAGTGGTTTTTTCTATGAATTTTATCCAATAGGAATGGCCGGAATGTGCACCCCGGTTTTAAGGGGGTGCACAAAGTTGGACTCGCATATATGTGCTTAAACTTTATATCTAACGAAAGAGTAAATCATATACTAAGGGGAGAAACATATCATCATGTTGTGTAGTATTTCATACAACAAACGGGGAATAATAAAGATGCTCGAGATTGAATATTTACCTAGCTTACATTTAGGGGGAGTAAAAGATTTTGTTATTAAATGTTAACATCGGCATTTATTTTTGAATATATCCAGGTTATTATGCTGTTGAAACTTGGAATGAAGCGTATGAAGAATAAATTATTTTGTAATTTTTTTATCTCCATATGTATTAGAGTTTTGTCACTAAAATTGACAAAGGGAAAGATTGTTACAGCATAGATCGGTTGAACCCACCAAGCGTTAGTATATCAAGTTTGGTTGTCATATTTTAGTATCAAAATTAATCTAGAGTCGCTTGATTAAATGCTAGAGTCAACTTCGTTTATGTTGGACTAGAAAGTCTAGGAATGTTGAGACTTACAAGTATTACTCTGAAGACCTGAATAATGAGAAGAAGCAACGACTACAACGAAGACATCATCCTTCCACTTGAGGTTAGTAATATTGACTTGATCTTGTTTCCATTCCTAATGTATCTTTCAAGTCGTTTTATATTGAAAAATATAACATGCGAAGATGTATATATTTGTATATAATACTTTAGTGATTAGACTTGGTCATAGCATTATGATCAAAGTATCAAGTAAACATATTACGAAGTATAAACGCTTATCTTTTGGAGCTTCGTAAATATGACGTCGACACAATCTGTGTATTTAGTTACTCGATTATGTATAAGACATAGGTGTTGATTTCATCCTAGGAAACCTTGTGTTGGTTTAAGGAAGTAGATGTATGAAATTGTTTTCATAATCGAAATAGAAATCATGATTGGTCTTGTTCTTTATTGAATATCTTTTGAATGACCAATGGAAGATGACAAGGTAGTTACTATCTTAACTTATGTTGGGACTTAAGGTATAACCGGTCATAACCTATTATGTGTAGTAAGTTGTAATCGGTCACAAGCTACTTTGTGAAGCATGGTGTAACCAGTCACAAGATACCTTGGGAAGTTAGTTGCAATCGGTCACAAGCTATCTTTTGGAAGCAAGGTGTAACTGATCACAAGCTAATTTGTGAAGTTAGTTGTAATCGGTCACAAGTTTCTCTGGGGACCAAGGTGTAACCGATCACAAGCTAAATCTGGAAGTAAGGTGTAACCGATCACAAGATACCTCTGGAAGAAAGGTGTAACCGGTCACAACCTAGTTTGAGAAGCATGGTATAACCGATCTCAACTTACATTGTGAGTTTGGTACAACCGATCCCAAGAAGCAAAATCGAGTTTCCAATATTCACATATCTCTCTATGTTTTGTGTTAAACTTGAAATTAGGGTTTGATGAGAAACTTTTAGATGTCGACATCATTTGAACATGTACATAACTCTTATCATTTATTGTTCAAAGATATTCTTTGATGCTCAAGATGATTCCGAACCGAAATATTAAAAATCATTTAATTATGATTTTCATAATATATGTTTTAATTACCAGCAATTCAAAACATATCCTCTGGAAAATATTATTAGTTAATGTGCTAGACTAACAATAGAATTTTTATATGAGAGATTTCAGAAATATTGGTTAACATTAATTGGAAATAGGAAAACCGAAATTAGGTACTTGTTGCATATCTTGAGAATATTTTCGGTTTTGGAATTTCCTTGTTGTCCAAGCAACCTTGGTTTATAAATACTTGAGTTTGCATCTCTTGCAAACTATCCTATTAGCCAGGCAAACTTCATTCTTGTTGTTTCTGGTGGAGCCGTCTATCCGGAGAGGAAATTACCCTAATTAGGCGAAATCTATTTCGACCGCTCATTTAAAGACTTACAAACCACATTTCTTTATAGCAAATATTGATTAGAGTGGTTACCAAACAGATTCTTCCTTTGCTGTTTGAAATACGATCTAAAGGACTTGCTATTCAGGTGCGTGACTCTAGAAGTTGAAGGCGCAGGGATACTGAGGAAAATAAGTATCTAGGGGTAGTCAACTTGGTGTCAACTATACGAAGTTGGTATTAGATTTTGTATAACGCCTTAATTCTGAGAGTATTCAAACCGGACTAGGTCCCGGGGTTTTTCTGCATTGGTGGTTTCCTCGTGAACAAAATCTTTCCGTGTCATTTACTTTGTTTTTCGCATTATAATTGTGATTATAATTAAGTAAATTACACTGGTAAGTTAACTCCATAACACTTGATATTGATCCTATAGAGTTTCGGTTTAATACCGTACCTATTATCAAGTGAACACTTTGTTGTCGTATTGTCTCGATCATGTATCCATAGACGATCACACGAAGTGTGTACCGAAGTCATTGTATTGTCTCGACTATGTCCATGGACGATCACTGAACAAGCGGGGATCTAACAACCACACCCAATATTTCGTTCGGCAATATGAATAGACAAACTCCAATATACTTTCAAGAGAATCAACTAGACAGTCAGACTCAATCTATAAAAAAGTATATCAAAGAGTTATATCTCAATTTCTCAATTCAATAACGCAATCAAACAAATAGGAATTTGCGAGCCCGATTGAATAAGAGAAATAACTTGACGTATCACAAACCAATATCCAAGTGTCAATAAATTCAATCAAAACCCAAAGGTCGGATTCAAGAACTGATTGAACTTAACACACAACTTTGTGATATTTCTATTATATAACAAAATATAATGCTTTGAAAAAAAAATAACACGTACACCGGAATTTAGTTAACGAGGAAAACCGCAAATGCGAAAAACCCCGGGACCTAGTCCGACTTTGAACACCATAATGATTAAGCGCTACTGGACACTGGCCTACTACCAATGAACTTTGGTGGAATGTAGTTGAGCCCTAATCAATCTCACGCCGATTAAGGTACAGTTGCGCTCCTTACGTCTCTGAACCCATGCAGGATTCTACGCACTTGATTCCCTTAGCTGATCTCACCCACAACCAAGAGTTGCTACGACCCAAAGTCGAAGACTTGATAAACAAATATGTCTCCCACATAAATACCTATGAGTTTTGTTCCGTCTTTTGATAAATCAAGGTGCACATGAACCAATTGATAAACCGGACTTATATTCCCGAAGAACAGCCTAGTATTATCAATCACCTCACAATAATCTTAATCGTATGGAAGCGAAAAAAGATATTGTGGAATCACAAACGATGAGACGAAGATGTTTGTGACTACTTTTAATCTTACCTATCGGAGATAAATCTCAAGCAAATCTTAGCAAACATAATACTCAATCACGATAGTAAAAGTAAGATCAGAACACGCAACTACAGAGAAAATAGTTGGGTCCGGCTTCACAATCCCAATGAAGCCTTCAAGTCGTTAACCTACAAGGTTTTGTGAAAAACCTAAGGTTAAAGGAGAGTCGACTCTAGTCGCAACTAGTATCACACACAAGGTGTGGGGATTAGGTTTCCCGGCTTGCTAGAGTTCTCCCTTATATAGTTTTCAAATCGGGGTTTGCAATCTAAGTTACCTTGGTAATAAAGCATTCAATATTCACCGTCCGATGAAAACCTCGATTAGATTCCAACTTTGAACACCACACTTTGTATTAAGCCGCTACGGACACTAGCCTATTACCAATGAACTTTGACCGGAATGTAGTTGAGCCCTAATCAATCTCACACCGATCAAGGTACGGCTTGCGCTCCTTATGTCTCCGAACCACAGCAAGATTCTACGCACATGATTCCCTTTAGCCGATCTCACCCATAACAAAGAGTTGCTACGACCCAAAGTCGGAGAATTGATAAACAAATCTGTCTCACACGAGAAAAGTATATTGGAATAGATAAATATATCTCCCACAGAAATACCTATGAGTTTTGTTCCGTCTTTTGATAAATCAAGGTGCACATGAACCAATTGATAAACTGAACTTATATTCCCGAAGAACATCCTAGTATTATCAATCACCTCACAATAATCTTAATCGTATGGAGCGAAACAAGATATCGTGGAATCACAAACGATGAGACAAAGATGTATGTGACTACTTTAATCTTTCCTATCGGAGATAAATCTCAAGAAAATCTTAGCAAAGATAATACTCAATAACAATAGTAAAAGTAAGATCAAAACACTAACTACATAGAAAATAGTTTGGCCCGGCTTCATAATACCAATGAAGTCTTCAAGTCGTTAACCTCTTGCAAGGTTTTGTGAAAAACCTAAGGTTAAAGGAGAATCGACTCTAGTCGCAACTAGTATCACATGAAGGTGTGGGGATTAGGTTTCCCAGTTTCTAGAGTTCTCCTTTATATAGTTTTCATATCAAGTGTTGCAATCTAAGTTACCTTGGTAACAAAGCATTATATTCACCGTTAGATGAAAACCCGATTAGACTCAAGCTAATATATTTCAAATGTTAGATCGAACTTAGATTGTTATACACAAATGAAATGTACCTTCATTTAGGTTTGAGCAACCGTACCTAAAAGTGTACACTAGGTTGGCTCAACAATAGTTAACCGAGGTTAGCTATATGAACACTATCATATCAACCTTATTCATCTAGACCATAACTAGTTCAAATGACTCAAATTAAACTAGTTATAGGGTTGTTCAGTTGCTATATTCTCATAGAAGTATACAAGAACACAATTGAAGCAAAATCGATTTGATTCACTCGAATCAATTCATGAACATTATAGCCACGGTTTTCAAAGAATGCATTCCTTATTATATAAATGTATTAGTTCATGAACAAACCGATTTTATAACTTTAACCACTCAAGTATGCAAACGTGTACGCATACTTAAGTAGCCGATCTGAGTTTGGGTTTGCCAGTATGCAAACAGTACGCATAATTCCAAACACAACGAAACTCCGGACCCAAACCCTTCGCCAAGACGCGTTCGGGTATGTGTACTTAGGTACTCGTAATTTCACAACTAACAGATACGTATACGGGTATGCATACTATAGTTACAGTCATGGATCACATATATGCAAGAACGCATAGCAATTTTCAAGTTATTGAAATAATCATAACGAAACATTCCAAGTCTACATCAAATGTTTGTATCACACAAACAATGTAAGATGTTACTCGGCGATTTTCACATGATCATCTTTTGACTTTCGTCAAGAATATAAGATGAACTTGGTTGAAGAGAAATATTACCAACACATATTTCGAGAAAAATGTAAGCGAGTTAAACTCGGCTCCAAATCTCAAATGTGCATAATCGAATATTATATAGTAATACGACTTTTGTCTCAATATGGGAGATAGAGAAATAGACTTTCCAAGTGATAGATATAAGTTTTAGTCTCCGCATACCTTTGTTGATAAAGTTCCACAAGCTCTCATTAGTAGTTCTTCGTCTTCAATTGATGAACGCCGTGAAGTCTAATGCTCAACTACACAATCTATCCTAGTCCGATACATTAGTATAAGTAGACTAGAAATCAAGACTTATAGTTTTGATCACTAACATTGACAAACAAGATTGAGATAGCAATGCTTGCGATTTCGACCGAGCAGTGCTCTAACAATCTCCCCCTTTGTCAATTTTAGTGACAAAACTATCGATACATATGGATCGCAAAATAAATAAACTTTCTAGCTTCTCATCCAAATGCTTGATCTCCTTGGTTCTTCAACATTACTCGAAATCTTCGTCATTTCCAAGTACTCATACGATTCTAAATGTGTTCAACTCAGCATCATAGTTGTTAAAGATCCGTAGCAATAACAATGAGAAAACAACTGATCTCAATCATTGTTATACAATGTCATAGTATTATTACACAACATCAAAGTTCAATTGCATCACAACTTTGACAACAATACTATGGTGATATGTATCACTCCCCCTTAGTCAATACTTCATCTCACATGAAAACCACTCTCCCTTACATAATGATCTGTAAACCATATATATTTGTAGTGTGAGCTACATATTAATTATCCCCCTTTTGTCAATATAAATTGGAAAAGGTATGAAAACTAGTGGGATCCTCATGAAATTTTCATAGATATACTTCATGACCAAAAAAGAACTATATACCAACTTGTTTCGATGATTTCACATAATCAAAACTTAGTGTATTCAT
Organism: Papaver armeniacum; assembly: GCA_023531295.1. Taxonomy (NCBI): domain Eukaryota; kingdom Viridiplantae; phylum Streptophyta; class Magnoliopsida; order Ranunculales; family Papaveraceae; genus Papaver; species Papaver armeniacum. The sequence goes on along the minus strand of JAJJWW010013522.1, from coordinate 23,690 downwards.
CAAGGAGTTTATAAAGATACAAGATAACTCCTACAATATTCCACAGCCGCACTCCCCACAAAGATTGGAAATTAAGCACAAGTTTAATTAAGAACTTTCTCTCATAAAATGTCATTCCTGAAAGAACAAAAAGAGTGATCTTACTTTCACAAGAAAAGAAGGATTTCTTTGGCCATTAAAAAATCACATGAAACATGAATTTGTATCCAAAAATCTCAATTGAATTAACCACAAGAAAAAATGATCAATTCAATTGGCCATGCTCAATATAAGAGAACTTACGAGCAACACAAGTACATACACAAAGATGTGGATCAAGGAAAGACTAATATTTGGAATAATCAAAGATTCATTCTATTTTTCATCACTATTGCAACATGACATATAATAGACTTAATATTTGTAAACAAACATTCATCCTATCTTCTATCAATATTTGCATAATGACATAATAGGCTTAACTTTTGTAGTCAAAAGTTCATTCTATCTTTTATCAATATTTTCATACCAACATGTAATAGAGTTAACTCTTGAGCATATATAGGATGACCAAGGTTCACGGACGTAAACAACATATCCCATAACTATTTGCAATATATAAAACCATAAAGATTAATACTAAAAAATCATCTTCCAAATAACTTAGAATTTAAATAAATAAATCTAAAAACATTGCAAGATGAAAACGTTGGCAATAGCTATGTGTACTCACAATAATGGCTATTCCAAACCCTCGTTATCCTTCTTAAAAACAGAAGAATAAATTCTCATAAGAAGTTTCCTAGACATTAAGTCCTCTAAAGAATTCTTTATCGTCCCCGAACTCATTGTCGTCAACAGCCATAAGAACATAAGGTTCATGAAGAAAGGAGTTAATTCCAAAAACCTTTTAAATCGATGCCGAACCAGGGGCCTTCAATATCTAGAGTCCTAAACACAATAACCTTTATTTCTTGAATCTCTTTCCTTGTTTCCTTCAATTCTTAAAGAACACCAGAAAACTTTTGAGAATTTGAAGGAACAACTCTTGGCTTCCTCACATTCTTTCTTTTTCTTTTTTCAAAGTTGGAGATAACGGAGATTTATCTTTTTCCTTCATGATTGATTCTTAACAATCAAATTAACATATTTTCGATCAGAAGACATAATGCTTGGAGTATCCATATACGTACAGAATTGTGAGAGGAAATCACAAGATAATCTCAACAAGCAGTCTTATGATAAAAAGAGTTTCAAGAGGAGGAAAAAGGAATGTAGGGTTAAAGAACCTTTAAACACACAAGTTTACGCACACACAACTCTCAACCCTAAAGAGGGTAGAATTGTAGAGAATAACCTTCTTTTATTGATTAAACGGGGAAGGCCCTTCCAATATCAATTAGATATGAGAACATGGAAAATTCCAAATTGGCAAAAACTCAAGTAAGACTAAAAAAAAATTCTCTTTTCCCAAAGCCTGAGGTGTGCACAATCTTGTCTATTTTGATCAGGATCATGAGACAAGATGTGCTAGGGTGAACAATAATTTGTCCACCATGACCTTTTTGAAAGGAATTCATATAACCTTGTTTCTCAGACACTTCAGACCGTACCCTTCTCTCTAGTGGTCTAGTCATTTCTTTGGAAACTAACTTCTTCGAAGATGAGATGAGTTTACATACCTCGGGTGATTTTTGAAAAAGTTTGAGCTTGTTTGCTAATCGATTTGCTCTTCGTTGAAGTTTGTTGACATATCTTATTTTTTGTTTGTACTTGAAACACTTTGAGAGTTCATGACCTTTGAGAGAACAATAAGAACATGCCAATATAAAAGATGGTTCAGATGCCAGAGATGTGTAAGCAGCTAGACACATAGTGGAACCTGAAAAATCAAACAGAGAGTTTCCAGCAGAAACGGATAAATCAATTTTTTCTTCCAGAACGGTTGAGGTTTCTTCTGAAAGAATATCAAGATTGATGTATGTATTACTACAATTATCAAAATCAATATTTTCACTAAGAAGTTCAACACTTGACTTTCGTTCTCATTAGAATCATAGTGATCAGACATTTCATCAAGAGTTGCAAAGCAAGACCTTTGTTCCCAGTGTATTTTTTGCGATTTGGACACTCATTTGCAAAATGACCAAATCCTTTACACTTAAAGCACTGTGGCATATCCTCGTCATCAGTTTCGTCAATATCCCTGTTTTTAGGAGGAACACGATTATGAGGTTTAACTGATGACTTAGGTTTATCTCTGGAGAACCGTTTACTTCTCTTCAAAAGAAGATCTCTAAACTGTCTTGTGATCAAGGGGACTGACATGTCAAGATCTTCATCTGATGAATCAGCCTCAGAAAGATCATCTTCGAGAGATGCAAACACTTTTACTTTTGTCAAGTAATTTAGTGTTCTTTTGTGGTTTGAAAGCAACATCCTTTCCGGATTTGGATGTATGCTCATGATCAAAGATCTTTAACTTCCCAACCAGAGTATTTCTGGAAAGAGTTGCAAGGTTATTTCCCTCTACGATGGCATGCTTCTTAGAATCGTATCTGGACGGCAATGATCTGAGAATTTTCATCACAATGTCCTTTTTCAGAATAGTCTTACCCAACGCAAAAGATGCATTAACAACTTCGACACTTTGTGATTAAACTCATCCAATGAATCTTCATCCGCCATACAAAGGTTTTCCCGGTGAATTCGGGTTTTGAAGCCTAGCTTCTTTTCACGGAGTATTCCCTTCAAATACGGTTTCTAAGATATCCAAGCATCTTTATACTTTGTGCAAGTAGTCACATGATACTCGGAGCTTTGGGTAATGGCATGGATGATAGCATTTAATCCTTCGAGAATTTGCTTTGCGACAAGAATCTCGACAAAGATCATATTTACCAATATCCTTTGGAATGTTACATTGCCTTCTGTAACGTCAGGTGGATCATAGCCATTAACCACATAAACCCATGATTGAAAATCACGCGCTTGAAGCAAGGAACGCATAACAATTTTCCACCATAAGTAATTTGAGCTATCGAAGACTGGAGGTACGTTTATATAGATAACAATTCTGTACATATTCAGGTCGCTATAAACACAAACTTATGAGGTCTTAAATGTGCTTTCCTTCTCTTATACAAATTTAAAAAGCGGGGGTCTAACAACCACACCCAATATTTCGTTCAGCAATCTGAATAGACAAACTCCAATATACTTTCAAGAGAATCAACTAGACAGTCAGACTCAATCTATAGAAAAGTATATCAAAGAGTTATATCTCAATTTCTCAATTCAATATGTAATCAAACAAATAGGAATTTACGAGCCCGATTGAATAAGAGAAATAACTTGGACGGTATCATAAACCAATATCCAAGTGTCAATCAATTCAATCAACAACCCAAAGGTCGGATTCAAGAACTGATTAAACTTAACGCACAACCTGTGATATTTCTATTATATAACAAAATATAATACGGAAAAGAAATAACACAGACACTAGAATTTTGTTACCAAGGAAAACCGCAAATGCATAAAAACCCCGGGACCTAGTCCAGCTTTGAACACCATACTATATTAAGCCGCTACAGACACTAGCCTACTACCAATGAACTTTGGACTGGGAATGTAGTTGAGCCCTAATCAATCTCACACTCGATCAAGGTACGGTTGCGCTCCTTACGTCTACGAACCCATGCAAAATTCTACGCACTTGATTCCCTTAGTGATCTCACCCACAACCAAGAGTTGCTACGACCCAAAGTCGAAGACTTGATAAACAAATATGTCTCCCACATAAATACCTATGAGTTTTGTTCCGTCTTTTGATAAATCAAGGTGCACATGAACCAATTGATAAACCGGACTTATATTCCCGAAGAACAGCCTAGTATTATCAATCACCTCCTAATAATCTTAATCGTATGGAAGCGAAAGATATTGTGGAATCACAAACGATGAGACGAAGATGTTTGTGACTACTTTTAATCTTACCTATCGGAGATAAATCTCAAGCAAATCTTAGCAAACATAATACTCAATCACAATAGTAAAAGTAAGATCAGAACACGCAACTACAGAGAAAATAGTTGGGTCTGGCTTCACAATCCCAATGAAGCCTTCAAGTCGTTAACCTACAAGGTTTTGTGAAAAACCTAAGGTTAAAGGAGAGTCGACTCTAGGCGCAACTAGTATCACACACAAGGTGTGGGGATTAGGTTTCCCATTTGCTAGAGTTCTCCCTTATATAGTTTTCAAATCAGGGTTTGCAATCTAAGTTACCTTGGTAATAAAGCATTCAATATTCACCGTCTGATGAAAACCTGATTAGATTCAAGCTAATATATTTCAACCGTTAGATCGAACTTAGATTGTTATACACAAATGAAATGTACCTTCATTTAGGTTTGAGCAACCGTACCTAAACGTGTACACTAGGTTGTCTCAACAATAGTTAACCGAGGTTAGCTATATGAACACGCTCATATCAACCTTATTCATCTTAACCACAACTAGTTCAAATAAGTCAAATTAAATTAGTTATAGAGTTGTTCAATTTCTATATTCTCATAGAAGTATACAAGAACACAATTTAAGCAAAATCGGTTTGATTCACTCGAATCAATTCACGAACATTATATCCACGGTTTGCAAAGAATGCAAACCTTATATTATATAAATGTATTAGCTCATGAACAAACCATCGTTTTTAGCTTAGATTGCACAGAAATCCCGTCAATGGGAATCCATTAGGAAACCGAGACACTATCACATGATATTGGTGCCTCACATTAGTTAGAGTCTGATTCCAACTCTGATACAAGCATGAACTGCATGACTAGGAGAGGTGAAACCCTAGAAAGTCGTAGGAATACAAATGTTGTTATGCCTAATTCATATATGCAATCTTAACTGCATGTTTGTATGTCGTATGATAGTTCAGACCAGTTGATTGAAAATTGTCCTAGATTCCAAAATCCATATTACAATGATGATGATGATGATGAATCAAACTTTGAAAATGGTGTGTCCAAATTGTTGATGGTGGATTTTCGTTTAAGGTTAAATTTGTAAATAACCGTAAAAATCATGCGCAGCGACATCTTGTAAAAGATAAAGCCGTTTATAGGTGACGGATACTCCTCACTTAATTCACCAAGAATGGAGCATGTAGCAACAATCCCATTCTCAGAATACATGAAATTCCTCCAGCCTGGAGCATGTAGCAACAATCCCTTCCCGTGAATTTCATATCGGCCTTTATATTTCCCGTACTCATTATCGGTGTGGCATGACGATCGAGTGTTACTCTTACAGGTAACACGAACCTCCAAGAACTATAATGAATCATTATCGAGTGTGGCATGACGATCGAGTGTTACTCTGCTGCAGAGTAACACGAACCTCCAAACACTATAATGAAACCATGTACGAAATACCCGTACAGGCTGATTCTCGGTGTGTTATACTAGCCCGAGCCCTCTCGGTGTGTTATACTAGCCCGATTGAGCCTCTCTCGGTGTGTTATACTAGCCCGATTGAGCATCCGGCACTGACCATATCAGTCCGGATATGATCTGATCGCAGTCATCCAACTCCACGAGCATGATTGACGACCCCGGATCAATTCCATCACCCCCAAGCTGTGTATGGAATACACACGGCCGACCCGCATGGTCGACCATTGGCCTTTGCTTGCCAAGAAATCGTCCATACCAAGCATTATGGGCGGAAACCCTAAATTAGGGTTTGCGCATATTACATGTGCCGCAAAAACAGTCTCAACCATTCATCTTCGCAAGTATAGATGGAGGGTGTAGATGTAGACTCAAAAGGCCCGGAGCATGTCGACACAATCACCATGTGACCGCCTACACACTTAACCAGTCGGTCAAAACCAACCATGGTTGGTTACAACACAATCGTCCACCTGAAATGGCATGGTCGCGCGGCTTTGAAAGCCAAAATTAGGGTTCGAGCCATCACGCGCGTCCATCTTCTCCGGCACGAATGGAGGGTCACGAGATCAAATCGAGCAGGTCCGGCCATACCAGCAGATGACCACCGTGGGCCCATCTACCTCTCCATGCGGTCGGCCAAGGCATATCATGCCCGGCCAATCCAAAACGCCCGCTCAAACATGCGTGGCTACACTTCCCAAATTGCAAATCGATCTCGACCACTCAACTTCACCGGACGAATTGGGTGGCTTAGATCACGTTTCATGAGACGGTAAGACATAGGCGTGAACATCAGCCTACCGTCTACACGCCAAACCAACCGGCCAAGACCGACCAAGCTAGGTCGTCTTGGAAAACGCCGGGAAAAAGGGTATGGCGCGCGCTTCTTGCGGTATCAAACTATTATCGCAAAATCAATCTCGACCACTCCTCTTTGACGGTCAAATCGAGTGGCCCAGATCGCGCTTTCATGAGGGAACGGAATACAGGCACCTACACCATCATGCCGTCAACACGCAGGTATGTTCGGTCCTCTCAAAAATCCTTCCCACGCTTGGTTTCGACCAAGCTAAAGAGTGATGCTTGCGCACCTCTTTAAAAAACCCTAATTTCATCAACGATTCGCAGATGAGTGTCTCAAACATCATCTCGTCCGTCCGACCTCACCATCTTGGTTATACAACCCTGGTCAGGAGTCATTTGGTTAGTGAGGAGTCATTACCCATCACTGTACCATACCGTAATGCAGTACCTGCATAAAATACACGCGGTACTTCACAAGTATCGACTTTCGAATAACGCGATTATTCAATTCAAGCATTACATGCTATCTTTCGTGGATCCACGATCCACATTCCAGACATCAATCATGTCACAAACTGGGGATACATACTGGGGTATTGGTCTCAGCGGTTTATAAATGCGGCGTGCAACGCGCCATCACAAGAACGTGTTAGGAAGTCATGGACGGTTAGAGATGAACAGAAAAGTGGGCAAGACTGGTCGTGTGTTACCGACACACAACTCCACTACTCCATCATTCCACTACCTCCACTTCCCACGAAAACGTGAATGAGGCTCAATGACTTGTATAAATAGGGTCTCGCCTATTTCCAAAACACAAGGAATAACGGAGAACAACACAAGTTCGGACAGACGAAACCAAGTGTTAATACAAAAAACCGTATTCAAACACTCGGGGCCTCGCTTGTATCAACCGTAAGCTTGCTCATCTTTCTTCCTGCAAGTCATAAGCAAGCCAACACCTTCACAATCTCAACACCTTCTTCGCTTCCCTCCCTAAGATCAACCCCATCTCCTTCACTTTGTGACCAAACAAGTCTGAACGTGCCATTTCTTGGTTTAGGCCGGACTTGCACAACATTGATCTCTCGAATCTACAAGCGCTCACCGCTAAGAATGCATTTGTTGAAGGTTTAGATTCATTCCTCATCCACACCCCAAATTACCAAATTCTGCAGAGTAGTTTTCACCCATCAACAATTGGCGACCACAATGGGAGATTGATCTATCGGTTGCATAAAATTGAATCCTCAATTTTTCGATTTCCATCTCGCAATGTATCCCAGAAACTACAAAGCGGTTCGAGATATCATGGGAAGCATAGTGGAATCTTTGGAGGATGTCTTGGCAAATCAAGCCGGTATCACCGGGAGGCGGAGCGAGACATTTCGCCTTTTGAATGATATAGCGGCACAATTACAAGAAGGGTCGACGAGCATCTGCTCAGGCAGCACAAGAAATGTTGAATCATTAGCCAGGAGTCACACCTTTACCGATGAAGAGGCAAAAAGAGCACGTAATCACAGGGGACTCAGGAGAGACGAACAACATGGCCCAGCCGACGAAGACTCGAGGAAACTCCACAGAGGAAAAGACTTGCCCGAGTACTACAATGTCTCTGCGGATAAAGAAAGGGAACCGCCGCCTATGGAGCCCCTTCTAGAAGATTTGTATTTCAAAACTCTTATTGAATCACTAAGACCTGTCCAATCCACGTCGGCCTCCCAACCACCGAAGGAACGCTTGAGGAAGGAGAAATCAATCGAAATACCTGAGTACGGAGGATGGGGACGTTCAATCCGGTCACTCAGCAGTGACGCATTCTGACACCTTCTACATCCCTTTACTTAGGCAAGCGATCCGCAGATACGATGGCACTCGCAAGTCATCCAATTTCATCTCTTGTTCCACGTCAAAGCCGCGGAGAGACGTTACAACGCCCGCTAACGCAGAAAAGCTAGACTCGTGGTACTTACATTTCCCCTTCCCAATGAAGAAGATTCTCGAACTGCTGGAGACGTGGGTACGAAATGGAGAGGTGGAGCTACCCCCATTATGGCGTCCGCCCTCGATCAAGAAGTAATGGACCCGAGTGCTGTCATTACCACCGGTTCCTCCATCACCCCACCGGTGAATGCAACGCTTTGAAGCGCATTGTTCGGGAGAAGCTTGGTTCGGAGAGATAGCTTTCGAGGATTTTCTTAGAAAGACTACTCCGGTTTGATATAGTGAGGCTTCAAAAGCAAGTAAGTTTTACTCAACAACTTTACAAGAAAGATAGTTTAGAATTCACGGGGACTTAGCATCCCGCACGTGGAGAAATAGGCTCGTGATCAAACGCCATGTTTGTTTCCATTCGTACCTCCCTTTTACATAACATTCGCAATTTCATGTAATATGTGCAATCATTCATGACCAAGATGCAAATCTCATTTAACATAATCCCTTTCAAAAGGGTTGTTCACAAAACTATCTCAAAAATAAGCCAATTCAATTACCTATTGATCCAAAACCTAAGTCTAAGAAAATCCTCACTATCACTCAAAAAAAAAAGCATATAAGAGAAAACGCCAGTATATAGCATGAATACTTCAAGGAAAGTCTTTAAGCAACAACTCATCCTTTTCGGGCAAGAGAGACTTTCATCCTTTGAAGCACGACACCGCTTGACCTCGGTTCTTTAGATAATCTCTCAACCTCTTCTTCACGACGAGCAACACAATCCACGGAAGGGACTTCATCATGTAGTTTCGAGCTCCTGAATCTCGGAGAACCCTTTGAAGAACCAGGGAGCATTGAAGGCATCTAACGCAAAACACGCCCGAGATGGCACCTCCAATCTTCAATCACCTCTTGAATGTTCCACCGTCGCGGCGCTCATCCCCTGGATGGAAACTAAAGCTTCTTGGACGCGGTTGACCAATGCAAGACGACTCCACTGGCTTCGCGGTGGTAGCAATATGGCCGTGTTTCTTCAGTATTATTGTGTACAACTTTTCAAATCAACCGGCACGTGAATCCACCAACCAACACATGACCTGGATAAGGGACAAGTGAAAAGAGGATCGAACAAAGCCCCGGCCGCATCACCGAAGCAATTCGGCGACCGCGGAGTCTTGTCAGTTCAGGAGGCCTTTCGTAAGAAGTCACCACAATAGCCATACGGTCCTGGAGCTGTTCGGGATGGATGTCAAGGGGAGCCGTCTCAACTACGGCAGAGCCACCGTCTCTCTTGCATTCCTTACGGCATCTATTTCACTGCGGGTGTTGATTTCCGTCACGACCCCGTCGACAAGATCACTAAGGAAAGCGCCTTGTTCAACCGAGCTTGCGTCATCTCCGTCATTGTCGAGAAAAAGAGCAGTTTCTCCAGACTTCTCAAAGCATGAAGGTCCGTCCGCGGACTTCTCAAGATGAAGGTCCGTCCGCCGGACTTCTCGGCATGAAGGTCCGTACCTCCAGACTTCTCGGCATGAAGGTCCGTACCTCCGGACTTCTCAGCATGAAGGTCTGTGCCGCTGGACTTCTCAAAGATGATGACCAGTACCGCCGGCCTTCCCGTTTTGAATGCGTACCAACCTTGTGAAGGCATTATCTTTCGAAATTCCCTGATTTAAAACAAGGATCGTTTTAGAAGAACTTACACTGGAGAAATGAAAGAACCGATGGGAGGAGGTTTAAATACCTGCATATTAGAAGAATTGAGGATTACCGGACCGCATGCTTGCCTCTTAGGTCTCTCTCCTACTTGGGGACTGCAATCCTCGACTCTTGTTCGTTTGGATAGAAGTGGCTTCAACCGGAAATGCTTCGTCAAGACGTCGAAGATGGCTCACTACGGAAATTCGTCACAACGAGTCTTCCGAAAATTTACGGAAGATCAACAGTTGTTTCCCCCAAAATTCTTTATACCTGTCGGTCACCACTGGGTTTCTCCCAATAGGCCAGAAGGGAAGGCTCACCCGGTCTAAGAACACATTGGCGTTAAGAATTTGTGGAAGGAATTCTTCCGGAGCCCCTAGTGGACGGATAAATGGGACACCCTGATCAAATCCCATCTGGCGAGCAGCCCTGTCAATGTTGTACGGAGTCACAGAAAATTCTTTGTTGAATAGAGACGGGACATATCCGGAATGCGGTGCGCATGTAAATAATTTCCCAGGATCTCATGGTCTCAACATCGGTGATGCAACACAACCTGGCGCCGGGATCGTCGGCAAAGGTCTTTGGTCAACGATGGAAGAGTGAATCGGCCCCATGGACGAAAATCTACTAAGAAATGTTGACAAATACCTCCACAAGTTTCGCACCGGCTTTAGGGCGCTTCTTATTCCATCGGAGTATTCTCGAGCCGCCGTACAAGTTAACGAGTGAAGGTGCGGGAGTAGGGAGCATAACTTCAAATATTCCCATAAGAGCGCTTGAAGAAAAGCGAAGTGAACGTGCGACTCCACCTTCTTGTACCCGTTAGAAACGTGCATATCCATTGCTAAAGCGTCCAGGATGAGAATACAAATGATCCAAGGAACAATGCATCTAGAGGAAGAACTTCACCTGCGCCGACTTTATAGCAATCTTAACAAGCTCACCTCTTACGGTCTTCTTCCCGAACCATCATCAAATACATCTCTGGATAGCCATAAAGACAGGGAACGCGATCAAGGCCAGCTCGTTTTCCAACTCTTGATTCAACTCTGGGTCTGCGTAAGACCACTCCGAAAAACCCACCAAGTATAAAGCATCTCGCATCCTTTTTCTCCTCCTTGTCCGGACTCTCGAATCCCTCCGCCTTTTGAAGTATAGCATCATAATTACTTTGTTCCGCATCGGAGAGAGCTCGTAAAAAGACTTCCGGCAATGGCGGGTTCATTAACGCGGCTACACTCTCCAAAGTAATAGTCATCTCTCCCCATCTAGATATGGCTGTGTGGTAGAAATACGCCACCGAGAAATGAAGGTGATCAAGCCCGCGGTGTCTTTCCTAATTTCGAGGGTAGCGAGATGCCATGACCGCATCGAGAATTTGTGCTTTGGTCAAATTGTCCTTAATGCCCTTATTACTCAACATGCGTCTCATCCATCCTTCATAAGAACCCAGTGGAGCATGGCAAATCTTGAAGTCAATAGGAGAAGGCGGATATTCGTTTATCTGCGAGACAAAATCTCATCACAAGTGCGGAAGAAGAGAATGGATCAAAGCATCCATATTTTCTCGAACCGGAAAGCAAGACTATCTTATGAGAAGGATGCTTCCTAATATTTGGAAAAGGCAAGGTGAACAACTCATCATTGATGTTCGGCATATCTTTGAAGCTATCAACACTTCCTGACTTGGCACCAGCATTATCTCCAGAAGACATATCGACAAGAGTTCTTTTCTTTCTACCTTGATGAAATAAAACGCAGGAGTCGAACTCATATGAAAGCGCATGAGAAATGTAGTCACACACAAGAAAAGACACAACTCACATTGGAGCATACAATGGCCGGCCCAAATGCGGTTGTATCCAGTACAAGTTTCGGTGTACAAATTTCGGCCGTGATTGATTTTAAATTCTCCGGTATAACTCAAGTTTTCAAGTCTGGGATAAATTTCAAGTCTGGTACAAATTTCAAGTTCGATGCAAATTTCAGTCAAGCATATGTGAATAAGACCCACGTTCCGGCATACACGGCGGGCCCGCATTCATTCATCCGCATGCATCATACGATTTTCTTTATTCGTGGGAATCGTGTCTACGGGATTCAAGCCAAATGGTGGAGAAAGCTAAGCATGCACATGTCTTACAAAAGGTGTTTACCTAAACAAACTAGGGTTTCACCGTTAAAAAAAAAAAAAAAAAAAAAGTGCGAAACTTACCTTGGACGGGCGGCAACACCGACGGTGGCGGTTTCGGGCGGCCCGGCTCCCGGCAGAACTATTGGCGGCGGCTCCGGCAAAACTATTGGCAGCAAGAAAGTCACGGACGGGAGCTTGCTTTGACAACAAAAAAAAAAAAAAGAAAATTCGTGAGAAAAAGAAAAAGGGGTTTGGCTTCTTTTATAGACAAAAATTAGAAGAATCCCAATAGAACAAGGATTCCTCTTTTGTTTGGTTTCCTCTTCGATTCAAATACCCAAAGAAAGAAAAACCGGCCCCACCCGGGGATTCCATACAAGCGTGACGCGTGGGAAACTAGCGGTCGGCCAACACTCTTCCGGGTAAACTCCTTCTCACGTATGTATGTCACCATCTCATGCCTACCACACATAATGTAACCATTATGTGCTAGAGCGAGGACTTAATGTTGATGGTGGATTTTTCGTTTAAGGTTAAATTTGTAAATAACCGAGAAAAATCATGCGCTTGACATCTTGTAAAAGATAAAGCCGTTTATAGGTGACGGATACTCCTCACTTAATTCACCAAGAATGGAGCATGTAGCAACAATCCCATTCTCGTGAATACATGAAATTCCTCCGGTCGGAGCATGTAGCAACAATCCCTTCTGTGAATTTCATATCGGCCTTTGTATTTCCTTACTCATTATCGTGTGGCATGATTACTGGTGTTACTCTTACAGAGTAACACGAACCTCCAAGCACTATAATGAATCATTATCGATGTGGCATGACGACAGTGTTACTCTTCTGATTAACACGAACCTCCAAACACTATATGAAACCATGTACGAAATACCCGTACAGGCTGATTCTCGGTGTGTTATACTAGCCCGAGACCTCTCTGTGTGTTATACTAGCCCGATTGAGCCCCTCTCGGTGTGTTATACTAGCCCGATTGAGCATCCCAAGACCTTTGACCATATCGGTCGGATATGATCGATCACGTGATCATCCAACTCCACGAGCATGATTGGGCGACCCCCGGATCAATTCCATCACCCCCAAGCAGGTATGGAATACACGGCCCGACCCGCATGGTCGACCATTGGCCTTTGCTTGCCAAGAAATCGTCCATACCAAGCATTATGGGCGGAAAACCTTAAATTAGGGTTTGCGGCATATTACATGTGCCGCAAAATGATCTCAACCATTCATCTTCGCAAGTATAGATGGAGGGTGTAGATGTAGACTCAAAGGCCCGGAGCATGTCGACACAATCACCATGTGATCAGCCTACACACTTGACCCGCTCGGCCAAAACCAACCATGGTTGGTTACAACACAATCGTCCACCCGAAATGGCATGGTCGCGCGGCTTTGAAAGCCAAAATTAGGGTTCGAGCCATCACGCGCGTCCATCTTCTCCGGCACGAATGGAGGGTCACGGATCAAATCGAGCAGGTCCGGTCATACCAAAGATGACCACCGTGGGCCCATCTACCTCTCCATGCGGTCGGCCAAGGCATATCATGCCCGCCAATCAAAAAGCCCGCTCAAACATGCGTGGCTACACTTCCCAAATTAAATCGATCTCGACCACTCAACTTCACCGGACGAATGGGTGGCTTAGATCACGTTTCATGAGACGGTAAGACATAGGCGTGAACATCGCCTACCGTCTACACGCCAAACCAACCGGCCAAGACCCACCAAGCTAGGTCGTCTTGGAAAACGCGAGGAAAAGGGTATGGCGCGCGGCTTCTTGCGGTATCAAATTATTATCGCAAAATCAATCTCGACCACTCCTCTTGACGGTCAAATCGAGTGGCCCGGATCGCGCTTTCATGAGGGAACGGAATACAGGCACCTACACCATCATGCCAACACGCAGGTATGTTCGGTCCTCTCAAAATCCTTCCCACGCTTGGTTTCGACCAAGCTAAAAGTGATGCTTGCGCACCTCTTTAAAAAACCCTAATTTCATCAACGGTCGCAGATGAGTGTCTCAAACATCATCTCGTCCGTCCGACCTCACCACTTGGTTATACAACCCTGGTCGTGAGTCATTTGGTTAGTGAGGAGTCATTACCCATCACTGTACCATACCGTAATGCGCACTTTGCATAAAATACACGCGGTACTTCACAAGTATCGACTTTACGAATAACGCAGTTATTCAATTCAGCATTACATGCTATCTTTCGTGGATCCACGATCCACATTCCAGGACATCAATCATGTCACAAACTGGGGGATACATCACGGGTATTGGTCTCAGCGGTTTACGGCGTGCGACGTGCAACGCGCCATCACAAGAACGTGTTAGGAAGTCATGGACGGTTAGAGATGAACAGAAAAGTGGGCAAGACCGGTCGTGTGTTACCGACACACAACTCCACTACTCCATCATTCCACTACCTCCACTTCCCACGAGAAACGTGAATGAGGCTCAATGACTTGTATAAATAGGGTCTCCGCCTATTTCCAAAACACAAGGAATAACGGAGAACAACACAAGTTCGACATTTACGTGAACCAAGTGTTAATACAAAACCGTATTCAAACACTCGGGGCTCTGCTTGCATCAACCGTAAGCTTGCTCATCTTTCTGTTACAAGTCATAAGCAAGCCAACACCTTCACAATCTCAACACCTTCTTCGCTTCCCTCCCTAAGATCAACCCCATCTCCTTCACTTTGTGACCGAAACAAGTCTGGAACGGCCATTTCTTGGTTTAGGCCGGACTTGCACAGTTGATCTCTCGAATCTACAAGCACTCACCGCGCAGTGCATTTGTTGAAGGTTTAGATTCATTCCTCATCCACACCCCAAATTACCAAATTCTGCAGGAGTAGTTTTCACCCATCAACACCAGTCCCACTCATGAAACTGATGTTGAATATGAACCTGACTTAGAAGTCAATGAGTGGACTGAGGACACCGTAACTGTTAACAGGAAAGAGTATGCATGTTACTCTGATAATGAACCGATGTTAGAAGAGCAAGTTCTTATTGAAGATCCAATTTTGGAGTCACATGACTCTGAAGTGCTAGACCATAGTGTAGAGACCTACATTGATAATGTTCCTTCTAATGTTGATTTTTATCGCTATCCTGAAAACTTTGGTGCTGATACAGAACTTGTGCAGTTATCTTGTGACCGAGAGCATGACAAACCACTTGTGTATGACTTACGGAAGGCTGATTTGTCTAAAGACACTATCGCTCTCATGCATGAAAATATAGTTGACGTGGTTCGTTGCCTGCCTAGGTCACAATCACAACACGATGTTTCTTTGAAACCGTCTATGCATAAGAATAAATCTTTTGATGATGATTCTCGAATTGGGGCTTGTCAATTTATTCAATGATCAAGAGCATGATGTTGTTATTTCATTTCGACTTGGGAAAATCTGAATCGTTGTGATGCTTTTGAACCCGCACATGCATACAACTTAGACGCATCTATTTCCCGACTTAAGTCGCAAACCGATGGTCGTACAATTGACATGGAGATTGTTCTGCTAGGATGTGCTAAACCCAAGTTGTTGACACTTCCCAACCTAAGGCTAGAGTTTTGTGCATCTCAAATTTTGTTGGACTTTTTGTCCACTAAATATCCTGTTGTTAAGATGCCACATCTAGAATCCCTTCTTGTTTCTTTTCCTAGTCATGAGCATGTCAATTTAGACTTTGGAATTATGCATGAAGTACCTCGAGATCTGATAATTGTTGATAACTACCATATCTCTGTGAAATTCAGGTTTGGGGGCAGCTCAGAAAAATACATAGTCTTGCTTACCCTCTCATGTTATCTATGTTTGAGACTGTTGATATTTCTGCAATCCGTCTTTTGGGTTGATCCTCAACTCTTTAGGTTGTTGGTGTATGGTGAAATTTTTTTTTATATAGTGTGGTGAAATTTTCCTTTATATAATCCAAAGAGGTAATGTTATATTTTATATCTTGAGTCAGTTGAGTCTACTTTTATCTTGCATAAATTGTGCTAACCAAGATGATCTCAGCTGAAAATGTTGGATTCTAGCTTTGAATAATGAAGCTCTAATTCTGCTCTGGCCAATATCTGGTAATCTCTTCCTTTAAAACCTACTTTGCACTGTTCTCCTGGTATGTTGAAATATTGAGGACAAAATCATAAGCATGATGCATAAAAAGCTATAAGTCTAAGCATACATCATCAGACAAATTCACAACTAATTAATAAAAATCATAAATCAATTAAATCAATGCAAAAAGTCATGAAGAATCATTATAGTTACCAAGCAATTGTGAAACATGGCTTCCTCAGTCGTCCCAGTGTTGGGCCTAGCTCATGATGTCCAAAACACACTCAAAAGATTTATTCATGGCTCAAAAGGGTGTTTTATTGGATAAAAATAATCTTATAGCGGATTTACAACACTGCAGAGGTGTTACAGAAGACGTTGTTACAATTAGGGGACTGTTACAAAGAAAAGTTGATTGTTTTATTTTTGTATGTGATCTATTCTTATTCTTTTTCGCCTGAAGGTGCAGGAACGAGTTCTGCAGCTTCCTTTTCTCGGATCTCAGCTCCGGTACTTCTCTGTTATCCTCTGGTTCGACCCCAAACCCCCAGTTTTTCCTCTATTGCGTCCTTAAGATCTTATTTATACTAGAGCTGTCAATTTCTAACCCGACCCGCGGGTTGGGTCTAGCTTGGATTGTTTCAACCCGGCTCGGCTTGGATCGTTGTCTAAACAAGCCGGGTTAGGGTTGTCATATCTAGCCCTAGTAAAAACAATCCGGGCTAGGGTCAACCCGCGGGTTACCCGCCAACCCGTCAATTTCTTGTGAGTTACTAATTTTAAGATGATTTTAGGGTTTTCTGCTAGAATTCAAAGTTCATATATTCCTTAATTGATTTAATACAATCAAAATTTCAATTGATCTTCGATCCAAAAATTATAAATATCTACGAATCAATTGATTTCTTATCACTTGTTCATTACTCATTCAAATACTGAATACACATAGAAAACGAAAATTAGATTTGAGATATAAGAAAAGAAAGATAAGATGAGTCTTTGATGATTCCCGAGCGGCAATTATGAAAATATATGATGCTCTGTACTTGTGTCTGAGAGAGAAAGGGAGAGATTTAGACTAGAGAGGTCGACAGCCGACATTAGATAGATAAAGATTTAGGGTTACGGAGTAGTGGGGGTGCTTTCTTAGCATTTTGTAAAGCATTGACCAACATAAATATACCATTATATATAAAATAACAAGCAAAAGTAATCAACAACCACGAAATGGAAGAGTGGTTATAGTTTTCATATATGAACCAAGGTGGGATGAGTTCGAATTCCTCTATCCACTGAGTTTTTTATACGTTTAAGTGATTTTACGTTTCAGCCACCCCATTTGACAAGCCAACCCGTAACCCGTCTAGGGATAGGGTTGGGGTTTTGGGCTTGTACATGAACAGTACTAGGGCTAGGGATGACCTAACCCGGCCACGGCTTGGCAAGCTAGGGCCGGGTTGACCCTAGCTTGCCCCGTTGACAGCTCTAATTTATACACAACAAGTGAAAAATATCACGAAGAAACCTTCTAAAAACTTATCTTTTTTATTCGCTGCCAAGGCTCGGAGAAATATCCCTGCAAGTCTGTTAACGTGTATTTGGATTGTTATAAACTTCCCAAACTTGGAAGATACGAACCCATAACGAATATATTTCTCCCACTGATATATTTCTCCCACTTTGCACGTAACTACCAAATGGTAAGATCAAAAGAATTCCGAGAGTATCTTTATTTATCCCTTGTTTCTTTCCTTCTTTATCTCTTCTTCTTATGCGGCTTCGTATCAATTCCAACTTCCTAACCTTGTCAAATCTCCTGAGAATATATTTCCTTGACTAAAACTCCATGCACTTTCCAAAACGCAGCCACATAATCCCGAGATCTTTTACTTCCTGATTTTCGAGAATCAATCGAATCCTTGTTATTTTACGTGACCGAATCAACCACCCGTCCTGTTATATTCTAGTTGGCTAGTCCGAGTCCAATGGAGATAAAATCCCGGCCAAATCTCGTCCAATCTTTCCCTAGAAAATACGCAGAACTGCAGTTAACTAATTCCCGCCGTTTTCAGTGTTCAAAAGCTAGGGGGATGGAGTGCCCTTATCCAATCCGGGGTTCCAATAGCCGTGAGGTGTAAATAGCAATTTGGGCACCGTTATCATTGGAGTACCCCTTAGTAATTGAGATGCCCCTTATCCAAACTGAGAGTCTGAATAGTAAGTATCCTCCAAATGCCTTTATCAACTTTTCGAGTCGATTTCTCCGCATATGTTTATTTCTCCAAAAACACCTACAAAGACATAAAATACCAAAATGAGCACAAAATCGAGTACTAACATTACAGAGAATTGAGACTAATATAGACACATAAATGCGTCTATCAAAATACCCCCAAACTTACTATTTGCTAGTCCCGAGCAAATCAAATCTACAAAATAAAATCCTAACTCACTGTCGCAGGCATCTCGATTGCATTTAGCGTATGCAACAAGCCTTTAAACCCCTAGGTGGCCCTAGTGGCCGAGTTATAGTCTCGGGAGGGCTTACATGAGATATACCCACAAAACCTTTACTTAGGACCCTAGCTATCTATGCGAGAACTTTGGAATAACACTAAAGAACCTCCTTTGTTGGCATACTCTCATTGACTACAGGAGGAAGTACCCTGATACGAAATTCCAACTGTTGTACACGAGTTTGCACTCAAGTATACTAAAATTCATATACAGTAAAAACTCCATATATTAATAGACTTGGGACTTCACCAAATTATTAATATATGGAGTTTATTAATATAGGAGGTATACCAAAAAATAATTGCTCGACAAGAAGCTTTAAACATGCTTGACAAAGTTGGAAATATTTTAGCTTCAACAAGAAGGTGCACATAGTAACGAGGTCTTACACATATGGAAATCAAAAGATGCGATAACAATATAAAAAATTACATCATTTTCTCAAACAACTATAGATACATATTTTTCTTTATCTTAAATTTTGATGTAACAAGATCTATAATTTTCCGATTATGTCTATTATATTAATATATGGAGGTAAATTCCTTATGGTGGGACTAGAAAAATATATTAATATTAAAATGTGGAGTTTATCACTATTTATAACTGGCCCAAGTTGGGACCATGATTTTTTATTAATATATAGAGTTTATTAATATATGGAGTTTTTACTGTATAAGTGACACAAATCTACTCAGATAATCGCACTATGGACATCAATATCCGGAATCAAACAAATCACATGAATATATTAAGAGATGGATATAGAGAAAAACATAGATGGTTTTGATGTTGACTAGGTGAACGGTGTTTTTCATATCTGTCTGAAGGCCACTGCCAAAATGAACCTATCCCAATGGACTGAGATACTAGTCTGACTAATATCAACACAACTGGCATATACAAGGGAACCATTGGTCGATAATCCTAACTCTAGGTCAACACAACTTGCATATACAAGGGTACCAGTGGTCGACTTTATTATGGTTGGTCTGGTCTCAATTTCTCTCTTTTTTTTTCATTATAATATTTTTTTTTCTTTTTCATATTTTTTCTTTTTCTTTTTCTTTTTCAAATTTTTTTTTTTTGGGTATCTCAATCACTTTATTTCACCCTAGAAGTGGTAACAGCTTGATTCATGAGCCGCACTTAATCACTTAGAGAAACATATTTTAAAAAGAAAACAAAATAAAAACAGAAGTGAAAAGGACTCAACGAGATATGGCAAAACTACCATGTTATTTCTAACACCTGAGCTCTGTGCTTTTATTATTAGACTCTTTAGATGTTTACATCTAATCAGATTGGTTCGTCATTTCCTGCAACCAAGATGCTTCCATCCACTTAGATTGGTTAGTGCCATCCTAATAAGCATAAATTTCTAGGCTCTGGAGTTTATTAATGCAACTAAAAAGTTTCTCCCATACCCCCAAACTTAAATCTAACATTGTCCTCAATGTTCTAAAAGATAAAATTAAAAACATGAACAAGGAGAAACTGTTACCATTTGAAGCAAAAGAGTTAAGGAAAGATATTACCATGTTGCATATGAGCATGGGTTACCTCCCAAGAAGTGCTAAGTTTTAAAGTCTTCAGCCAGACTAAGAAAGGATTAATCACCTCATAAAATCATAAAGTAGTAGCCGAAATATCTGTGGGTCATCAAAACCAAATAAAGCTATCACAAGTAAAAGGAATACGCAACATGCCAAGAAAATAAACAAATAAACCATACCCTTGTCTAGTTTCCTGTTTAAGACAACTACATCTACTTGTGTTTCAGGTTCAGGTTCAATAACTAGGTCGAGATAAAATATTTTCATGGACTTCATTTCCTCGTATCTAAGATCCGATTCCGGTATTAGAGTCTGGAAAAACTCAAGTAAAAACATAGAAGCACATAATAATAACCTAAATAACTGTGGATCCTTAAAGTCAATCAGTTTTGACTCACACAATTGACCACGATAAAACTGGCGGTCAATCTTAAGCAAATATGTCGATACTAATTTCCTAAAGTACTTAGGCTTAGTCTTAAAACTTAATAGATGACACATTTGAAACTCATACGTTCCCACATTTAAAAGAAAAATATTTGGTGGGAAAACAAAGTCAATCTGGGTAGCATGGCCTGGATAAACCACATCAACCAGAAGATGGGTTTCTAACAACTGAACTTCCTTATGGACATCACTAGGCTCGGGGAAAACGTGTATGAAGATAATCTTTTAAAATAGTTGAGGAACATATGTCAAGTCCCAAGTGAGGGACCTTTCTAAGAGTTAAAGTACATGGAGAATGATAATCACCCCCAAACTTAGAGTTTTTAGTGTCTCTAGAAAGATTAGTCATAACTTCCCTAGTTTCAAGGTCATCAGATTCCTGAAAATGGTCAATTGATTCTTCTAAGTCGGTACATCCTCACTTATATCGACGGGTTCATATTTTTTTCTAAGTCCATTGTTTCTAAATCGCTAGACTCAAAATATACCCGTTCCTCTAAACCATCATTGGCTTCTAATAAGAAAATACTACGTCGTCAAAAACGGGGATGCTTCTAGTCAAATCCTCGTCTTTTTGAATAGGCGAATAATTATTAAAATTATTTGGATTTGAACTAGAAATAATATTATCATTGTAAAGCTCAATTGGAGTAACAAATTCCTGATCACTATGCCTATATGTGTCTGATTCTTCATCAACATTATCCTCGTCATAATCATCATAACATGAAAATGGTCAAACCTCATCTAAAAAAGTAGTGTTACCAATTCTAACCTCATCATCTTGATTATGCAAATAACTATCCTCATTTTCAAGGGTCCTATGGAAACACTATATTGGAAATTAAGATTATTTAAGACGATTAAATTGCGGGCCTCTAACAAAAGCTTTTGAGTCGACTCACATGACTTCCTTATGGTATCATGTATAGAAGGTTCACTCATATGTGCATTTTGTTTATTCATCTCTAACACAAACCTATTTGTATTTGATTGCACCATGAGTAAAAATACCACATATTGGGCCGAATATTGTTTTGGGTCACTACTCATTTGCCACCAGCCCTACCCATCAAGTAGCTACCCGAAACCGGGGCTCCATGAGGTCAATGTCGGTCAATGGTCAAAGTCAACCGTCAGTCAACTATCGAAGTCAAGTTGCAAATCGCGCTTCTAACCAGTTTCCAGTTAAGTACTATGCCGCACTGCCAGCCAGTCTTTCTCCATCTTGTTAGTTATCTTTGCCCAGAGACAACATCCATCCATCTTTGCTGGCCCGTTCGCCCGATCAAGCAAGTTCCACGCAACAGGAAAATCAATACAAGGAGACATGCGGGGCGATTAATGCCGGGAGGCATGTATGACAAGTCAATAGGCATGCGGGATTAATACAAGAGGCGCTTTCATGCGGGAATTAATACAAGAGGGCGGTTTGTCGGAAATTGATGTATGGCGGTTTATGGCCGGGAGGCATGCATGGAAACTTAATACGATTTATGACTAGGGAGGAAATTAGGGGAAGACCTAATTCGCATTTGTATAAATTAGGAATTACAATCCCAATAGAAGGGGAGGCGAAGCTAACGAACGTAGAAAAAATTCCTTTGTAATTACGATATCAATAAAACATCACTCCCCAAGGGGATTCGTCCGTGGATGTAGGCAAAACTTTTCAAACCACGTTAAATTCGTGTGTCTGTCATCTCGATTATTTCATGTTATTAACCCTGTTTTCATCGGCAACACCAAAATCATCGTGTTTAGTGCCTGAAAATATTTCTGGGTACAAACATTGGCGCCGACTAAAGAGATTACGAGAAAAGAAATCGTTTTTTCCCGTTGAGAGAAGTAGTACAGAATGCTTCAAAGTCGTGTCCGTGAAAAGGAAGTTTTGAACGTCGTTAAAAAATCACTACTGCATCCCGGTGATCGTAACTATTGCAGTCCAGTTTGATCGTAAATGTTGTAGTTCAGCTGATCGCATTCTTTGTTGACGATTAATCGCGATTCTGCATCAGTTCAGATTCGAGATTTCTTTCAAACTATTACCTTTGGAAGCCACCCAATCATCACTACAAAGTTCGACAAGATCAATTTCGAGGATGTTCGATCATAACATGTACAAGTCTAAAATTGAAAAAATCGATTGTCAGATAATAAAGCGTTGACAGCTCGAGTTCGAAGTTTATCGAAATCACTACTACCATGTTCGCAAGGCTGTCTAGCTACCTGCATATCTATCCGCTTGCATCGTCTATTTGCATCAATAACACCAACTGCATATACGACAAATTTGGCAAGGGAAAACCCTAAGGAAGATTCCCAGAAAAGCATCTGAAAAAGTTCCAGAAAAGGTCACGAAAGTGTAGCAAAACAGTGGTGGAAAGTCCATTAGAAACGGCCACAGTCCCCAAAACCGTTAATAAAAGTCTAAGGAAAAAGAAGAAAATTGTTGCAAAAAAGTTAAGTGAAAAAGCGATATGATATGAGAAAGCGGTTCTTTGAAAGTTCAAGGAGAAAACCGTTACCGGTAGAGGAGAAGGAAAAGATGACAGTTTAGGAAACTGTTTACAAAGAGTTCGAAATAATAGATGACATATCTAGAGAACCGTGGCGAAAGCTTTCAAATAAATTAAAAAAAATCAGGAAAGTCGGTGGCAACACTGTTCACTCTCCAGTAGGTTATGTTCACCCACATTAAATTTTTATTTACCCACGTCGAGTGGTTGTTCACCCACGGCCGGTCTGTTTACCCACGCTAAGATAGCCGTCACTAACGTCGGTCTTGTTCACCTCTTAGGCGTCAGCATAACCCTAACGACGTCAACATATGCCTAACTTCGTCGGCATATTCCATCATTGTATCAGCATGACGTCACACTACGGGAAAATTAGTAATCTACAACTGTAGATTGACAACTCGTTAATTAAAAGTTGTAAAATGTAGTATGTTTTACAACTTTTTACAACAAAAAGCGTTGTCAAAGTAAAATATGTCCAACTCTTAGGACCAACGAGTTCCTAAGAGTAGT
>JAJJWW010013521.1:0-26254 GCA_023531295.1 Papaver armeniacum | reverse complement strand
AGCATTGATTGGTCGAACTCTCAAGTTTTATTATATCAAGCTTGTTGTTAATATTCCTCATAAAGTTCAAGTTCTTCATCAGATCCTAGTTTGTATGTAAAAAGCTGCAGTTTAATCATAGTTATTTTCGACTAATTTAAATTGTTATATTTTGCATCTATGGCTTATTTTCAAATACTAGTTTTTCTTTTAGCAATTGGAATTTTGTAATCTTGGATGAGAAGCAGAATTTGTTGCATCCTTTGGATTCATGTAAACTCAAATTTTACACCATAATTTCAACTTCAAATTTACAAGTTGGAAATTCAGTGCACAAAGAAATGGTTCTAGAGTTGAAAGCTGCTTTGCAAATTCTTGTAAAATATAAAATGACAAAGGGATGGAAAGCAGCTGCACTCCAGATATCTAAACACTTGACAAAGCAAAAGAAAATGTTCAAATAGTTCCAAGTCTGTGTTGAGAAATCTGCATTTGCAGAATCCATTGTATGGCATAGAAAGTTTTGTTAACAAAACATAACAGGAATTTTCTATTAGCAAAGACACAATAGAAACTCAAATCATCTGTGAGGTGAAACTCAGAACTCCTGTTTTAAAATGAAAACCGAGAGAATACTAAGACATTCTTTTGTAGGTGGAAATATGTAGGATGGTAGACGAGAAAATTGTGATAGGATTCGGTGTGGTTGACACAAGAAAAACAAATTATGACGACTAAGTGACCTTCTGATCTCTAATGCTAAACCGTTGATCAACTGGGTCATTAATCTAGGTGGTTCAGGTGACAATTGGCCGCGAGACAAAACTCATGCGATCACAGAAACAAATGAACTACATAGGGGCGTGATAATAGTCAAACCAAAATATGATGTCATCCTCACATATGTCCGAATAATAGTCAAACCAGTCCAATGCCCTTAACGCAGTGACCAGATTTTTCAATCAGATGCACATACATAAAGGCAAACTACGCATGCGTCAAACACAGTCCTAAATTAAGTTTCAGTACACATGACTGACATTGTTAGTAACAATTTGTTACGTTCATAAAAAATTCAGTGTCAACAATCAAGGAATAAATCTGTACCGCCACGCGAGAATCCTCCACCCTTAGGATGCTGAACATTTTCAAGCCTGCAATAACAGCTGCCGTTGGTTTTTATCTCCTGCAAGGCCAATTCATAGAACTGCAGATACAAACAACTAGTCAGAAATTATAATAGTAGTTCCCGATTGACAAACAAATCAATTAGCAAGCAAAACAATACGCCCGTAAGATACAAATGAAACCACACATATCTACATGTTAAAAATACAAACCTGTAATTGAGTCTCTTGGCCCCATGCATTTGCAAATCTTGACACAACGAACTCCATGCTGGTAGTTGTCAGTTCGGCAAAAAACATCTCTTCTGGAGCATCAGCAACGTTATTTAATTTGGGAATTGCGGTGTACTCGTTGTACTAAAAATGATCGAGACGTGCACTCGTTCGTAATTAAGCGAGGAAGATTAGTTTCATTTTTATTTTATCAAATGTCTTGCCGATTTCTGTTCAGAAAACTATGGTCGGAGATTCCATGAGGAACCAAAGGGAGATTTTCCAGAGCCCTAGCAAAGACATCACATGTAGTAAGGATCTATCGATCACCTTCTGATATAAAATCCTTCCACGTGTATGGAAGGATGATCGTAACCGTCTATAATACGTGCTTCTTCGATCACAATTTAGCCCTAGACTTCCAAGCCTATAAAAAGAATAGTTGTTCTCCTTATCCTTGCCGCCTCCATCAGAGTAGTGAAACAAAAAAAGTCTCAAACCCCAAAATCAACAACAGATCTCTATCTCATGTTCTTCATGATCCATCATCAATGGAAACAAAATATCAACAACAGTTTACCCTCATCACAATGATTTCTCCTCTCAAAAAACTAGGATCATTTTTATGTCTTGCGCTACCATTTCTTTTAGTTTCATTCTCCAGTGATAAATTGCTCCTGCGAATGCAGTGTTGGTTGAAACAATTTTTGTTTAGAGATCTGCAGCTGTTTCTGCGGAAGAAGTCAGATTTAGATTTCCATGATTTAATTTTTGTTGTAAAAATTACAGATCCTACTTTCAGTTATCAAGTCTTATTATCTAGTCTACTGTTATCAATTACAGATCCTACTTTCAGTTTGTATGTAAAAAGCAGGTTAATCATAACTATTTTTGACCAAGTTAAATTGTTATATTTTGCATCTATGACTAATTTAATTTAAATTGTTCATAATCTTGAATGAGATGCAGAATTTGTTGCAACCTCTGGGTTCATTTAAACTCCAAGTTGGAGATATAGTGCACAAAGAAATGCATTTACGTCAGTCCTTATTCAAGTTTCTCGGGATAACACAGTTGTTCCGGGCTTCTACTGTTCCGCTACTACACTTAAAAGCTGCTTTGCAAATTCTTGTAGGGTCTGGGGCGCAATAATGTTTTGTCATCCTTAAGTTCCTCAAAAAAAACTCTTAAATCCGCACGAGAATCCTCTTCCCTTAGGATGCTGAACATTTTCATGCGTGCAATAACAGCAGCCATTGTTTTTACCTCCTGCAAGACGAATTTATAGAGTTTCCAATAAGTAGTCATAAATCAATAATAGTGATCCATCCGCGATTGACAAACAAATCAATCAGCAAGCAAAACAATGCACCTAATTGTGTATAGCAGAAAGCAAAAAAATGAAACCACACAACCACATCTACATGTTAAATGCAAACCTGATATCGAGTCTCTTGGTCCCATGCGTCTACAGAACTTGATACAACGAACCCCACTGGTAGTTATCAGTTCGGCGAAAAACATCTCCTCTGGAGCATCAGTAACATCAGTCTTCTTAGCCGTGAAGTCGACATGCTGAAGAATGCATGTCTTAAGAAGCACAGATGTAACATGACCAGGCTCTATCATCTTATATTTTGTACCGTATGAATTTTAGGCCAAGGCAAGAGAATAAAAAAGAAATATCAAGGGAATCCAACAAAAATGGCGATTGATTTCAAGAAAACTGACTGGTCTTTTGTCGTACAACTTCAAGGTTTCAGCTGCATACAGCCTTGCTACATATGTGTGCTTATGTTCCTTTTTGGGTTTAGCAACCAGGTAATCTGTATCAGGCCTGAAGTTGTCAAGATAAAAACCAAAATCACTCTGAGAAAATCAAAAGTATTTCAATTGAAGTTACATTAAAGATCAAAATGTGTCAATAACAATTCTAAGTTTAAGATCACAACCCTGCTTGCCCTACGATCCTAAACAAGCTTTCACCAACATAATCACTCCAAAAAGAGTACTGCTTAAGTTGACCATAAACGCATAAACATACCACACAAAAGGTGTGCACGCACGAAAAAAGATAGTAAACAAGCGAAGCAGCAACATTCTTGTATAATACTACGTATCTATATATGAGTTCAACTGCTGACGGGAAAAGAGAAGGAAGAAGAAATGCACCAAACTAAAATCTATTTTACTCAAACTATTTATACAAGTCATTCTTCTAAGAATTATACGGAAAACAAATATTTGGCAGTTTAGAAAAGCAATCCTGGCTCAGGATGAACGCTGGAGGCTAAGAAGAAGTTTAGTATATTTTTCATCTTTATGTGCAATTAGGCTCACAAGCAAGATGGCAATACTCAAAGCGATAGTATTAGATACGGGTAAGACAAGGTAAGCAAACACTGTAAAGTAATAGTAGTACAAGTTAAATCAAGCAATTGGTAAAAATATGAATTGCAAATAAAACCCAGAAACTAGTCTAACAGCAGCAACCCCAGCACAGAGTCAACATACGTAACAAAAGAAATATGTTTATATGAAAGTTAAAATAGTTGGAATATCTATTAAAAGAGGGATGAAATAACAAATCAGTAGCTAACAGGGGCTTCAAAATCCCCCAAAATCGCAATTTATAACTCAATCATGGATTTCAAAACCCCAACCCAGATTTATTAGATAATTGTAGGAAAATTTAAATAGAATTACCAATCAGACACATCCGTCAAATGCAAACGTTTAGAGCCATCAAGTGAAGGATCAGACACATCCATCGAACGCAAATTTTTGGAGTTAGATGAAGAAGAACTACCAGTGCCATCATCACGGAATAATCCATGACCGCCACGCGAGAACCTCCACCCTTAGGATGCTGAACATTATTGTACCACCTGCAATAACAACATCCGCTGTTTTTATCTCCTGCAAGACGAATTCATCGAGTTGCCAATACAAAAACTAGTCATAAATCATAATAGTGGTTTGGCCTCGATTGAGAAACAAATCAATTAGCAAGCAAAACAATGCACATGTCTATAGCAGAAAGCGACAAATGAAACCACACAACCATATCTACATGTTAAATGCAAACCTGAAATTGTGTCTCTTGGCCCCATGCATTTACAAAACTTGACATAACGAACCCCATCGGTAGTTGTCAGTTCCGCAAAAAACATCTCCTCTGGAGCATCAGCAGCATCAGTCTTCTTAGCCATGAAATCGACATGGTGAAGAAGGTCTGTCCTACGAAGCAGCACAGGTGTTAGGCAACCAGGCTCCACCAGCTCATATCTTGTACCCTATGAGTTTTAGGCCAGGCAACATAACAAAAAAAAAGACAGATTAAGGGAATCCAAACAAAAATGGCCGTTGGATTTCAAGAAAAGCATTAAAGACTCGGAAGAAAACTGACTTCCACTTTGTTATAGAACCTCATGGCATCAGCTGCATATGGCCTTACAAGATCATCAATTTGTTTAGATGTGTACTTAGGTGCTTTTGGTAAAGGCGGCCTGAAATTGTCAGGATGAAAACCCAAATCAGTCTAAGCAAATCACAACCCCCTGAGACATGTCAATTACCATGTCTAAGTTTAAGATCACAACCCCTGCTAATTTCCCTATGATAATACTACGTACGTCCTATGTTGTGTCAGGCACTAGGAGGCAAGGCATCAAGCCCTTCGCCTCGCCTAAGGCGCCAAGAGAAAAATATATTTATTTATTTTTTTCACATTTTTGCGCCAAGGGCGTTTTACTATCTAACAACATAGGACGTACGTAGTATTATCATAGGGAAATTAGCAGGGGTTGTGATCTTAAACTTAGACAAGGCATCAAGCCCTTCGCCTCGCCTAAGGCGCCAAGAGAAAAATATATTTATTTATTTTTTTCACATTTTTGCGCCAAGGGCGTTTTACTATCTAAGAGCCCCTTCTGCGACTCGGGCGCCTAGACGAGCGCCTAGCTCGCCTTTCACAACATAGCGTACGCCCATGGAAAAGAATAGGAAGAAGTAAATGCGCCAAACTATAACCTATGTTACTCAAACTCTTTATAATTAAAGAAAAGCAATCCAGACCAGATCGACTAGGTAATTGTTATAAAAATTAATAGAATTACCAAGCAGGTGGCACAACCCTTGAACGCAAACGTTTATAACCATGATAAACTGAAGGATCAGACACATATGTGGAACGCAAACTTTCGGAGCTACCGATTACTCCTTTGAACTTGAACGCAGAACCACCATCGTTTTACCCCCTTCTCTCTCTCTTCCCCGGTAATATCAAATTTAGAAAGGGTACTGTAAATATAATATTATGGGCTTGTTTAATGGCAGTTATTAGGATATGAACTGGTCAAGTCATGTTGACTTGACCATAGTCTGTCAATCTATAAATACTCCTACCCTGTGTTACTGTAAACTACTGAAACATTATTGTGACGGATCGGAGAATCTGGACTTCCGGTGAACCGGATTTAAGCCCGCTAGGCAAGCTCCAACTCCCTGAAACGCCACTCAAGTTAAAAAAAAATTAGGTTCATTAATAAAATCCCTAGGATTTAAGCCCGCTAGGCATGCTCCGACTCCCTGAAATGCCACTCAAGTTAAAAAAAATAGGTTCATTAATAAAATCCCTATCTCAGTAGGTAACCACCGTTTCTGACCTAACAACAAACTTGAGATCCTGCGGAACAGAAATTTCATTGGTCTCAAGGTTAGAATTCCATGAGCATATGTCCCATACCATAATACTCATAAAATTCCACAAGAGTTCCAATTTCCAAACAGATGGCCAGTTGCCAAAATTAACAGAGGCCAATTGCCCACAATTAACAGACGACCAATTGTCAAAATAAACAGACGGCCAATTGCCAAATTTAACAGGGGCCAATTGCCCAAAATTAACATACGGCCAATTGCCAAAATAAAGAGACGGCCAGTTGCCAAAATTAACCCGGGCCAATTGCCCAAAATATATACTTGCCAAGGTTGCAATCATCTCTGAATAGATGGTATGAACTGCAAGGCAGTAACCAGGACTTTCAGATGATATGAACAACCTTGTAGAGTTGTGCTGAACCGCATAGCGGCTGCCTACGTACCCTCTCCGTTGCTCGAAGGGATCAAGCACGACCGTAGTTCGTCATTTGGCTTAGATAGTATGAATTGCCATAATGGCAACAACTATCTCTTAGATGATATGAACTACTTTGTCTAAGTAGCAACCATCTCTTTGATAGATCGTTATTGCATTGGGAGTCAAGACAGATACACATCCAAGACATCAAGACAGATACACATCCAGGACAGATAAAACACAAATTCTGTAACAAGCCATCGACTACAATGAACAAGCCACGGACCTACATATATATCTAAAAACAATAGAAAAGTATATCCATTGATCAAATCACATTATAATATTAGGAAGTCTAATTAAATTACATTCCAATTACCAATCTCCCTTCTAGTTTAATCACATCAACTTTCATCGATAAAGGAAGCACAAGGAACAAGGCTATATTTATTTCCATCCAATTATTGTAAATTTGTAATACATAAAATCAAGGATAGTAACATCATCCCATCCATAGTGCAAACACGGTTCAAATTGGCAGCAGGACAGCCACAAATAGGAGGACAGAGAGAGAGAACACGATTATGCATGTGAGTCACCCAGTGAATAGACAGAATCCCGTTTATTCTAAGTGATAAACAAAGTAGACATAGGCACATCGCTATAGTATACACTAGGTACTAATTTGAACAATGAATGCTTACTGTCAACGTAAGTGCCATAATAGAAATGACACCATTTAGTTACTAAACTAAATAATAAAATTCAGAGTGCAATTCCATTTTAGATGTTTAACCCCCATGAAGGCTAAAATTGAGTACTGCCAGATTTTCACTTTCAATTTCAAATACAGTAAGGAGTTGAGATCATTACTACCACCGTCCAATATCTCAATTCCATTCACAAAATGTCCTTGCATATATTCGTTATATATCAAACTCAAGAGGCAAACCAATTCCTAGCATCGACTTGTAAACCGACATTCCTACCACTAGCTAGAATCTTATCACTCAATTAATATCATACAGTAACAACAGTGATTTAGAATTTAAGTAGTATCAAATGTATCTTATCATACAAGTTTATATCCTACCTATTTAAATCAACTAATAGCATATATGCAGTAACACTGAATGAATGAGTTAACTGTAGATGTCATACTAAATTCATGAAGAAACCAATTCATCATGGAGTCACATAACTCGACATAGCTTAGACATTTACGTACACGCATATACACAATCAAACACGGACACTACAGTACCACTGAAGCATGCATGAACCCATACACCATTCATGGCTTCACTATTTTACAATTTCCACAATGGCTAATTACTGCACATACAATTTAACATTGGCATAAATACCATGATCAAAAGTTATTCAATCAACAGTCAGTCCAATAGATCACAGTACTTCTCCATGACATTTTATCCCAATTAATTGGACCTACCTTCTAAAATTTGTTACTGTAGTTAGTTCCAATGCAACCACTGCTCACAATCCAATGCAGAAATATCGATGAATGGACATTACGGAACTGTAATTTCACTTCTCATGGAAATATAACATTTCAAGACATATAATCTCCATGCATGAATGGTACAAGACAGTAATCATACAGATCTCTCCCACAATACAATTGGGATGATGTATGTATAAATTAATAAACCTAAGAAGATTGATTCACTAAATTTACCTTCACTGGCGGTGAACAGATCAAGACCCAAGTTACTATTTCTTTCGGAACTTCTCTCGAACAGTTGGCAGGCATCTTTTTGGGATGAAGAATTGATTTTGTTGCTTAAATTTGGCTCCCGCTAGACATGCAAAATCTCGAGTTCAACTATAATACACCAATCCCAGTTCAGTATGATCTCTCAAACACCCTTTTAATTTTCTGCAATTAAACATCTAACCATGGTAGCAAAACATGTCTTCAGGTTGTTCTTAGTTTTCAAGCACAACCCAAAAGCTTGCTTAGAATTCAAATCGAAAGCAAACCCAACCTTCCTAAAGCTACAGGGATTTTAAACCCTTTGAATCTTCTTAATTAGTGGAAGAAAAATGATCACACTAAACTTATTCCTCCCTGTTCATTTGGTAAAAAGGGAATGAAATCTGTTTTTAAAGAATTTTTGTTATGAGACACGTGTGCAGTGAGGTGTCCAGCTGCATGTGGCGCTATTAAGGCACCCAGGGTTTAAACAAGGCAGAATTTTCTATTTGGGCAATAAGAATTTATGATTCAGGCACCCTAAAAGTGTACAAGACATTCAAGAATTCAAGAATTCAAACTTTAGGCAGTCTAAGTGCTGAATTTAAATTACGGGCACACTTAAACCCGAGAAAAAAAAAATTTTGTTAAAGGAAGAGCAAAACAGAATCGAGGAGTGCAAAAATCGTAATTGACTCATCAATTAGCACCGATTCAATAGATTTTTCTAACTCGGACAAATATGTCCCGTAAAATACACCTGCTAATTCAAACAGGTGTGTTGATGATCACAATCACGCACAATTAGAGAACTTCGCATCTTAGACTATATGCGCGAAAAGAATCCCCTTATACATGATACATCCTAGATTAAGTTTATGTATAATCCATTACCGAAGGAATTAAGTTTGATTTGATAGAATAGATTATAAATTGTTAGGATATTTAATATGTGCGATTTAACTTATAATCGTTTGATTATGATATGGCGTTAACTTATAATCGCTTAACAGAAGAATCAAGTGTGATTTTCTAATAAAGCTTTTTATAAATTATTATATTAATAGGGTTTGATTATCCAAAGGCGTTTTGTGTTTACACTTGGTCATGGAAGGATCTAAACCCTCCTCCCCTGGTTACGATTATACCTTACTAGAATTAAAGGTAAATGGAGATTTGCTCGTAATGGGACTTTGCCTCAATTGGAGCGAAAAGCAAGTCGTTCCTTTTATCCTGTTATTGTTCATGTTCACTTTGGAATTTTTAGTCACTCATCTCAGGAAAGAAAGTACTCCATATTGATGGGTGTGTGTTATTTTAGTTAGTGGTGTGTTTTGCAGGGATAAATGTGTCCGAGTTAAGAAAATATATGGAACTCGCCCTAATTAACGAGTCAACTACGATTTTTGCACTCCTCGGATCCATTTTCCCTCTCCCTTTAACAAAAATCGAGAAAAATGTACGGAGTATGACAATTATCCTGTAATAATATCTTCTGAAGTATTTTCATGGTATCACTTAGGTCGATCTAGGGTTTCTTCTCTGTCAAAAAGTTTTAAAAATTTTCAACAACAGAGTTGGTGTTTCTGATCTTTCTCTTCCTTCTTGATTAATCTTTCAATTTCTGATTTCTTTGAAATCTTGTTTTCATCAACATATTCAACAATTTATCAAGATTAATCTCAAGCTTCACATTCAGATCGATGTCGAGTACTCGAGGAATGATGAATAATGCTTCAAATTCACAAAATTTTCTTAACCAAGAAGGTGCTTCTATTTCTTCCTACTTGAATCGTTTACTAGTGGGGATTCGAGGTTATTTTCATTACCTTTTAATAATATTAGGAACCTCATTGCTTTAAAACTAGACCACACCAATTTCTTACTTTGGCGAGACCAATTTGAGTCTGTATTGATCTCTACGGATCTTTATGGCTATGTTAGTGGTGAAATTGTTGAACCTCCCTCGCAAATTTTGATTAATGATCCAAGATGGGTATATAGGAGGAAAGCAGATAGGTTTGTAGTGAGCTATTTAAAGCAACATTTACTTCAACTATATCAGGGAATGTATTAGGAATGTCATCTGCTCATCAAATTTGGCAGTATCTTGAATCAAGTTTTCAATCTCAGTTTGGTGCAAGACGTAATATGTTACGTAATCAGTTATATGGTTTAAGAAGGGGGTCTCAGTAAATTTGTGTTTTCCTGCATAATCTCAAGACAATTGTTGATTCATTAACAGCCATCAATGATAGGGTTTCTGATGCAGATCTTATGATGTATGTACTTAATGTATTAGGGAGAGAATATGATACTTTTGTGGTTACTGCTCAAAATCGTGAACATCCATATTCTTTTGGTGAATTAAAGGCTCGTTTATTGACTCATGAACAGTGGCTTAGTGATCAAAAACAAGAATCTGGTGCTAATTTTGATTCCTCTAATCCTACTGCATTCTATGGAATACATAATACTAATGGAGGTAAAGGTGGTAAGATTAAATTCAAGAATACAAAGGATGGTGCTCCATATTCAAGAATGGTTTATATTCAATCCAAGAGTGGTGTTGGTTCTACTAGTTCTTCTGGCGATGCTTGGATGGATCGACAAGGAGACAATTTGTTGATTTTTCTACAGTGGAGTGTCAAATATGTCGAAAGACAGGACATTGGGCTAGTAGATGCTTTTTTAGGTATCACCCTCCTATGAATAATGCAACTTCAAATGTGGCCAGTGTTCAGAATGATCAGAATGTTGAACAAGCTTTTAGTGGTATCCATATAAATTCGGTGATGATCCTTCGAGTTCTTCTTCTGTTTGGATTTCTGATTCATGGGCTTCTCGTCACATGACTGGAGATCAAGTTATACTTCATAGTACTTCTACGTACACTGGAAAAGACAAAGTTGTTGTTGGCAACGGTGAGTCACTTTCTATTTCTCAAACTGGTAAAACTATATTACACACATCACATGCTGACTTTAAGTTAGATAACATATTATTAGTTCCAGAAATAGCTCAGAATTTGTTATTTGTTGCGAAGTTTACTAGAGAGAATTGATGTTACTTTGTCTTTGATCCATGAAGTTATGAGATTAGGGATTTAAGTTCAAATGCGGTTTTGGCTCAGGGTAGAATGATTAACAACTTGTATCCCATTCATAATTTGTCTTTCCAGTCTCATAGTTCTTTCACATCTTTTTCGACTAGTATTGCTTATCCCTCTATTTGGCATAATCGTCTAGGACATCCTTCCAAGAGAATTTTACATCATTTGAGTTCCACAAAATCTATTATGCTAAATTCTCAGATTCATGATTCTTTATGTCATCCTTGCCAAATTTTTAAAAGCAAAAAGCTTCCTTTTCATCTTTCAAAATCTCATGAGTCAACTCCTTTAACTCTTATTCACTGTGATGTTTGGGGGCCATCTCTGATTTCTTCTTATGCTGGTTTTCGCTATTATATAGTTTTTATTGATGATGTCAGTAGATTTCACTGGATTTATCCTATGAAATTAAAAAATGATGCTTTACAGTGTTTCACTCATTTCAAAACACTCACTGAAAAATTATTTTCTACTAAAATTCTTTGGTTTCAAACAGATAATGCATGTGAGCTTGCTAAAGGTATTTTTAAACAA
The DNA here is from genome assembly GCA_023531295.1 of Papaver armeniacum. Classification (NCBI taxonomy): domain Eukaryota; kingdom Viridiplantae; phylum Streptophyta; class Magnoliopsida; order Ranunculales; family Papaveraceae; genus Papaver; species Papaver armeniacum. The sequence goes on along the minus strand of JAJJWW010013521.1, from coordinate 14,492 downwards.
TTTCTTGACTCTAATGGTATTCATCTTAGACTTTCTTGTCCAAATACCCCAGAACAAAATGGACTCGCAGAACGAAAACATCGCGACTGTAGCGCCCCCTAAGCTAGCAGCTGACTAATCCAAGAGATTAGCTAAATAATGAGGCACTAAGAATCTAAATCATTTACTTAAGCATTCAATTAAGAAATCTGCTACAAAACTTAACCCAAAACTAGCCCCGCTCAGAAATATATATATACAAGGACAATTTTATTCTCCTTTAAGTTTAATTTTGTATTAAGCATTCAAGTACTATAAATATCGCTTCATGTGTATAATTTAGTGATGTAGTGAATCGTTTATTGGATTATAGATAATCTGGGTATAAGATCGTTAACAAGTTTAGTCTTAATTTGTATGCTTTATATGACCTCACATTCTTAATCCTACCCAATAATTCTTATATTATCTACCTGGTTTGAACGCAAAATACATAACTCTAATTTGTTATTAGTTAACTTGTAAAACTTAACCGTATATGAACACTAATTATTTTCCATAGCTATTTAAATCTAATCATTATTTTATCACTATATATTTGTTAACGAGATCTTAATTTAAATTGTGCTCAATATTATATTAATTTAAATTCTAACAGTTTAAGTTCATCATCCTAATTTTTCATTTCAAAAGATGATTAAATTTATTTATGAAGAAGAATCATGTTAATCTACGAATTTATTTTATTTTAATTCTAATATCACACTAAGTATCCGAATGCTATTATTACTACTTCATGTATATTTGTTTCATCTTAAAGATTTACTGGATCATTATTAAAGATAATTTAGGTACAAATTACTAACAAGTTGAGTCTTTTATTTTGTATATTATATCTTCGCTTCCTTAAGTCTAATGCCTAATATGTATTATATCAACTATCTAGTTTAGACGTAAAACATATATCTCTAACTTGTAATTAGTTCAATTTACATAGAGAAACGCTATTAATTTCCATACATATTTAATCATAATTGTTATTTTTATCGTTATATATCCTTATATGATTTTAGTTAAATTAAGTTTGATATGATACTAACTGATAAATGTTAACGTTATTTTATCAAAATTATTTCAATATGATTTATAATCTTTTTCAAAAAATTAAAATTAAAATTATTATTATTATTATCATCTATGATTATTATTATAGTGTCCCTATTATTAACACTGATGGTTCGACTACTATTATTCAAACTACTCTTGTAATTATTATTAAGTCCCAAAAATATTATTAACATTTATGTAATTATAAATAATTGTTGATTCTACGTATAAGTCAAAGTATTCAATAAGTTTCTATGTGACTTTCAAGATTTATCAATAACACTATTTTTTTTTTTTTTTAGATTAATTATTCTCAAATACTTATTCATTAAAGTTATAGGTGTATCCTATAATTTTTACTTCCTTAAACAAACAAACAAATCAATCAATCAAGTAATTATTATTAATAGCTTTTAGTGATTAAGATTTATCTCACAAACCCAACCCAAGTTCTAAGTTAATCTACTTCGCTAACTGGCACTGGCTATTCCTATCTTTTCCCATATAAGATCTAATAGTGAGCTCTGATACCAACTTTGTAGCGCCCCCTAAGCTAGCAGCTGACTAATCCAAGAGATTAGCTAAATAATGAGGCACTAAGAATCTAAATCATTTACTTAAGCATTCAATTAAGAAATCTGCTACAAAACTTAACCCAAAACTAGCCCCGCTCAGAAATATATGTATACAAGGATTCCTCTCAAATGATACATATACAATAGTCATTTGGTTTACAAATAAAATATACAACATAATAAACGTAGCAGAAGTTAATCAACTAATGAACTCAATCTTTGAAGCTTTTGCTGTGCAACTCTGATCTGTCTCTGAAACTGAAAGTGGGAACGGGTGAGCACATCATCCCTAAAGGGGTGCCCCGTAGGAATAACAACTATATTTCAAGTAAACATTAATATGATTCGAAGACAATGCAGGTTTTATCGAAAAACGATAATACACGGAAAGACAAGTAAAACATAATGTAAGAACTTCTTCATAGACATTCATAAATAACAGTAAACATCCATGTATGAGATGTGTGTTGCCGCACATAAGGGAAAAGTAATATTGATGCCAATTCCACACCGATTATGTAATATTGCGGTGTATCGCCCTAGCCATAGAATACTGATAAATATATAAAGGAAGAATAATATTGCGGTGTATCGCCCTAGCCGTGTAATATTGCAGTGTACCGCCCTAGCCATAGAATACTGATATTGTGTCGGAACACATCTCATACCACACAGAGCACACAAAATATGCATGAATTTCACAACACCAAGATTGATTTGTAAAACAATAATGAATACAAGAGAGTTCGTTATCGATTCCCACCTCTTTTGATGACAAGCCTCGCATACCTTGAGATCCACGATCCACTGGTTCATTCTTTAGATCATTCGTTGTTAATAAAGATTAACTGTTAATCACACAAGCACTCTAAAGATTAGCCAAAAGGCTCATACAAGGCTCATAACACAAACTCATACAATTCTCTAGTTATAGCTAAGTGAACTATCTAATGGTTTTAAGCCCAAGTTCACTAAACAGGCCCATTAAACTAAGGCCCAGTCTAAATTGGATAAACTAACGGTCACTAACAGTCCACTGGTCAACTGACGATCAACGTCTTAAGTCAGGGTCAAAGTCCAGTCAAAAGTCAAGGTTAACTCGGTCCACTTTGTGTCAATTTCGGGTCAAGACCGAAACTCGGTGAGTCAACACAACTCGACTCGGTTAGATATCTCGAGTCGAGTCGGCTAGGTCCGATCGACTTGACTAATTTGAAAGCTCAAGGCCAAAGCCTTGCACGACAGCCGTGAAGCCATTGCTCGAGCCAAAGAGTACTAAAGCACCATCTTGGTGCAACACCTAACCTCGCCAAGACTAAAATGATGCAATACAAAGCATAACAAGATCAAATGCATTTCTAACTTCTCTTGCCAAGATACATAGTTTAAACATCTCTTCATTGATTCAAATCAAATACTATATTTCCATGACTCTATGAACTGTAACTCTAATAACACTTCCATATAAACGAGTCTCATTGCATCATCATCATCACACTCCTAATATCACCAACTTGCATTCATGCAATTATAGCTTCACCGCCACATTCTCGATCATTATTTCAATATCCACTAGCTCTTGAATTCAACTCAAATTCGATTGCATCAACACATCTCAACACAGTCCATTCTTCTTGTAAATCCTGCCCAGACACCAGTTCACTAATACCACCTGTCATCCTTGGATCACCACAGACCTCCCTTATAAAGTATCATTCAAATCACCATATCTCGGCCACAACCATTTCGAACTAGTTGCAATTCTATTCTACATGTAGCACTTCATTCATCTAACACAAACACAATTAATCAAACCATCAATTGCACCGCTGCTTGAGCTCAAAAACATCCGAGTTGTAAACAAAACCATCTCCCATGTATTTAAACCTTGAGCTAGTCATCACAACTTCTCTGAAGCAGCGGCTACACTTCATATTCACAACAACATTGTCTTCATATCTGTATTACTCTCACTTCCACTCTATTCGCCACAACCATAGTGACCTAATCCGATTAACACTTCACAATATCACTACCACCTTCAATTAACCTAGCATTCATCTAAAACTTCATTCATTCAAGACAACCTCCCCTTCATATAATATCTTCAATCCACAACACCACCAAACTCCATTACTTCCGGAAATGCGAAGAAATCACTAAACCGAACACAATTTCATCTCCACCATATACCCATCACCTTTAATTCAAAATTAAACTCCACATCCCCCCGTATCTCAACAAGACCTAAACTGCAGCCACTTCCAAAAAAATTTTCACACGGACCCAACTCCAAATTAACTAACCCTTAAATAAGATTTCCAAATCAACTTTCTACAAAAACTGCAATCAAACCTAATGCATGCGACTATGATTCAATTAAGAACAAAACCATTATTAATTGAACAAGCAACACATCAATTTTACACAAAACAGAGTTTAATAATGAAACCCTAATTTAAAACTCTGATTTACCTTTTTCTATTCTATTCGGATCGAACGACATCACTAGATAATCCAATAACAACCCCTCTATTCTTCATCCCGTGATGACACTTTTCCATCATCACTTCAACACGAATCCTAACTCCGAAAACCCTAACTTCTTTTCAACATCAACATCATCTTCTCCTTCTCTTGGAACTCGAACAACTTCAATTCAAACTTCATCTTCTTTGGTTCATCAAGCTAACTAATTTTCTATGAATAAATCACTGAAATATCTCAGCTTCTTACGAATCGAGATCGACAGAGAAAGAAGAGAAAGAACAGGGGAGGAAGAAGGAAAATAGAAGAAGAAAGAAAGAAGAAGAAATAAAGAGAAAATGAGTTCTCTCGACACGTTTTGGAATTGATAAGGCCAAGGTAATTGATAAAGGCACACAGAAGAAGGATAAGGGCAGCCAGGCGGTTTAGATGAAAAAAATGATTATTTCCCTTCATAATAATCCATTGATATCTTCTTCATCCGGTGTCTGAATGACACGTTCGAGTAATCTATTTCGTGTAACTTTTCGAGACCTATTCAATGAAACTAGTTTCGTATCTAGATCGTTGTTAGATTAATTCCTATTAATTAATGTTCGTGTTAAACTAATCGAGTTATTATTGGCTAATTCATACTTGACCGGTCTAATCGCGTTGACGAGTTTGAGGGTCGTTACAGCGACATTACATAAATGTACCCTTCTTTTTCATTCTTCTTGTCCCAAATATTTTTGGTATGATGCCTTTTTGACTGCAACTTTTCTTATCAATCGAACTCCAACACATGTTTTATCTATGAAATCTCCATTTGAGATTATTTTTAAAACTCAGCTTGATTATTATACTTTACGAGTTTTTGGTTCCATTTCTTTTCCTTATCTTGGTCATTCCAGACCTGATAAGTTGTCTCCTAAATCAGTCAAATGTGTTTTTATTGGCTATAGCCATATGCATAAAGGTTATAAATGTTTGATCATGTGTCTAAGAGAATTCACATTTCACGACATGTAATTTTTGATGAAACCGTTTTCTACTATGCTTATTTTCCTTCAGTTTCTCATTCTTCCGATACAAATCTTAACATACATTCTGAGTTGGAATCTTCAGATTCTACTATCAATCCTTTTGTTTCTAAAGATCATATTATAATTAGGTCCATGAGGGGTATTTCTAAACAAAAATAATTTCCTGATTTTATTCTTAATCATTCAGTCAAACATCCCGTTTCTAATGCTTTTACTTGTTTGTTGGATACTACTACTGAGCCAAAATCTTTTAAGGAGGCCTGTAAAAGTGTGAAATGGATTGGATCAATGAAAGATGAAATTGAGGCTCTCAGATTGAATGATACATGGACTTATGTTAAACCTCAACCTCATATGAACATTCTTGGTTCTAAATGGGTTTATAAAGTCAAACTTAAGGTCAGGGAAAATTGATAGGCTTAAGTCACGATTAGTAGCACAAGGCTATAACCAACAAGATGGAGTAGATTTTGGTGAAACTTTTTCTCAGTTATTGTTAATTCTACAACTGTTAGAGTAGTCTTGACTTTAGTCATCACAAATGGATGGGTAGTAAAGCAATTGGATGTATCCAATGTTTTTTTGCATGGATATCTTGCTTGAGGATGTCTATATGAAACAACCGCCAGATTTATAAATCCGAAATTTCCGATCATGTATGTCATTTAAAACGATCTTTATATGAGTGCAAACAGGCACCAAGGGCTCTGGTTTCTCAGATTTAGTATTTTTTTAATTAAACATGGTTTTAGAAAGTCTATGAATGATCATTCAATGTTCACTTATACAACTCGATCGAGATATGTTGGTTTTGTTACTTTACGTAGATGATATCTTGTTAACTGGCAGTTATGTTGTGCTCATTGAAAAATTGATTGTTGCTTTGAGTAAAGAGTTTTCTATGAAGGATTTAGGGGATATTAATTATTTTTTAGGTATTGAAGTGTCTAGATCTGCAGATGCTTTTGTTTTGACCCAACATAAATATACTGTGGAATTGTTAAGCAAAGCAAAGATGCTTGAATGCAAACCCTGTGATACGCCAGTTGCTAAATATAAAAGATGTTTTATTCATGATGGAAATTTATTATCTGATCCTATGGAGTACTGAACAATAGTAGGCAGTCTTCAATATCTTACTCACACAAGACCGATATCCGTTTTAAAGTGAGTTACGTTTCTCAATTTATGCATGCACCAATCGATCAAGATATGTTACTAGTTAAGAGGATCTTAAGGTACTTAAAAGGGACATTGGAGATGCGGGTATTTTGTTAAAGAAAGGGGATATTCATTCTTTGTTGGCATACACTGATTCAGATTGGGCTGGATGCCCTGACACAAGAAGATCAACTTCTGGGTATGTTGTTTTTATGGGTAATTCTCTTATTTCTTGGTCTTTAAAGAAACATCCAACTGTTTCTCGAAGTTCAGTTGAAGCTGAATACAAGTGCCTCACTGCAGCTACAACAGAGTTACAATGGCTTACTTACATCATGTATGAGTTACACATTTTTGCTTCTTATCCTATGCATATAAAGTGTGATAATCAAAGTGCTATATGTCTTGCATCTAACCCTATTTTCCATGGTAGGACCAAACATGTGGAAGTAGACTATCATGCAATTAAAGAGCTGGTGGAGGATGGAACACTATAAGTGACTCGTGTTATTCCTGAAGAACAGTTGGCAGATGTACTTACAAAAGGAATTTGTTATCCTACCTTCTCCAGACTTTTGTATAGGATGGTTTATTCTCCTGTCACAGATGCTGATATTTCTTCTACTACAGATGTTTCTTCTACTGAAATTTCTACTTCAGACTCTGATAAAGTTTAGTTCCATACTTATTTTCTTTCTTGGCTCTTGTTGAGTTTTCTAGTATGTGGTCATTCAAGCCCTTGTTGGGGTGAAGTTATTTTCTTTGGGTTTTTTTTTTTTTTTTTTCATTGTTGTTTCAGATTGTTTTCAAACTATTACTCTCTAGTTGTAAAGTTTGAGGGGGTGTATTAGGATATATACAGGTCAAGTCATGTTGACTTGACCATAGTCTGTCAATGAATAAATACTCCAACCCTGTGTTACTGTAAACTACTGAAACATTATCCTATAATAATATCTTTTGAAGTATTTTCAGCAGTTCTATCCATTAAGTTGGACTGGAGGTCCTTTCTTACAAGAAAGAGGGCCTTAACATATAGGACATCTACAGAATGTTTGTATTTCCTTTTATTAGTTCCACAAATTTTAATTATTATTATTTTATTTTTTAATTTTGATTTGATTTAGGTGCTTTTATTTTATTTATGTTGTTCTCACATTTTCTCTAGGTGAAACTATTTATCCTATATGAATGAAAAACATTTCAAAGGCTTTAGCACACTGAACATTTCAAAGTCTTTGGCACACTAAGCCCGATAGTTATTCAGTAAGGAAGGTTCATGGTGAAAGCAACCTATTCCCATGAATTTTTTTTTCGTTTGAACTCTCTTTAGTGTTTGTCTATATTTTCATTTGCATAGTTGGTCAATGAACTTCCATTCATATGGGGGATTATTGGAAAATTGAATTTAATTTTCGTATATGAATGGAAAGGTCATTTGGTTAGTACCTTATTGGATTTAGGTGTTGGGTTGTATCAATGGGCTTAATCCTAAATTGGCCTATTAGTTAGATTAAGTTAGTTTCATTTGAAACCAACGAAACCTAAAAGAGACTCAACCCTTAGGAATTCAAGTTGGAATTCGAGAGAAACAAACCTTTGAGAAATCCTTGAAGCATCATGATTCCTTATTGAAGAGGTACTTGAAGCATCATGATTCTTCATTGAAAAGGTACCAGTAATTTCTATAAATACCCTACACACACTTAGAAAAATTAATCAGAAACCTAATTAGAATTCTAATGCATTCTTTAAAAATCATCAATTTAGTTGTGTTAATCAAGAGAGTTCATCAATGAAGTTAGGTTCGCCCGTTTTTCGAAGTTTGGAGTGCTACTATATCGAGAAGTAAGTCGTTGTATCCTAGGAGACAGACATTGATAGTCTGTAAGCACCAGTATAGGTGAATCTGTCTTAAAGCTAGAGGATATAATTCTTGCCTCGATTTTGGTTTATCTAATTGGATTTCCATTATTCTTCTTCTCTTTTCTAATTCTTATTACATTGTATTCATAAGATTGCCAATACCATTTAATCAAACTCTGGGGAACTAGTACTCTGAAAATGATCAGCATAAGATTGCTGAAAGAGAGGGTTTCGTTCGGGGACTTTTAAGTGTTGTGGTTTTTGTGCATTGACTGGTTTTTCTATCAGTTGTGTCTATTAATTTGCATATGGGCAATACCCCCTAGCTATCAGGTATTTATACTTATCCTCCTTCCTTCTTACCAGATTGACCTTATCATTTGGAAATATAGTATATAGAGACATAACACTCGCTACATAATTGGCATGGTGATCTTTGGATTTCGTATATGAAAAGGCGAGGGTACCCAAATATACCACAAGCTAAAACTTTTCCTACCTATAAGTCCTTTCTCCGAAAGTGATTGTCTATGGAATGAGTCGAGACAATGCAACTAATCGGTTCACACTTCGTGTGATCGTCTATGGATACGAGATCGACACAATACAACAACGAAGTATGTTTACTTGATAAAAAGTTTCAGACTTAACCAAACACATTAGGATTGCTTATCAGGTAAATAGGAATTAATGTTTGTGTAATTTACTTTAATTATAATAAAACAATTATAATGCCGAAATATAAAGTAAATGACACAGAAGATTTTGTTAACGAGGAAACCACAAATGCGGAAAAACCCGGACCTTTGCCCACTGAATACTCTCGGGATTAAGCCGCTATACAAAAATTAAACCAACTTCGTATAGTTGAGACCAAGCAACTAAACCTATAGTTCATCTAGTTCCGTCTGTATTCCCACGCCTCCAACTTATGAATAAGTCACGTACTTGGAACAATTCCTTTTGTTCGTATTCCAAACAGTAAAGGAAAAACAAATCTGTTTGGTATCAAATCTCTTCAACCAAGTGATGTGAGTTCGACAAAGGCTCTTCTGTTTATCTCAATAAACTCCTCCATGAGGTTCTTAGATCTGATAGGGTGTAGAATACATCGTATTTAATATCTATTGGTTATACTTTCTTTGTTACTTTTCGTGTGAATTTTTTTTTTTCCGAGTGTTTTTGAGTTTTATAGCTACTCAGGAGTCACATGGAGGAAAATAAGAAGAAATCATCAAAAATTGAGAAAGAAAGGGCAAAAAGGCATTTCACTGCCAGCTGGGTAGCCCTTATCTAGAAGATGTTTGTGCTATGAGCACCCAAACTGGGGTGATCCGTATACATGGGGTGTAATCATTCGGCCTAATGTCTTACCCTAACATCCCGAGAGAGTTTGTCTCTCATTTGTTCAAGAACTCCCCGAAAGTAAGATGGGAGCGCATCCATAAGCCATGCATTCTTGGTGAAATTAAGGAATTGAGAGATGAGAAAGGGTGAGATTTAAGAAGAACAAGAAATCAAAGATATGTCAGAGATGATGTTCGAGAGATGAAGAGTAGATTCAAGACCTGCCGTTGTAATTGCGAATTCAGATGTAGAAATTCAGTAGTGATTGAACTCAAAAGGGGATTTGTGGTTGATGATTGTCATGGGTTTGGTTCGTGGCTCAGATGAAAATGAAGGTAATGATGTTACTATGAAATCGAGAATATGGGTTGGTGATGGAAATTGAACTGAAAATCGATGATTCCAGGAAAGAAGATGGGTTTCTACCGTGACCAGATCGAGAAATTGAGAAGGTGAATCTGCTGGTGATGTGAATCAAAAAGCTTAAATTAAATTAAGGGTTTGAGTTTGTTTGAGAACGAGAAGACCCTGATGCTATTGATTTGGAGATGAATAAGTCTAGAGTTAGGTGGTACTGTTGCTAACATGGGTTAGGATAGAATGGGTTCTCTGAGTTCATCGATTTAAAAGGAAATAAAGGGAGTGAATGGGTTTGTGATGATTCTATGTTTAAGGTGGAGATGATATGATCTTGATGATTCAGATGAAAGAAGAGATGGTTCTGGCCGAGAATATGATGCTATTGTGATGGATTATATGGATGAATATAAGATGGGTTTGAGTTGGAAGAGATTTGAGTTGAAGCGGCTATTACAGTAGCAGAATGATTGAGCTAATTAGATGTATGTTAGGAATATCGATGAAGAAAAGAATGGCCTGAATTTGGCCGGATGTCTGTAAATAGACAAAACTTCGTCGGATTTTAATCCCTGCGAGTTAACTCAGTAAGTCGATGAACCGATCCATACCAGCAGCTCAGACCGGTCAGCCGATCAAGACACTAACTCAAGCTAACTGGTGTGACTGACTCATACCTTGACCCAGTTGACTAACAAGAAGACCGTTAGGTCAGCTGTGTAACTTTAATCGGATCGTGACGGAATATCAACGGGCGACGACATTCCGTGCACTCCGGGCACCCGAGAACTCTTCAGGCGACCAAAATTGCATAATATTGTGTGAGTCTTTCTCATGGGGTGAAGACTTAGAGTTGGGGAAAATATGAAAACTTGGAAGCTTTGGAGAATTGGACTTGAAATTGGAATTAGGCTCAAATTGGGAAAGTGGCGTTATTTTGAGAAAGGGATTCTTTTCCTATAAGAATTGGAGAGCATTGAAGCCTATAAATAGAGAGGTTCTTTACACACTTTTACACACCTTTTACATACACAACACTTCTCTTTTCTTTATTCTTTGTATGAACTCTTTAACACGAGTAGCTAATTTTATTATTGATTGAGGATGAATTCCTAGTTCTTAACATATGATTTGAGTTTTGTTTTCAATTCTATCTTGAAGTTTTTCACATGATTATCGTTTGTTTTTACTAATAGGAATGTTTATACATTCATGGTTGATTGATAGATTGTTTAGAGTGCACGCTAAATTGATTTGTTAATTTGATCTTAAGCTAGTGAAAGTTAGGGGATAAGTAATCGTTTCTTGACTCTTTACACAAGTACCAAACACGAGACCTTGCGGAGGGATTCCGTGGAGCAATTGTGTGTGAAAACAACGTTAACAAGTAGACCTTGATCTAAGAGTCTAACTACTAATATTAACCTAATAAGTTCATAAATCTTAATGTATTTATTTAAATTACATCTTGAGTGATCTACTACTAGGTGGTTTGGTAAATAGAATCCGGTAGTCGAGAACTTCCGTATCCCGGTGATACAAGGGATTTAGGGGTTTAGACCGATCTAGTCGTTTTACCTACGGTTGGTGATAATCTGTGACTAATAAAAAGTGGAAAAGAACATAACTTGAATTATTGTTTTGCAAACGAAGAAGGATTCCTTGGTCTTGTCTCTCTTATTGATTTCAACTTTATCTTTTAATTGCTTTGTTTATTTATTTTGCTTTATAAATTCTAAAACCAAAACCCCCTTTTTGTGAAGACAACTAAAACCTCTTGCTCCTCGTGGGAACGAACTTAACTACCACCATATTACTTGTTAATTGAGTGGAAAAATATTCACTAATTTGTTGTGGTTACGACACGCATCAAATTTTGGCGCCCATTGTCGGGAGCAAAATGGACGATTTTAGTTGTTTTAGTTTTCCTTGCTTTATTCTTGCTTTGTTAGATTATATATTGTATCTAACTTAGTTTTTGAGAATCTTTTTTCGGGTATTATATCTTTGGTGATGCTTAAAGAGGGCATACCGAGTCCAATACGTCTTCGATCCGACACTCAACTAAAGGATTTAATTCGAGCTGATTAACACTCCTGTTCTTCCTTCTTCATCAAGTGAGTTCGCATATTCGGACATAGAAGAAGAACAAATGGCTGATCGTACACTCAAGGACCTAGCTTCTCACAAGCTCGATACACAACAATGGTGTATACAAACTAACTCAACCTTCGAGATCAAGCCGGGGTTGATTAAAGAGTTACCAAAGTTTCATGGCATGGTGAATGAAGGTCCAAATAAACATCTTATGGACTTCTATACCATAGTCATGGCCATGCTTCCACCGGAGACTAATGAGGATGGAGCAATGTTGAAAGCTTTCCCGTTCTCTTTGGCGGGCAATGCTAAGGAGTGGTTGTATTATTTGCCTTCCAGAAGTATCACAACATGGAATGGGATGAAGAGACTTTTACTCGAGAGGTATTGATAGACGCATTTATGTGTCTAATATAATCTCAATTATGTATATTGTTAGTGTTCGATTTTGTGCTTATTTTGCTATTTTATGTATTTATAGGTGTTTTTGGAGAAATAGGTTCTTGCAGAAGAATTGGCTCGAAAAGTGGTATTTGCGCTCGTGGGAGAAAATTACTATTCGGACCCCCCATTTGGATAAGGGGCGCTTCAATTACTAAGGGGTACACCATTGATAAGGGGCACCCTAATTGTTATTTACACTCCAAGACACCCGGGTTTTAAAGGCACCCACATCGATAAGGGGCACTCGTCTTCAAGAATTCAAATAATTGGTTTTAAAGGAAAGTTTGTGCGGCAAGAAAGAATGCATTTAGGGTTCGGATTTTGGGAAGTTTTGGAGAAGATTCAATCATTTGGAATTGGTTTGATGAGGCACATTTTGGATTAATGGTATCGGTATAGGCCTTTAAATCAACAGAGTTGGGCTAGCTAATCGAGTTCGTGAAAACATGGCAAGAGGAAAGCTACGGGTTTTGTGAACCAAACTTTCAATCGAATTTCAGGGAGATCAGACACGAATATATTGTGTGCTATAAAACAAGAAAGTTAGCTGATTTGGTTCGCGGAAAAGTTGGTTACTTCCATAACTGGGGAACGATTAAACATGGAAGTTTGGGAGTTTCGGGGAATTTGGTCTATTCAACTGAGTCAGCTCACTGAGTCAAACCGGGTCATCAAAGTAGTCGTACCGGTAGTTAGACAAATCTAGTCGAGCCGGTGGCCGGTGAGTGGCGAGCCATTGCCATCTTGCCGGGCCAACTCTTTGTTGCACCATCATTGTGTCATGTTGGGGAAAATCCAGCCATAATGGCCCTGCTTCATGTATTGCAGCTGCCAACATCATTATTTCCATTTCAGTTCAACTCCATCCTCTCCTTAGCACTTCAATATACCACCTGACACATCATTCTCCTCTCAGCAAACCTACATAGCCAAAAACCTGAGCCACCATTAGCTTAAACCCATTCAACCCTGAGCTTCAATCCCACAACCTAGTAGCACAGCTCCATTTCCACCAACAACAATTGCAGCTCCAATCTTTGTCATCAACTCTGCACTGCAACACATACCTGTTCCATTTTTGCCTGCAATCTTAGCTCAGTCTCAGTTCTTCCCTATTAAAGCAATCCACCAAAAAATCACATCACTCTCATTTTAGTAAGACACTGCCCACCACCCGCAATGCATAGCACCAACAATCTTCCCTCAGAGTTTGAACTCACAACACGGACTCAAGACCACCCGGCCATTGCACTCAGCCCACTACAACATCAACACTTGCATTTTCATTGTCCTGCCTCTGTGGCTTCAATTCAATACTGCACTCCAACTACAACATAGCAAACAACACCACCTCAGGCTAGCAATTCAGGGTTCATACATTCATCCCCCGGCCATTCAACAAAATCGAGCAAACCCCAACTCTTCTCACAGACCGTGATGGTTATTTTTAATGATGTTGTAGTAAAGGGTTCGTTCAAGACTCGTGAGAAAGATTTTTTAGACTTAATTTCGTAAATAAAAATAACAAGTTCAATTAAAAGTTGTTTGGAAACTATGGAGAGGTCAGGGCTGGATTACGCTATTTACCAATTCAAAGTGATACTAATTACAATCATGCAATTTCACTCGTTCAATTTGATTCTCAACTATTGCAAAAGTAGATTTTTTAGAAACAACAAATGTTAATCCAAAGCATGGGATATCAAAACCCTAGCAAGCATATTCCATCAATAGAAAATACAATTGTTTAACAAAAATCATAAAATCTATTTTCAATCTAGGCGATTAATCATAATTAAAAATTGCACAAATTAAATAATTAAGAATTACCACTTTTTCATTGGCAAGATAGCTTCCTCCGTCGCCCCCGAGAAGATGGGTTTTAGCTCATCATATTGGAAACACGCTCAAAAGTTGATTTCATTGCTCAAAAATGGTGTACAAATGATGAAATGGAGAAAATGATGAAAATCAAGTGTTTAGTAACGATTATAAGTGTTGCAAACACCGTTACAAGGAATGATAAAAACCGTTACTTGTTTTAAGT
>JAJJWW010013520.1:0-46948 GCA_023531295.1 Papaver armeniacum | reverse complement strand
ATCGTAACCGCACTCTATCACCCGCAATGTACTTCTCCATTTGATCTGCAGCTGCCTCAATTCCCTGTAACTCTATACACTGCAACACCACAAATCTGCACATTTCCATTCTCCATTGTATTGCAGCACCTCATTATAACTGCAACTCCTCATAGTCGCAGAAATCCACCATTGAGCCCCTCTAGCTTCTTGCCTGCACCAGCAATTCTTTGTCTTCCCTATTTGAAACTGCATAGCAACAGACCTGCAATCAACATCACTGCCTCGAGCCATTCTGCAACATCCGTTTCCTGTAGCTCATGTATTCCACAGCTCCACCACCCGAGCCATCTAATCTCTGCTCTTCTTCACTGTTGCTTTCCTAACCAGTCGAGAATCCACCTGAATCTTGTAATCACCCATATTGGCTTTGAAATGCACCAGTTCTATGGCTTCATCTGAATTCACAATCTCCACCAGATGCAACAACATTAAGCTTTCTTTCTTATCTTCATCATCACCCTCAGATTCTTTCTTTAACTGAATTCTCAATTGAGAGTTCGAATTCAGCCAAAACCCTTCTCAACCATCCCTTGAATCTGAACCATGAAACCCATCCATGAATTCCACCAGACTGACAAATCCATGAACATCAACGCATCCATCAATTCCTTTTCAATCTCAAGAATTTTCACAAATCGAACCCATTCTTCCTCAGACCACCAATTAAACAACCACCTACCTTCTCAGCTTAATCTCAATTCGGAATCCATCTTCTAATTCAATTCAGAAATCCTAACTCATAACAGATCCACCAAAAACCCACTTTCGAACTCAAACAATCGAACCCAACTCTCTTCATCCATCTCAAATTAGTATCAAACCCATCTTCTTTGCGGCATCAGATTCACACATCATTCGGTCCGAATTCAAACCCTAACATCCTTCTCAGATTCAATTGACAGGACATATTTTCTTCTTAATCTTCTTCTCCTCTTCAGGAATCCGTCGAACCCCCTTTAATCACATCTCAATACAAATCAGTAGAGCTCATTTCTCCTTCCTAATATCTCAATCTTTTTGTGAATTCACCTATTCCTTTCATCGATAAACATTGGAGCCGCCATAGCTCACTCTCTCGAAATTGAGACAAAACTCGATCTAGTTTAGGGCATGTAATGACCAAAATTACTATAGGCGCCCAGAAAATTGATAAGGACCACCTAAGCAATCTTTTCAATTTTCAGTTCTGCGAAACTGACAGTTCAGCTCCGATAACAAATTCCACAACTCTAATACGCATCAAACGCTCGCATCTTTTTCATACGATGTCAAAATGATCTCATTCTTTCGCCACTGGCTTCGTCTTTTCGTTGTCTCCAAGATGATGAGAAGAGTTTCTGGATTTGAGCTAGTTCCACTTCCTTTTTGCTCCAATGACTCCAGAGTACCTAAACACTCAAAAGTAAACATAAGACACATAATTCACACGAAAACATACCAAAGAAAGCATAAACTATAGATATAAATGAAGGTGTTTATGACACCCATCAGCAAATAGTAAACATGGTTCCCCTTAGTAATTGAGTGCCCGTTATCCAAAGTAGGTTTTCGTTTATTGGATGTCCTCCGGGGTGCGTTTAACAATTTTTCGAGCCGAATTTTCCAAAAATGCCTACAAACACATAAAACATCAAAATTAGTACAAAATCGAGCGCCAACAATATATAGTATTGAGATCAAATTAGACACAAAAATGTGTCTACTACGAAGCCATCTGCTTCACAAGATCTGCGTTATGAGCAGATTCAAGAGAAATTTGGGCCTCGTAATGAACAGTCACGTTCATCAACCTGCCAGACTTCTTCTGATAATACCAAACACCAGAGGTCAACTTGGCTACCTGCTCCCGAATATGTCTAAGCTCACTAGAGCTACCAGCTGACAGGCGTAGGTAGTCTCAGGACTATACTACCAAAAACAAAATGAAGACAAAGTTAAGAAACAGAAGAAACGAACCTATGGCTTTGGAGGATTCAGCAGCCAGAGCGGAATCAGTGACCTTACGACCATCCTCAGAAACTTTTGTAGTGTTATTTGTTGTCTCAAGGGCCAACAAGCAAGCCTCTAGGGACCTCTGAGTTTTCCTCAGGTCGCTCTTTAGCAAAGGTATCTTGGCAAATTAAATCAACATCACTAGAAGAAGGTTGTTGTGCGTTAGCAAGGGCATGATCTTGGTGGGTACACTCCAACAGAGCGCTCAAGTGAGTACACTTAGCCCTATAAAACTTGAACAAGGTACAACCAACATCAATTTGTTTGCAAAGCTGCAAACAACGAAGCATAAGAACAGACGGAGGTTCTAAACAAGGCATAAAGAAATAAGGTAAGAATCACTTACCGAGAACAGCCAAAGACGAGGAAGGAAATCAGCGTAGGTGTCCATAAAGGCCTCTATCTCTTGGATGCTACCCCTGCGGATTTCACCAAATCTCTAGCTAGAGCGAAGGCAGTCCGGGTCAAATAATAGATCCTTAGCCATACGATACTGAGCAGAAAAAACATCTAACTGTGAAGCAACATCCAAAGAACCAGCCAGTTGATGATGATCAACCTCAGCAGAAAAAGGACCCTTTGAATCCCGCAATATGGCTTCAAGTATGGCATCATTAGAACTCCCAAGGCTCAATCTCTCAGGTAACTTGCCCTCTCAAGATCCGTAAGAACCCCACCAATCGCCTGAGAACGAGCATGGGGCATAAGTACTGAATCCTCACCACGACGAAGAGACGGCATGGTGGATGAGCTGGGAACGGAAGAGAAGGCTTGGATAGAAGTACCACCTAAGTCCATATCACCAAACAGAGGGAATATTACCCAAGATACCAATCGATGACGAAGGTGGAGGTCCAACAACTTTGTCATGGGCAGGGCAGAGAAACAGACCGAGCGCCTTCCCAAAGATGCCTGCGTAACGTCAAGGAAAATCTACCAAGAGAAATCACAACCTTCTTCCTACCGAGAATCCGAGATATCAGCCCTCGCCACAGGAGCAACACCTTTCGCAAACAAACCACTCGAGTGGAGAGAAGTAGCAGGAGGTGATGGATGACTCTTGGAACATATCACTATAGCACTGGTAGTAGCCGAGATCACATGTTGCGATCACCGGGAGCGTAAACGAGGGTACCTTTGGCAACAAAGTATGAGTCACGGGTCAACACTAATCACCTCACCAAAGAAGTATCACCACCAACTGGAAGGTTGTCACCTTCCATAGAGACAACACGAAGGGGACTAGGACTATCTTTGGAAAAGTCTTCCTCAATATCGTCCAAGTGAAACCTAAGGGGAGTATCCTCGACGTCCTCCAGATCTTCGTCATCTTGTTCTTCCGCAGTAGCCTTAGGGTCCTCATCGGATTCCTCAACATCAATCACAGCCTTAAACTTGCCTTTCCTCTTGGAAGACTGTAGAAGAACACATGCGCCAGCTAAGGATTAGAGGCAAAATACTAAGGAACTTACGAGCACAAAGGTATATCTATAATCCTTACCTCCGCAGTTGTTGGTATAGATGCTTCAACCGAAGCCTTTCTTTTCCTGGTCTTGGTAGCCACGGAGTTACCAGCAGATCCCGGAGCAGTCCCAGCAGCAGAACCCGGAGCGGTCCCAGCAGAAGAAGCAAGGGCAGATTGCAAAAGAGTCATCAGAATACCGAACAAAGGCTGCAAATCAAAGAATAGAATGAAAAACTTCAAGAAAGCGAAGGTTACCGATAGACGATTTATGTGTCTAATTTGTCCTCAATGTTTCGTATTGTCTGTACTCGTTTCATTCCTTATTATGGTATTTTGTGTGTTTGTAGGTATTTTTGGAAATAAATTTTTGTTGGGAAATTCGGCTCAAAAGTTGCTCTGAGCACCTCCGAAGACACGTGTTATTCGGACTCGTCTTTGGATAAGGGGTAACCCAATTGCTAAGGGGCACCTCAAGGATCCACCGCTTTTGCACCCTGCAATGGAGGATAGGGGACACCATCTTCTTCGTTCAAAAAACAGTTTTGTGGGGAAAAAATACTTCACCGCGCAGATTTTCGATTCGTCATTTGGAGGAGTTTTAATGCGACTTAATGGCTGAAAATTCATGGGAAGACTTTATTGAGCTTAACAGCGTGGTAGGGTCGTTGTAATCAATCCATTTTGGCTGGTTAGTCGTGGTGGAAGCAAAACAGGGGAGGTTGTCCTGGAGAAAAATACTCACTGGATTTTCAAATTAACCGAGAATTTCATGTGGTCGCAAGTATTCTATCTCAATATGTGAAGTGA
This sequence comes from Papaver armeniacum, assembly GCA_023531295.1. Taxonomy (NCBI): domain Eukaryota; kingdom Viridiplantae; phylum Streptophyta; class Magnoliopsida; order Ranunculales; family Papaveraceae; genus Papaver; species Papaver armeniacum. The sequence continues at coordinate 42,642 of JAJJWW010013520.1, read as the reverse complement.
ACCTTGCGTGATGGAGTGTGTCAACACCAAGACAACAACGTGAGAGAGTTTAGTTAGGGAATTATTTCCATGCAAATGCATAAAAGGAAAGAAGAATATATGGATATACATGGTGATTAACTCGAAAGATATCGACCTGTTGGGTATAAATAGGTGATTGGGGGATACACAAAAGTTTTATGGAGAGTTTGGGAGTAGTTTAGAACATCACGGAGTAAAAAAAATCGAGTTGCAGAGAATATCTTTTCTGCTCCTGTGGAAGACGAAGAACACGAAGAACAGACATCCAAAGACCGTCGTTCTTCAATAGTGACAACGACTGTCAGTTGTGGGTCGCAGAGATATAGCAACAGCCACAGTTCTCCCTTATCGCTCCCTGTAACAGTGTTTGTAACAATTATAAGCGTTGCAAACACCCGGTTTTAATAGTTTTTCTCCATTTCATCATTTGTACACCTCCTTTGAGCAATAAAAATGATTTTTGAGCGTGTTTCCAACATGATGAGCTAGACCCCATTACTGGACGACGGAGGAAGACAAATTTCATACATGGGTAATTTTAATTAATTCTTTTTATGACTTTTGCACTAATTAAAAATTGAATTATGATTTGATTAAATTAGTTATTATTTTATTAGATGGGTCATGCTTGCTTAAATGTTTGATGTCCCATGCTTACGATTTATAACTAATATTTTGAGAATCTACCTTGGCAAAAATAAGAGTCCATGTTTTTATTTGTTGAGCGATAATTGTTAAAAGAATTAATATTTGAACCTTTTTGTTATGAGTTTGGCCGAATCCGAGTCCCAAAAATATCTCTTCATCTTGTGACAATATTTGTATATATTTTTTCTTTTATTTTCTTTTATTAATTCTGTAGGACCAGAATATCGCGACAGTAGTATTTCGCGAGAATAATAAACGATTACTTCGCGAAGGAGTCGCATGGACGTAAATAAATGACGTAATGGATGATGACAGTTAAAACATGAGGAAAGTGTGAAGACTCAGCGAGAATTAGGGGTGTCGCGAGGACAAGCACTTACACACTTGCGAGGATTCGCAAGTCGATTCCGAAAATAAAGGACAGCTTAGCTGTCATCCGCTATGTAATACCCTATATAAAGGGTCGAGTAAGTCTGTTGAAGGGGAGGTCCTTTTGAATTGTTAAGCAAGTCATTAGGAGAGAGAAAATTAAGAGTGATTGTAATTTCTTTAGCTCTGTTCTACACTTCTTTGTAAATCTTTTAAGAAAACAATTAATAAAACACATTATTATTCCTCTTCAAATGGATTGAATAAGCAAATTCGAGTGAGGTGTGTAGTGTAGGATTTCCTGCAACTACATATGCGCTAGAAACAGGGATTGAAGAAGATCAACCTTGTGAATTGGAAGAATTAGGGATAACAAGAAAGAAATCTTGAATAATTTTTAACAAATTACTAAAATTGAGAAATGGCTAGGAGAAAGAATGCACTCGTAACAACCAACAATCGTAAGGAGAAGTGGAAGATTAGTGGGAGAAAGAAGAAATGAAGTAGGTGAACCAACAAAGATAGATGCAAGAAATGGAGAAGAAGATCCAATTCAACCACCAATTCAACCATCAACTCAACCACCAAATTCACCAAAGACTAAACAGAGTAATCGATTATGATAGGGTGAGCGTGCATACATGGAGATCAGATTCTATGGAAGAAAGAGAAGAAGTGCAACAATTGATGAATAGTGGACAGGAAGAGAGAAATCGAGAAGAGATGGGAGAAACAATTCGTGGAAATGAAGAAATCGCGGCATTAGAAATGCTGAGACAGACAATACACGAAGAAAGGCGATTAAAAGCAGAAGAACGTGCGAATCTAACAAGGCAAACCCACGAATTGAGGATGGAAAAATAGGAGGCTGCAAAATAGAAGATCAAGAAGTAGTAATGGACGAGATCGGATCGAGTAGAGAAATGGGAGAAGAACATTACCCGCAGAGAACATTAATGAAGAAAATTTGGAAAGAGAGTTAAATCATGGCGAAGGAGGTCGCAAGAGAGAGAATTAATAGAAAATCGTTATATTTTGGTGAACAATCACGATGATGGAAATCAAGAAGATAGGCAGCCTCGAGGATTTAATAACCCAATTAATGAAGAAAATCAGGAAGAAAGAAGAAGAACACTACATGGGAGAGAAACACAAAGGAAACAAAAGGAAATTGAAGATGATATTGAAAAACATTACATTGAGCAAGCACGCCTAGCCCGTGAGAGAGAAAGGTTGAGAGCAGAAATGGAAAATCGGGAATTGGAAGAAGCGATCCGGCAGAATAATCATGACAATCGAGAGAGGAGGCGCGAGCGAAATCGCAACAATGGTGATATTAACGAAGAATACGAAAGAATACAAAAAAGTAGACACGAACGAAGAAGGAGGGAATCAGAATTAAAGAGACCGATCAATTCAAATTCTGAGGCAAATGAACAAATTCTCATGAGAATTGCGAGAGATGAGAGGAATATTAAAAATAAGATAAGAGAAGGAGGAGGGAGAAGACAGGTTAGATGAAGCTATCGCGAGGCTGCGAAAAATCCTTTTACATTAGAAGTGCAATTAGGAGGAATACCCCAAAAATGCAACTTACCAGCGCTAACTAGCATTTTTGATGGGTCAACTCAGCAAGATAAACACATCAAGGCTTACGTGAGATGTATGCTACGGTGGGAAAACCATGACGCTATATTGTGCAAATACTCTTGCGCCGAGTTTAACGAGAAGCGTTGAAATGGTTTGAGGGTTTACCAAGGAATACAATCACATCATTTAATCATTTACAAAGCTATATTCTTAGGGGCGTATATAAGTAACAACTCTTCGCGACTGGGTATTGAAGATGTATTTGGGCTAAAACAAAGAGTTGGCGAGAGTTTGAGACATCTAACCGTCGGATGGAAGACGATGTGCAGCGAGATGGCTTTAAGGGTAGATGAAAGATACCTCATACCGTCATTCATAAATGCTATGTTCGTAACCAATCTATTGTATGTTCGAGTTTTTTAGAGTCAAGAATACAATTACAATGACTCAATTACGAGAACTCCAGAAGAATATATCGCTTTAGAAGAAAGACAAAAGAACGAGATGGAATCTTATCCAAAGGCGAACACAAATTCTAACATCGCGAATGGAAGTTTATTACCTCAACTTGTACACACAAGGCGAGCACATCGCAAGGGCAACAAGAAAGAATGGTAGATGATAAAAAGCAACAAAATTGGTAGCTATGGGGAGTTATGATCGAAGAATTTGAAAGAGAAAGAAATTTCTATAACCGTGGCTAAGTAATAAAATTCAAAGGCTTGATCAACCGCAAGAAACCTATGGAGGTCAAAGGCATAATTCGCAAGAGACTTATGGGGGCCAAAGGCGCATTATCATAGAGGACAACGAAGTCACGAGTAGTGTGGGAGGAAATTAAAATGCCGCCATTGAAGGCCAGTGTGGAAAAAATATGGGAAGCAATACTTTTGATGGAAAACATACCGCACCATGGAACATGGGAAGTGAACCACCACCCGGAGATAGAAGTCACGAGTTCCCTTCTTACCATCGCTTTCATGGGCACCTAACAAATGACTCAGAAACATCAAGAGAATTATCCTAAGAATGATTGATCAAGGAAAGCTAAATCACTTTTTGAAAGAAGAAGAGAAAGTTCAACATTTACCACCCCCACCTAAAGGGAAAAGAAACATTTGTTATAGAAGTTGGGGCAAAGGCTAAAATTTGTTTTGCAACTCCATTGTACACTCATACCGCACTATTGAAGATTTTCATGACAAGTTGTACTTAGTAGAGTTTTCGTGAGGGATGTTGATGATAAAGAAGTGATGAATGTTGCGAAGACATCGCAGTTAAAAGAATGGCAATTCAAGATTATTTCTTTCTCGGCTGAAGAAGTACCCAAAGGAAGAGAAACACATGATAGCCCATTAGTGGTAAAACTGGAAATTAATCCAAAACCTATTGATGGCGAAGATGATGAAGCGAAAATTGTTGGGCAATCAATAGAATACTCGATTGATATCGCAGTTCATCAACATTCTTTTCTACCATACTTACAAAACTATGGGAGGAAGAAATGAAGACTTGACTCCTTCAACATACAAAATATATGGCTTCAATGGTACCGCGAACAAGCCCAAAGGAGAAGTGCACATGAGGATACCCTTGCAGAGGTTATCAACTGATATTTTGTTTTGTGTAGTTGATGTGGAATCTCCTACAATGCATTGATTGGAAGACCATGGCTTCATGAAATTCTCGGGTGTAGCATCGACATACCATCAAGTTGCATAAAATTTCCACATCCTAGTGGTGTCGGAATTATAAAAGGAGATTGGATAGAGGGGCAAAAATGTTATGAGGTGGATGTAGAGAGTCTGCGAAGAGAGAACAAGAAAAAGAAAGGTTGGAGGAAGAATGTCAAGGATGAACAAAGAAAAGAAAGACTAATGGTAGATACCATAGAAACAAAAGAAGAAGAGATGCACAAGTGAATGCACAAAAGCAAATCAATATCATGATGCAAAGGGGACATTGAAATGTTGGACCTGAAGCGGAGGCGGAAGGAAGTAAGAATAAAAGATGTAAAAAATGAATAATTGCGAGAAAAGATAACAATTTAGTGATGATGGTTATGGAAACGTTGTGCGAGAATCTCGCCATGAAGAATGTGTACAAATCTATTGAATAATTGAAAAGAGCTTGTGCGATGACTTCGCAGACAAATGATTGAATAAATTGATAAGATGAATGAGTGAGTGAATGGGACAAACCTTTATGGCGTACACCCTAGTTCGCGAATGATATTTCGCAAGAGGCAAATGTAAGACCTAAAGTACGTCATATAAGGGGGTATCTCTTAACATGGCTCGTGGAAGGTTACACCGCCTCAAACCTGGGGTCATGGAGATTTGGGGCCCATAAAAGCCTATCCTGGGGAGATACCTTGGATTTCCAACTATATATATAAGGTTATACCCGGTTGGACGCCCGAGGGTCTCTTCCAAGGAGTCAAATGTGTATGACCAAGGCGCCGAGGTACACGGTTGAGTCAAGAGTGCGGGAGCATGAAACTTCCTTACCACTCTTGAAAAGTCTTGGCACATGCCGCACTCGGCCCTAAGAAAACTCCACTTAGGTGCAGCCTCGTAACCATAAGCCCTATAGGTATAAGGGATAAAAGGTCGCGAAAACAACCGCTGTCATTAAGACCTGGATGGGAGGAGCTAGTCTTGTATGGCCGATGTACGCCTCCTTGAAGGGGCAACCAGGAGAAGATAAGGGCGGCACCCTCCATTAGGGAGCCGATAAGTGTCAAAAGACGAAATGTCATGAGGCTTTATTTTCGCAAGAGAATTTAGGCTTGTCATATTTGTGCAATGATCCCCGCAGAGGCAATAATACTAACGCGAGGGTAAGACGAGATCAATGGGTTTTTACATGAAAATGTAAGAACGCCCCGCGATTTCGTCGCAAAGACGACAATGTGACGGATTTTATGGTCGCAAGAACATTTAAACCTGCCATATTGTCGCAAATATAATGTCCTGCAGAGGCAACAATACTAAAGAAATTATAAGACAAGGTCAATGGGTCATTATATGAAAGTGTAAAGACGGCCTGCGATCTTGTCGCAATGAGGGGTGGCAAAATAAGACCTTTACTTAGGAAGGCATAATAAGACCACACAAATAATGATAAGGCAAGATCAATAGATTTCTTAATCCATGAAGATATCTTGCGATCTTGTCGCAGTGATAATGTATAAAGTCGAAAAAAAATAAAAATGATATATATATTTATATCTCGCGAGAATGATTATATTTAACTCGCAAAGTTGATTATATCTTATAGACAGAGGCAAGTGTGAAGTTATAATTACAAAAAAAAGGGTTGTTTGATTAATATATCTGAACAAAGGAAGCAAAATTTGAAATTTACATTCAATTGTCGAAGATATATGTATACAGATATTACAAGGAATCAAAGAAGAAAGAGAAGTTATTTCTTTGATGTTCTTCTTCTTCATCTGATTCTTTGATTCCATCACTCTCGTCGTCAGATTCTTCTTCCTCATTAGCTTCACTATCAGAAACATCTGAGACAGGCAAGTTCTCGGGAACTTCTTCAGAAAGAAAGGGATATGAATGAAGAGGGATGTTGTGATCATTACAAACTATTTCATAGCTTGATTATGAAAACGAACAAGATCATTATTAAAATTCGCCACCGTAGTTTGGAATTGTTGCTTCAATTTAGAATATCTATTCTCGCAAGAGAGATCTTTTATGAGACGTTCTTTTTCGATTTCAAGCTCTCCAATCCTTGTCTCAAATCTCTTTTCGCATTCTCAAAACATGAAAAAGTCAGCTTAATGATAATAGTACAAAAAGAAAAAGAACAAAAGCAAAGAAGTGTAATAAACAACCTTCTCTTTCAAAGATTATATCCTTGATTAAGGAAGTTTGCTCTTGCCAAGACTAACATCGACACCTAAGTTATTTCTAGCATTATCTAGAACCTTCGCAGCCTGTGCAAACTCATCATCATTATTTATAACAAGAAGTGAACGAATTTGGTCTTCTCGTTCGCTAAGTATAGTATTCTGACGAAGGAGTTCATCTCGCTCAACTTGCACATCAAGGAGAGATTTTTGAAATTTTGCTAAAGCTTGTGCACCTTTGTTAGTAATGCGATCTTTTGCATCTATGAGATCACTAATTTTCTTCCTTAAGGTTTTGGCTTTCTTCTCGGAATCAAGGTACATTCGCTTAAATTGATTGGCTAAATGCAAACTGGATCTATGTTCAATCTCTAAGAGGCGATGTTTGGTTTGAAGTTCATTTAATGAAAGAGAATCGATTTTATTTGATGAACTATTCAAGGATTCGTTGAGATAAGTAAGAAGAATATCATTATCCATAGGCTCGGAAACGAATGAAGAAGAATGGCTTCTTCAGAGAGATTATATATGTCTCATAGAATAATAAATCAGGAGTAAAAAAATGGAAAAATGAAAACGATTTGAGAGAAAGAATTCTATACCATATAGTTGTCGATTTGCACTTTGAAGAGTAGATACTTTAGTCTTCTGAGAATCAAGCTCGGTTTCCAATTTTTGAATTCTCTCATCTTTATCGCGAGAAGACGCAACTTCAATCTCTAATTCTCGGACTTTCTTGTTAAGTTGAAGGTTCTTCTTTTCAAGGTTATTGCATCTCCTCTCAAGGTCTGAGGAAACAACAAAAGAAGCTCTCCCTGACTATAGAAGAAAATAAAGAAATAATTAAAACAAAATTCAAAAGTGAAATCACAAAGAAACAAAGGAATATGAACATACCAAAGCATTGAGAGCATTTAAAAGACTAGGAGTCATTGTTCGGGAAATTCCGCGAAAAGACTCAGTGTCCTCTAGTAGTGGGGCGTCGCAGATTTTGGCGAGAGCTTCGCAAGTAGCGATAAATTATCATCTCCCAAATTCTTGCATGGGATCGAAAAATACCAGAGATAATAGCGACATAGCAGAAATATCCGAATGAGTCCCCTTAGCGTAATAGATATCGACCTCGTTTTTATTTTCTCGAGTCCTCGCCGACTTGGGAATTAGAATGGGAGGGAGATTGAATTTTTCGCCTTTTAGAAGATGGACCAAGATTTGTCCTTGCGAGAAATGGCCTTATTCTTTCCTTTAATTTTTGCAAAAGATTAGCTTCTTCATCATTAATCTTTGCGGTTTCAACTTCTTCAACACCAATCTTCACACACGAATAAAGATAAGAAACAGAGGCAACAATATTGTTTAAAATAACAAAAGAAAATGTTTCTTACTTCATCCGTGAACGATCGAAGTATCGCCAGGATATTTTGTTGTGGATTCTCTTTGTATTTCTTTCTCATTCTGGTGATCTAAAAATTTTCTAAAATGTTAATGAATAAAAGAAATGGAAGACATAGCGAAGCAAATTTTAAAAGGGAATATACCTCTTTGTCTTCTCGTGCCACTTAAATTCCCAAGGAGAATAATTCGCGAGATTGGTCGGGAGTGCATGTGAGCCTCACATATAAGGTCCACTCGTAAAAGAGGTACAACCCACCACTTTTCATCCTTGGAGTGGCAAGGGATATTATGTTTACCCGAATGCTACCAATGTCCCGTATGAGCAGCTTTGTCAAAGATCGACGTTATCGCTTTTTCTTCAATCGAACACCCCAAAATGAGATTTATCGCTTTCTCATAGTTATGATCAATAATTTGCAAAGAAGTTGTCCACAAGATACTTTCTGCAATTATTGGTAAATTCGCAAATTGAGGATCTCTAACATTATCGATATAAAGATCTCTTTACGGCGCCACGATAAAGGCGAATTCAAGCATCAAAGCGGAATACAAATGCTCATTCAATTGATAAACATCCTCGCGAGAATTTCTCGTGAGCGAGAATCTCATAAAACAATGGTATTTCGGGATTATATAGAGGAATGGGGAGCCCCGCGAGGAGTTGACCTAGCGAGACTATGATTTTCTCGATCATCACATTGATGATCGAAAACAATTTTGCAGAGAGCATAGATGAGGATTCTTGATTTGGAATGGTTGATAAAGTGAAACCTTTTTCCTTTAATTTCTCGAAAACGCTCATTGAAAAGTGGTGCGTATGTACCCACCAAGTGAAGCCATTATCGTGGTATGGAAATGAAGAGAGAAGTGAAGAATCGAAAAGGAAGCGGTATGTATGCAATTTGCGAAGAAAAAAGGTCAAGGAAAATTGCAGAGAGAAAATAAAAAAGAAGAAGAGAAAGAAGAGAAAACTATATATAGAGAGAAAGATTTTGGGAAAGTAAGTGCATTTAATGCGAGATGGGACACGAATGGTCGAAATAAGCGGTTGGATGAAACGTGTCAAGAAAGGAATGGAAGAAAAGACATCTCGTTATAAATTATATGAAAAAATTATGGGGTTAAAACAAATAAGGATGAGTCTGTTATGACATTTCAAGATATTGATTCTCATGATACTCTCTTCTTCGCAGAGAATACATGAGAAGAGGCAAGATGTAGGACCGAATATCGCGACAGAGTATTTCGCGAGAATAATAAACGATTACTTCGCCAAGGAGTCGCATGGACGTAAATAAATGACGAATGGATGATGACAATTAAAACATGAGGAAAGTGTGAAGACCTCGGCGAGAATTAGGGGTGTCGCGAGGACAAGCACTTACACACTTGCGAGGATTCGCAAGTCGATTCCGAAAATAAAGGACAAATTTAGCCGTATCCGCTATGTAATACCCTATATAAAGGGTCGAGTAAGTCTCGTCAAGGGGAGGTCCTTTTGAATTGTTAAGCAAGTCATTAGGAGAGAGAAAATTAAGAGTGATTGTAATTTCTTTAGCTCTGTTTCTACACTTCTTTGTAAATCTTTTAAGAAAACAATTAATAAAACACATTATTATTCCTCTTCAAATGGATTGAATAAGCAAATTCGAGTGAGGTGTGTAGTGTAGGATTTCCTGCAACTACAAATTCTTAAAATCAATCTCGTCAAGTCCGAGTGAACAACAACCTTACTACCACTTTCTACAACATCATTGAAAAATACCATCAATTTTTGGCGCCGCCGACGCAGACTTGTGTATAGATTTGTTTTTAGGTTTTTATTTTTATAATTTTTGTTCTTTTTACGCGTTTTGGTATTTCTGTTTGCTTTCGATTTGGAGTGGAGCGAAAGAAAAGAGAAAGTGCTTGAAAAGAAAAGAAAAGCCAAAATACGAAAGGAAAGAGAGATCCGAACGGAGTGAAGAAGAAAATTTTGTATATAGTGTAATTGTTATTTTTAATTTTTTTAGAAACTGTAATTAGGTAATTATTTTTGTAATTTTTATTTTTGGACATTTTTTATTTTTGGACATTAAACATTGGACATTATTAATTATAAACCCTAAGGAAGGGTTAATTTAAATATAAACTGCACAGGAAGGACGGTGATTACGATATCACCTCGGCCCCTCGGGTTCGTACATGACATAGGAGTTGTGGCCCGAGTCGACCTCAACGGTTCATCCCCCGTCCGGAACGGGAGGTAAGAATTCTAAACACCCGCGAATCTCCTGTCAGCGGGTTTACTGGATGATTTCGTGTGAATATATGTCGAGGAACTGAATCCGGCTGCTTTAATTTCCTAGTAAAGGGAAAGGACTGGCCATACAAGATAAGAGTTCGGATTTCATCACCGTTCTTTTCTTGCCCGCCTTAGGAAAACGAAACCAAACACACACCTAAGCCTAAAATTTTGACTAGAACGAGACCGATAGGGTAACGAGCTTAATAGGAGAGTCATTCGAAAAATATTGGTTACTCTTTAAGCATACTTCAAAGTTCATGATGGTTTCTGTAAGTTGAATGCGTGACCGCGCCGCCTTGTAATGCGGTGAGGCCTTGGGTATCAAAGTTCCACGCAGCCTTCCCTCGCCTCTATTCAACTTACTTAAACTCCTGGATTGATTCCAGGGGTTTGCTCGCATTGTAACGAATTCCCTTTCAAGGATTAGAAGCTGGTCTAGAAACAATCTAAGTGGAGCCATCATGCTTTTGTTTGCTAGAAATCGTAGGTTTGTTGTGGTTGAGTCAGCCTTATTTGTGCTTGTGTAGAATTCCCTTGCAGCTAGGATGTCAAACTGTATTATAATAGCCATCACAATGAATATGAATATCCAATCGAACAATATGGACATCACTCTTTTTATGACCAGAGTGTGAATAATTGGGGACGCCAACCTTTGAAGGTTATGGGTCATACCATGGTGAGCCCAATTACTATCCACACGTGCATCACTCTTACGAGCAAAACGATCCTCCAGCTTCTTTAGAAGAGTCTCTCAAGAGTTTCAATGAGTCAACACATAAGTTTCACTTATTTATGAAAGAGACTTATAATATTCCGTCTGGGTAAGAGTCCGTAGAGCAGTAACAACTAAGATGTCTCTAGAAGAGTCCTCAAGCAATTTACCGAGAGTACAAATAGGATTGTGGAAAAATTTGCTCAAGATAGTCTTAAATTCCAATATAGTGTTCCAAATACCACCCTTGAAAATAAGGATAATTTTTATTCACATAATCAAGATGACGAGGATAAAATTGGTAACACTACTTGTCTAGATGAGGTTCAACAATTTTCATATTATTATAATGATTATTATGATGAGGATAGTGTTGATGAAGAATTTGAAATAAGTAGGCATAGTGATCATGAATTTGTTACTCCAATTGAGCTTAATAATGATAATATTTCTAGTTCAAATCCAAATAATTTTAATAATTATTCACCTATTCAAAAGGATGAGGATTTGACTAGAGATACCCCCGCTTTTAGACGATGTAGTATTTCCTTTTGATTACGAAGCCAATGATGGTTTAGAGGAACGAGTATATTTTGAGTCTAGCGATTTAAAAATAATAAACTTAGAAAACAAAAATGAACTCGTAGAGATGAGTGAGGATGTACCGACTTAGAAGAATCAATTGACCATTTTCAGGAATCGGATGACCTTGAAATTAGGAAGTTGTGACTAGTCTTTTTAGAGACACTGAAAACTCTAAGTTTGGGGGTGATTATCATTCTCCATGTGCCTTAACTCTTAGAAAGATCCCTAACTTGGGACTTGACATATGTGCCTCAACCATTTTAAAAGATTATCTTCATACACTTTTTCTTGAACCTAGTTGTGTCCATAAAGAAGTTCAGCTTGTTAAGAACCCATCCTCCGGCTGATGTGGTTAACCCAAAGCTATGATACCACGATTGATTTTTTTTCCCACCAAAAATTTTTCAACTAATTGTGGGAACGTATAAGTTTCGGATGTGTCAATTATTAAGTTTTGAGGCTAAACCTAATTACTTTAGGAGATTAGGATCGACACATTTGTTAAAGAATGACCACTATCGTGGTCAAATGTGTGAGTCAAGTCCGATTGACTTAGAGGATCCCCAGCTATTCAAAGTTATTGTTATGTGCTTCTAAGTTCTTAATTGAGTATTTCCAGACTCTACAACCTGATCTTAAGAATCCTTCTTTGAGGAAGTCCAAATTTATGAAAACATTTTATTTAGGCCCTTTTATAGAGCTCGAACTCGAACCACAACTAGATGTAGTTGTGTTAAACAAAACAATATATAAGGGTGTGTTGGATATCTTCCTAGTCTGTGGCGCTTTCTCTTCTTGTGGTTAGCACTTTTTGATCCGATGACCCGCAGCTTGTTTCTACCGCTACTATATGATTCTTCGAGGTGACTAATCTCTTCCATTGTCCTGGTCAAGACTTTAAACTTAGCACTTCTTGGGAGGTAACCCAATATTCTTGCGACACGGTAATATCTTTCCTTATCTCTTTGCTTCAAATGGTAACAATTTCTCCTTGTTCATGTTTTTAATTTCATCTTTAGAACATTGAGGACAATGTTAGATTTAAGTTTTGGGGTATGGGAGAAACCTTTTTAGTTGCAAGATTAATAAATAAACTCAGAGCCTAGAAATTTATGTTTATTAAGGTCGGCACTAACCATCTAAGTGGATGGAAACATTTTGGTTGTAGGAGTTGAGGAACCAATTTGATTAGATGGAAACATCTAGAAGAGTCTATTCATAAAAGCACAGAGCTCAGAAAAGAAAAGAAAACATGGTAGTTTCGCCATATCCTCGTGATGGAAACATCGAAAGAATCCGGATCACTTCTTTTTCTTTTTGTTTTTACCATTGCTAGGGTGAAATAGAGTGACTGAGATCCAAAAAAAAAATGAAAAAAAAAAGAAGAAGTGATCAGGATTCTTTCGATGTTTCCATCACAAGGATATGGCGAAACTACCATGTTTTCTTTTCTAACACCCGAGCTCGTGCTTTTATGAATAGACTCTTCTAGATGTTTCCATCTAATCAGATTGGTTCCTCAACTCCTACAACCAAAATGTTTCCATCCACTTAGATTGGTTAGTGCCGACCTTAATAAACATAAATTTCTAGGCTCTGGAGTTTATTTATTAATTCAAAAAAAAAAATGAAAAAAAAAAAATGAGACCAGACCACTAGACCAACCGGAATAAATACAATAAAGTCGATCACTGGTACCCTTGTATATGCCAGCTGAGTTGACCTAGAGTTAGATTATCGATCACCGGTCCCCTTGTATATGCCAAAGTGTTGATATTAGTCCGCATCAAGATCTCACCATTAGGATAGGTTCACCTTAGTCAACATCATCCACGTTTTTCTACATCCATCTTCTTAATCTATCCATGTGATTGGTTGACTCCGGTTTATGATGTCCAAACTATCCGAGAGAGCTCACACTTTATATGAATTTTAGTATGCTTGAGTGCAAACTCGTGTACAACAATTGGAATTTCGCATCGTGGTACTTCCTCCCCGTAGTCAATAAGTATGCCAACCAAGGAGATTCTTTAGTGCCTTCCAAGATTTTGCGTAGATAGCTAGGGTCCTGAGTAAAGGTTTTGTGTGTACACCTCTGGTAAACCCTCCGGAGACGATACTCCGCCACTAGGGCCACCTAGCGGTTTAACGGCTTGCTGCACGTACTTAGTGTAGTCATTTTATTATTAGTTTTGCTCGAGGACTAGCAAATAATAAGTTTGGGGGTATTTGATAGACGCATTTATGTGTCTAATTTGTCCTCAATGTTTCGTATTGTTTGTGACTCGTTTCGTCCTTATTATGGTATTTTGTGTGTTTGTAGGTATTTTTGGAAATAAATTTTGTTGGGAAATTCGGCTCGAAAAGTTGCTCTGAGCACCTCCTAAGACACGTGTTATCTTGACTCTCGTCTTTGGATAAGGGGTAACCCAATTGCTAAGGGGCACTTAAGGAGCCACCGCTCGCACCCCAGAATGGATAGGGGACACCATCTTCTTCGCTCAAAAAAAACAGTTTTAAGGGAAAAAAATACTTCTCCCGGCAGATTTTCAACCACATTTGGAGGAGTTTTAATGCGACTTAATGGCTAAAATTCATGGGAAGACTTTATTGAGCTTAACAGCGTGGTAGGGTCGTTGGAATCAATCCAGCTTTGGCTGGTTAGTCGTGTGGAAGCAAAACAGGAGGTTGTCCTGAGAAAAATACTCACGGGATTTTCAAATTAACCGAGAATTTCATGTGGCCGCAAGTATTCTATCTCAATATGTGACGTGAACCTTGCGTGATGGAGTGTGTCAACACCAAGACAACAAATATGAGAGAGTTTAGTTAGGGAATTATTTCCATGCAAACAGAAAGGAAAGAAGAATATATGGATATACATGGTGATTAACTTGAAAGATATCGACTTCGTTGGGTATAAATAGGTGATTGGGGGATACAAAAAAATTTTATGGAGAGTTTGGGAGTAGTTTAGAACATCACAGAGTAAAAAATCGAAAGTTGCGTAGAATATCTTTTCTCGCTCCCGTGGAAGACGAAGAACACGAAGAATGTATACCAAAGACCGCTCGTTCTTCAACAAGGATAACGATCACAATTGTGGGTCGCAGAGATACAAAGAACAGCCACGCTTCTTCCTTATCGCTCTCGTAATAGCAGTGTTTGCAACAATTATAAGCGTTGCAAACACCCGGTTTTAATAGTTTTTCCATTTCATCATTTGTACACCTCCTTTGAGCAATAAAAATGATTTTTGAGCGTGTTTCCAACATGATGAGCTAGACCCCATTATTGGGACGACGGAGGAAGTCAAATTTCATACATGGGTAATTTTAATTAATTCTTTTTATGACTTTTGCACTAATTAAAAATTGAATTATGATTTGATTAAATTAGTTATTATTTTATTATATGGGTCATGCTTGCTTAAATGTTTGATGTCCCATGCTTACGATTTATAACTAATATTTTGAGAATCTACCTTGGCAAAAATAAGAGTCCATGTTTTTATTTGTTGAGCGATAATTGTTAAAAGAATTAATATTTGAACCTTTTGTTATGAGTTTGGCCGAATCTTGAGTCCCAGCACATCTCTTCATCTTGTGACAATATTTGTATATATTTTTCTTTTATTTTCTTTTATTAATTCTTAAAATCAATCTCGTCAAGTCCGAGTGAACGACAACCTTACTACCACTTTCTACAACATCATTGAAAAATACCATCAGTTACCTCATGAGAAGCAGCAAGGTTGAAAACCCAAGGCTGATATCCATCATACTTAGCAGGCATAGAAAAAGATGTACGAGGGACGTTGGGATCTGCGGTAGTAAAACCATAGGCCCAGGGACCCACCACACGGAGAGGAGTACGCGCCCAGCGATCATCATGATCAAGACGGATGCGGTTAGGCTTCGACAAGAAAATCTTAGCAAAATAAGGGATGACAAATGTACTCCGCCTTGTCAATCTCCTCCAATCGACGGAAGGTTGTTACTCTCCCTAATTCATGAAAGCAAGAATATGAATATGACGGGGGCCAACACTCCAAGGAAGAAGGTTACTTTTCTGAATGGCATCAGCAGAGGTAGCATTGAAGTTGTCAGGGGTATAATCCTCTTGCTTAGACCTCCCAGGAGCAAAAGGGTCATAAGACTTCAAAGTAGTCTTGCCATTGCTACAGTACCAGCACTCACGAAGGGCATGCCAGAAGTTACCGATATACTGCATAATCCCTCAAACCTGAGTTTTGTTCACCGGATCATCCCTGGTAGACAAAACATCATAGTAGAAAGGATCCTTCCTACTAAACAAAAGCAGGAGTATACCTGCGGCCAACTGGCCGACACTGATCAAGAGGTTGTTCTCATCATAAGGGAGGCTTCGAATTATGGATTCAGTGAGAACATCAGGGCCTTCAACAAAGGAGATCTCAAATTTATGCAGACGAATGACTTGAGATCTCAAATAAAGACAAGTTAGTATAACTATCTTTATCATGAAGTCGCAACCTTTGGAGTTCAAATGAGGCGAGGGAGAGGAAGATCCTCAACAGCAACATCTTCTACCTCAGCTTCCATGGCTATCTCATGACCCTTAGGTACCTCAGTATCCTCAGGGGTAGAGAGGGTGTAGCATCAGGATGATCCATTCGCGGAGGCAGCTCAGTAGACGATTTAGGCTTTGGATCCCTGCGCACAAGATTCTTTGGGAGTCTTATAATCCCTAACACCAACAGCAAGAACATCACATCAACAATGGCGGACCGAAATTGCAGTCGCCTCAAAAACATGATTGGGGCAAAAATAATAGTACTTTGGGCATGGGTTTAACAAAACCAACCAAAGGAAATGACTTCATCCTCCCAAAAAGCGAAATGGAGTATGATTGATCACCACATTCAAAAATTTGCAAAAAGAAACCATGATACATTCATGGTGAAAACGCGAAAAGAAAACAAACCCAAGTTCTCATACAACATGGAGAGACAGAGAAGAATCGAAATTCTCACATGAAAATACAACAACAACTTCAAAAAGCAAAAGAAAGAGCAATAAAATCAAACATGGAAAATACGAAAAGCTACATCGAAATCAAAGGACAAGTATGTACTAACTTGTTAGATGAAGAACAAGCAAGATATTTCAAGACAAAGAGCAAGCCAACAAATAGGAAAATGAGACGAAAAATCTCTCGAGAAAGGGATGGAGAGCGATAGTTTGAAAGAGGAAGAGGGAGTTAATGAAATTCCTTCTTTGTTCTCCTTTATAGGCGGCAAGAGAATCCAAAATTTGGATGTCCCAAATTCAAGGGGAAGTTATTGCATGAAAGGACACATGGGGACCACCCAACCGGTACGTGCAAAAATGGCGGCGTTATGGAAGTTTTTTCTTCCAATCCTACCAAATGGTAGAATATGAAAGAAAAGGGGCAAACTGTGAATATCAATATTCTGCGGAGCATGTGTCACGGCTTCAGTCGTCGCATGCAAGATAACTGTGTAACCCTCTCTATACATAAGAACCTGAGTAGCAGAAGACACCTTCGCATATCTACTTTATCTTTTCCCAAGAAGGGATACCTCGACGGCCAAGATAGAAAAGTAAAGCCTAGTCTAGAGAGAGACAGCTGGCGAAGGGACAGAGGTAGATGACATATCTAATTAGCATTAAATGCACAAATCTCTTATCTACACGCTTAATCAAAGCACGTGAATAGAGATGATGTGGCAGAGTCTGACTGGCAAAGGTTAGCGGTGAACGAAGTTACAATCTATACTGAGGCTGGGAAGTTCCCGAAGGAACGTGGGTCAGTTAAGGTGGCAGAGTCCGACAGGAGAAAGGAAGCGGCGAACGAAGGTACCATTTATACGAAAGGTATATCAGGGAACGATGGATCCAAAGATAGCAAAGATATACCTGGAGCAGGAGGGGCTATAAATACCAATCTTCACCAACAAACCAAGGGCATTCAATATCTAGGAGAAGGGGATCTAGTCTTAAGCTTGTACCTCTTTAATGTTAGAACTTAAGTATTAACTTCGACTTGAGTTCTCTCTATTACTTTGGGAAGCATTTAAGATATTTGTAACCATCATAACTTAATACAAACAATCACTCATTACCCCGTGGACGTAGACAAAAGTCGAACCACGTAATCTCTTGTGTCTCATGATAACTTAGTTCAATTTACTTTTTATTTGTGTTCTTCGTTATTATTGTGATCTTGAATACATTTCATTACATAGCATTATCAGTTCAACAGAGGCATCAATACTGCATAGTATCCGATTCTCTGAGCTGTATACATTACGTAGACTATGGGAAAATTATTAGCACATTCATATAGCGCTACTTGTATTAAGAGTCTCTAGACAATTACGGGTCGAAGAGGTCTTAACTAGCAATAGAATCACCAAACAACCATTCAATTTGCAACTTAAACGATTGGAAAATAATTCTTAAACATCATTGGCATAATAGAGAATAAGCAATAACAATATAATTGCAAGAAAATAAAGCGGTTTAAATATCAATATAAATTCATGTCCGGACGTCAAAATCGTCTCCAATCAATAATGCTTAGCTACTGGAGTTCTTGGCAAAATAACACAACAAAAAAAATATATGAAACTAAATATGCAAACCCAAAAGCAGATGGTAGTTGATGTGTAATGATGTTTTATGGCCTGATGACTATGTATTGGTGATGGCTAATGGAAAGCGCGTTGCTGCTGTAATAATTGCCCGCGAGCATGCTATGATGGTGCAAGCAGGTGAACTGGAAGGCTTGGTGTTGTAGTCAGAAATATTCTTACCGGCTGTATGGTATCGTTGCTTGCCACGTAATCGGTGCCAGGGTTGCTGCGAACAGGTGGAGTGATGGTGGTATATAGAAGTAAGGGATGGTTCTGGTGGTGAACTGGATATGCAAACTGATGGATATGCAGGTGATGTGAATGGAATGGAGATGATGTATGATATGATGTTGTGGAAGAGATGAATGCCGGTGTGTTGATGGTGGTTTTTAGTTCAGGGTCAAAATTGTAAAACCCTGTATTCAATGCGCTTTCATCCTACAAAGGAACGAAAACCATTTGAAAGAGATGAGTATTCTTTACTTATATATGTATCGAGTAATTCGATGTATTTATGAAATTTATCAGATGGTGCATCAATCCCAGATATCCTATGAATTTCAACATATCGCATTAGTTACTAATGCATTGCTCGCCTGGTATTCTCATATGCTATGTTCTCAGCTGAACTCTCATTATTGACATGACGATGGATTGTTCACTCTCAGCAGAGTAGCATGAATCTCCCGAAGTTCCAGTACTGAGATCTGCATGAAAATACCCCACGGGCTATATCACTCTCTGACAAAGAGAATCTCATATCCACGCACGCTTTTGAGTCATCTCAATCGCGCTTGAATTCCCTGAAGGAAAATCTAGACTGATTATATCATTCTCAGAAACGATCACGGCCACACAATTTGGCCGCATAATTCAACAAACCTAGATCACTCCTGGCAGAACTAGCTAATTACTGCATTGACCGAATGTGGGCCCACCAACGCTCCAACCCTATCGACCATGCCTAAGTACATCTCAACGTTGTCAAACGCAAACCCTAAGTAGGGTGGTCGCGTTGTTTGGAAGAAGCTCGAACGAACTAGGCTATTCAAAACGGTCTTAGAAGCATCACGAACATCCAGCTTTGCCAGCCTGGTTGGACGGCTTGGATCCTCCTACGAACAGTTAAAGAAGCACAATCATGATCACCAATGGGCCCACTAGTGCCCTAGTCGATCGACTTGGCTCGCAAAAAGACCAGAGAGCATTAAATCGTTTACTCAAAGTAGCGTGAACACGCTGCTTTAAGAAACCCTAAAATCACTTTGCGGCATTGAACAACCGCCGCAAATCAATCACTTGTCCATTCTCGCACGCCTAGTTGACTAATAGATCCGATTTCAGGTGGCCAACGAGATGCTTACACGCTCACCGTCGACCCAACTCTATCATTGGCCGATCGAATTGCTCATAGCAAGCTTGGAACGCATAGAATCGCTCACCCAAACTAAGATGATCGCGCAGCTTTGAAAACCCTAAATGAATAAGCAGCGTTATACAACTGTCGCTGATCGATCGTATCCGTCCAACTTCTCCATCCTAGTTGGACAGCTTAGATCGTGTTTCAAACGATCAAGGAGATGCCAACGCGTTCATCATCGAACCAACTCCACACATGACTGATCGACTTGCCCATAGCAAGTCCAAAGCGCACCAAATCGCCGCCCAAACATGAGTGTTTGCGTTGTTTTCAATAAAACCTAAAATCGCTTACTACAACACATTACCACCGAAATCGATCTCGACCACCCATCTTCGCCAGCTGATTTGAGTGGCTTAGATTTAATCTTAAGCGGCCCCGAAGATGTCAACGTGATCACCGCAGACCCACCTTTACACGTGATTGACCTACCTATGCAAACTAGGGGCTCAATGCCCCGGAACGCACGCCCAAAGAGGGGTGGGCCACACATCTCCCTAAACCCTAAAAGTTGCGTCAACGGCGGTATGAAACTGCCGCAAATGATCACGACCATCCAACATCTCCAACCTAGTTGGATGGTATAGATTTATTTTTAGAAAACAATCAAAGCAACATTGTGAAGACCTGCCATCCTTCTTCCACATGAGGCGATCGGCCAAGTGATGACTTGACCGTAGGGCCCTCAAACAATCACTCAAAGGTGGTCGACCATGCTTCCTTTAAGACGCTTATCCGCGACTTATGCAATCAGGCTCTAAAACAATGATGCTTCATACACATCGATTAATTTAAGCTGCTTTACATGCGTCGAATACAAACATATTTTATTTTGGCCTGATAAACAACTTAGTTGTTTCACCTAATAGTACCATGCTATTCTATGTGGTTCCCACGACCCACTTATTCGAGACATCAAACATGTCACAAACTTGGGGATGCTTATTGGGGTATTGGTCTGGCGATTTACAATGTGCAGCGTGCAACGTGCCCATTACGAGAACGTGTTAGGAGGCATGGACGGTTAACGATGATGAGGTAAGTGGGCAAAGGCGTGATCGTGTGACAATCACTTACACGACCCCACTACTCCATCACTCAACTTCCTCCACTTCCTACGAGATGAAGATTGCGCTCAAATGACTTGTATAAATAGGTTCTTCAACCTATCTTCAAACGACACAGAAAAACCAAGTGTTGTAACCAACGTATCTAGAAAACACCCAGAATTGATAGCTTACATTGTGCAATCCAATTCAATACTCTGATACAAGTCATAAACAGCCAACACCTTCATAATCTCGACACCTTCTTCGCTTCCCTCCCTAAGATCAACCCCATCTCCTTCACCTTGTGACCGAATTGAATCTGAACTGCCATTCCTTGGTTTAGGCCGTAGTCTTACTGATTGATTTCTAACCTAAAAGCATTCCTGCAAAGGCATTTGTTTTGGGTTTAGATTCGTTTCTCATTCAACACACCCCAAATTACCAAAAACGGCAGAATCAGCTTTTACCCATAAACAATCAAGTACCACAAATGGGAGATTAATCTCTGCTTGCAAGATCAAATTTTAATTCCATTTCAATTTTCTCAAAATTCAAAATGGTTGGTCTTAGGTTCAATTCAACTCCAAACTCCGAGCGAGACCCCTCAAATGTTGACATTCCTCCTTCCGGCGCTGTATCTGATCTCATGGCCAATGGAGAAATCCCGACCTTGGAAGAATTGGCTCGAGTATAGGAAATTCACACGAGGAACATGGAAGTGATGAGAGAAACGATACAAAACATACTCAATTTCCTCGTCAAGCTCACATCAGATTTAAGCGGCTTCCCCGCTCCAGAGATTCCAACGATGAGAACTAACTCTTCAACCGATGATCGTCCTCAAATCAATAGCTTCACCACCAACCAACGGCTAGTAGACCAGGAGGCGGCGTCTTTCATAGAAAGTTTGTGTGAACTTCTACACCTCTCAAAGGACCAACGAGTAGAAACGTTTGCTGCAATCAACCAAATAGTTCTGGACGCACGTTTGGCCCCTTCGCGCAATCAAGCCTTGGGAACATCAGAGGTGTCCATAAATAATGTCACATTTACCGAAGACGACATGATGGCAGGGGAGGATCACAACAGAGCCTTACATGTTACTGGACTCATCAAGAGTTCAGAATTCAAAAGAGCTCTTATCGACACCGAAGCATCCTCGAATGTCATTACTCTTAAAACTCTCAGGACAACCAACGTTCGACCGGGAAAAATCATACGACAACCTACCACAATGACAGATTTTGAGGGAAACCAAACCAGCACATACGGGTACGTTAATCTGAATATATCGGTAGGACATGTCCGTTCGAAGGTAAACTTCGAAGTAATAGAAAAAGAGCCAAGCTACCATATGATACTAGGGAGACCATGGCTCCACGATAATAAGATCGTTCCTTCGACGTATCACCAATGTCTGAAAACCATGTTGAATGAAAAAGTTGTTCGCATCCCTGTGTCGTTATATCCTTACGCACCAAGCGTGGAGCTGTTTGAGCCGAAGGAGAATTCACAAAATCCATCAAATAAAGTCTAATGCACATCACTCCCCACATGTACGTCAATCCAGGAGGAGGACCGGCCACATCACTAAACAGAGAGACCTGGGGGCCTTCACTAGCAGAACACGCCAACTCTTCTTCATCAAACGAAGGATCATCACGTCTCCATGCTAAGAGGGAACGGACCTTCATGGAAAGTCGAGACCAGAAGGGGAAAACCTTATACCGTCAGCCGCTCAGCTGTTAGCAATTAGCAGAGAGACTCTCACCTGGGCCTCTCCGCCCAATGGAATGCAATGATGTAGTTTTAATTGTGGTAAGTAAAGGGTTTGATTCTCGGACTTGTGAAGTTGTTGATTTTAGACTTAATTAAAGAAAATACTAAAACTAGCAAAAATATGTAAAAGAAGGTAACAAGAGTAAGAGTTACTGGGACTGAGGATTTCACTGTTTCTCATATTCATGTGGTTCAGAAATTAATCCTAGGACAATTATGGCTCAAATAATAAAATTTATTAACTCTTAATATTTGCCAAGATAGATTTTTGAAAGTAATGACTGTAAATCTAAAGCATGGGACATCATATCATTTAAGATAAGCATGACCCATCAATTGAAATAACAATCATTCAATAAAAATCATAAAACAATTAATAAACAATGCAAAAAGTAAATAAGAAATTAACTCAAGTTACCACATATATGAAATCCAGCTTCCTCCTTTGTCCCAGTGATGGGGTTTAGCTCATCATGGTAGAACCACGCTCAAAAGAATTTTTCATTGCTCAAAAAGGTGTTTTACTGAAGAAATATGAGAAAAAGAATAAAAGCAACCAACCGCAACGTTTATAGTCTGTTCCGCATTGAGTGTTACAGAGATAATAAGACCGCTGCTTTGCGATCAAGCTTTCTTCTCCACGTTGATATGCGACAAGAATATGCGACTGACTTTGACAGTGCCTTTGTTCTTCGCCTTCTTCTTCCCCGCACCAAAGCAGAGAAACTTATCTCGCACTTCTTCTTCTCGGCCTCCAAACTCTCTCCTAACTACCCCCAACTCTTTACCTTTTCTCTGGACCTCCTACCACTCTATTATATCAAGCAGGGGCCAAAAACAGATTTCAAACGTAGGAGATGAGTGTGATACTGGTCTGACTAATATCAACACAACTGACATATACAACGGAACCAGTGGTCGATAATCCTAATTCTAGATCAACTCGTCGGGCATATACAAGGGAACCAAATGGCCGATTTATTCACCGAACTTTAATTATTTTTTTATTTTTTCAACAACATGATTAGATCTTGGGATCCAAGCGCATGCTTCTTGTCAGCAGATTACATGGTAATTCCCGTGGATCCCGCGCCCACGCTTGTTTAGGCGACGGAGACAGGGAGAACACACACATATTGCTATCCAAGTGTTATTTATTTATTTTATTGAGAATTATTCCGTTTGGTCTGATTGGTCTGGTCTCTTTTTTTTTCTTTTTATTTTTCTTTTTCTTAGTAACTCAATCACTCTTTTTCATCCTCGCAGTGGTAAAAACTTGAATCGTGAGCCCCACCTAATCACTTACAGAAACATATTTTAAAAAGAAAACAAAATAAAAATGTATGAAAAGGACTCAACGAGATATGGCGAAACTACCATGTTATTTCTAACACCCGAGCTCGTGCTTTTATGAATAGACTCTTTAGATGTTTCCATCTACTCAGATTGGTTCCTCAACTCCTACAACCAAAATGCTTCCATCCACTTAGATTAGTTAGTGACATTCTTAATAAACATAAATTTCTAGGCTCTGGAGTTTATTTACTGCAACTAAAAAGTTTCTCCCATAACCCCAAACTTAAATCTAACATTGTCCTCAATGTTCTAAAGATAAAATTAAAAGCATGAACAAGGAGAAACTGTTACCACTTGAAGCAAAAGAGTTAATGAAAGATATTACCGTGTCACATGAATATTGGGTTACCTCCCAAGAAATGCTAAGTTTAAAGTCTTCAGCCAGACGGTAAATACCACAAAATGGCTAATTACCTTTCAAATCATATATCAATAGTCGAAACAACTGTAGGTCAACAAAATCAAATAAAATTGCCACAATTATTAGACAACTGCACCAAATCAGAAAAATGAACAGACATGACACATCCTCATCCAAGGTTTCCTGCAAGACAACCGGGTTTTTTGTGGTGCCCACTTGGGCTTCATATGAGTGTCTTGACAAAATGATTCTTCCAACTATGGGTTTCTAGTTGGCTGTATTTCCTCCCGGGCGATCGAGGGTCGTGCTGTGAGCTCAAGAGACTCAAGCACACCTCAAAGACTAGGCTCGAGTCCTGTTAGGGACTTCTAATGGGGATACTTGACCATCACTACCCCCAAACTTAGGTAACTCGTATTTTCAGATAGACCTCTAATTATTGCTTGATTTTCTGGATCCACAGAGTCTTTAAAATACTCAAGAGCTTCTTCTAGATCATTACCCCCAAACTTAGGGTCAACATTACTCTCCGTAAGGCCTAGCACTATGTCTTGAATTTCAGGGTCTGTAGAGTCTTTAAAGTACTCAAGAGCTTCTTATAGTTCAAAAGTTTGGTCACCTAACTGACTTAAGAGAATTGTCTCATCAAATTCATCTAAGGAATCACCGCATAAAGTGTCGTCCCAATTATCCTGAATTAGATCCCGAACTAAAGTGCTAATCATATTCACTTCCTCCAAGTCATCGTAGGTTGTCTATTAACATTAAAGACATTTAGTTCAAAGGTCATATTACCAAAGGATATATTCATAAGTCCGGTCCTACAGCTTGTTGATAGCATTAGATGTGGCTAAAAATGGGCGACCTAAAATCACCGGTATTTGAGCACTAGGTCCTGAATGTGTTGAGTGTCTAGAACAACAAAATCCACCGGATAAATAAATTTATCAACCTCAATCAAGACATCCTCTATGACACCACGAGGTACTTTGATGACCTATCACCAACCGTAGGTCATTTTAGTCGGTTTCAACTCACCAAGACCTAGCTGGGTGTACACATGGTACGAGAGTAGGTTAACACTGGCTCCTACGTCAAGTAATGCTTTATCAACCATGTGATTACCAATCGTACAAGATATGGTTGGGCATCCAGGGTCTTTATACTTAGGGGATGTTTGGTCTGTATGATTGAACTTACCTGACCAGCTAAAAAGGCTTTCTTATGGACATTGCTTTACGCTGGTACAAAGATCCTTAAGAAACTTGGCATAAGCAGCATTTGCCTAATTGCTTCTAATAAAGGAATATTTATGTTTACCCGCTTAAAAATCTCCATTATTTCGTTGAAAGTCGACTCTCTCTTAGTTGAACTAACACCTGGGATATGGGGCTCGGGCACAAAATGAGATCTATCTGAACCACATGGGCATCACTAGAAATTTTATCACCTCTTCACCTAGTGGCTCCTTCTCGGGGCTCATCTTGGGAACTAGAATGGGAAAGGTGGATCTACAAGATGTCCACTATTAGGCATGGCTACCTTATTGTCTACCGCTTTACCACTCCTAAGGGTTGTTACAGAGTTCACATGATTGAAATCTTTCTCTAGAGGATACTTCATGAATTGCTCTAGTATTGGGTAGTGGTTGACTGGGACTTTTCCTTTTCTCTTCGCTCAAAAATTCTAATTATACTAACTTGATTTTTTAGTTCAAATAGCCTCGAGAGTTTTCCTAAACCTTTCTCAACCGCTTGCTTAAACTCTGCAGTGTTATGAGATAAGATGGTTAGAGACTCTTCTAAACTCATTATTTTTTTATCCGATGTGTCTGACATCGCTCCGGCCCTAAATGGTTCTTATTATACCCAAAACCCGTGAGTGTCTCGAGAAATACTAGATCGACCTTGACTCGGCCCTTAGACCAAGAGAAATTCGGGTGGTTTCTCCAACCAGGTTATAGGTATCTAATATGGATCAAATCTCCACGGTTTTCAAACCTAGAGTTGTTATAAAGAGCATTGGCTTGCTCTTCGTATATAGTATGGTGTGACCCTTGATTCATTTCTAAGGCTTCTAGACGCCTAAGAATATCCGACCCATAATCAACTCTATCGATCCTATGGATAGGATTTCTAGGTATTTCGGGTTCTCTCATTGAAGCCCATTGACGAAGTCTTCTCACCTAACTCGATGAACTCACAAAACATTCATCTGGGTCTTGATGTGTAAATTCTCCACCACTAATTGTTTCTACCTGCATACGGGTTTCACTATCAAGGCCCTCATATAAAATTTGGGCCATGTGGGCTTTTTCAAAGCCGTGATGTGACACTGTATAACAATTCACTAAACCTTTCTACATAATCATGAAGTTTTTCACCTAATTTCGCTTAAGGTTTGGATAGACCGCCAACAGCCGCAGCCTTATGGTGTGGTAGAATTTCTTAACAAATGCCTCTACAAGACCATCCTAGGTGGTAATTATTTTAGAAGGAATAAAATGATACCACTCTTTGGCTTTATCATAGAGAGAGAAGTGAAACAAACGTAACCTACACATCTTTGGAGACATTCGGATAGTTCATTGTGTCACAAATCATTTCAAAGTCTCTTATGTGGGTATACGGGTTCTCATTCTCTAATCCCCTAAACTTATGAAGCATGCCAATAGTCTCGGGTATAATATCAAATTGGACCGTAGAAGCTGGTAGAACTACACCTGGGTCACGCACTACCCTAGACGGGTTCAAAAACGATCCCTAAGGGTTTTTATCGACCTCATCATCCTTTTCCCTAACCATTTTGGCAAAAATAGAAGTATTAAGGATATTTTCTCACTGTGAGAAGAACGCTCCAAAAATAGGACTTTTCGAGATTAAGGTAGTCAAGATTCTTGTTTCCTAAAATATCACTTCTAGGTTTTTCATGCATAAACCGTCCTAGAGCGTCTCTCTTACGTTCTGGCATACAAGAATTCAACAAAATGTGCACATGCAAATGCTGGGCTAACTAATTTAGGTAAGATAGGGTTACCTACAACGAAATATACCCAAATGTACGAGGCTGAGGTTTGTGGACTTTCAGCTGGTAACTCCCATAAGGCCCAAGGCACGGGTTCAGCTTACTAATCCACTAGTTTTCCTAAACTCGTAGTCTGACGAAGATGCAATTGGTGTGTGCAGTGTTTTTTTTTTTTTTTTTGAAATAAATTACTACAAACAAATAAAAGAAAATTACAAGAACAAAATAAAGAAACTACTAAAAATAAGATAAAAGTCTAAAAATAAAATCTTCAGTTTCTCCCTTTTTGTAAGGCAAGTTCAACTTTCCAATGCTTCGCTTCAAGCAAATCCTCGCATAAAGAAAACAAAAATACCAAAGAAGTAAAATAGAACAAAAATAATCTAAAAAATAATAATAATAATAAATAAAATATATACAAAACCTAAAAAAATGCAAAACCTAAAACCTAAACCTAAATACAAGTCCGCGTCAAGGCGCCAAAATCGATGTAGTTTTAATTGTGGTAAGTAAAGGGTTTGATTCTCGGACTTGTGAAGTTGTTGATTTTAAACTTAATTAAAGAAAATACTAAAATTAGAAAAAATATGTAAAAGAAGGTAACAAGAGTAAGAGTTACTGGGACTGAGGATTTCACTGTTTCTCATATTCATGTGGTTCAGAAATTAATCCTAGGACAATTATGGATCAAATAATAAAATTTATTAACTCTTAATATTTGCAAGATAGATTTTTGAAAGCAATGACTGTAAATCTAAAGCATGGGACATCAAATCATTTAAGCTAAGCATGACCCATCAATTGAAATAACAATCATTCAATAAAAATCATAAAACGATTAATAAACAGTGCACAAAGAAAATAAAGAATTAACTCAAGTTACCACATATATGAAATCCAGCTTCCTCCTTTGTCCCAGTGATGGGGTTTAGCTCATCATGGTAGAAACACGCTCAAAAGAATTTTTCATTGCTCAAAAAGGTGTTTTATTGAAGAAATGTGAGAAAAAGAATAAAAGCAAATAACCGCAACGCTTATAGTCTGTTCCAGATTGAGTGTTACAGAGATAATAAGACTCATTGCTTTGCGATCGCTTTCTTCGCTATTGATATGCGACTGACTTTGACAGGCCTTTGTTCTTCGTCTTCTTCTTCCATGCACCAGCAGAGAAACTTCTCTGCACTTCTTCTTCTCGGTTCTGCATCCGCTCCTAACTACCCCCAACTCTTTACCTTTTCTCTGGACCTCCTACCACTCTATTTATATCCAACAGGCCAAAATACTGAGAAAATCTTCCTTTCTTTCCTCCCAAGTCTCTGTTAAGTTTGTTCTTTTTCCCTTTTTCTTTCACCTAATTCTTCTCACACGCTCTCTGCTTTGTCCGAATATTTCCCTTAACTCGACAAACTCCAAATCTAACAGAATATATCTTCTTCAATCCACGTAACTTCTTAATATAAATCAACCAAAACCCTAAACTTCCTCAATGCCCCGTTACGTAAAGAATACATCTAAGCTTGCTTTCTTTCCAATAAAACCCGAGTACCAAGCCTCGTTTCATAAAACAGTGTACTATCAAACCATCTGTCGCTGTGCAAACTCGAGTAATTCTCGTCCAAAACAAATCCAAAGAAAGACCGAGAATAATCGGGCTCCGTGTTTACTTCAAACCAATAATCGTGCCCTATTTACTCGAACTCAACACCCATATTAACTATGTTAATCCATAACAGTCCAGCCCAATGATAATCAGATCAATCTCGTTTAAACTCTTCCAAATTCGACTCAATATCTTCTCAGGTGAAAGGGGAAATTTCCCGCCAAAAACATATTTCAAACGTAGGAGATGAGTGCCCCTTAGAAAATTCTGGGGTGCCGATAGCAACTAGTGTACCCCTTATCAACTGGAATCCCCCTTATCCAACATGGGAGTTCGAAAAGTAGGTGTCCTCCGGGTGCCTTTATCAACTTTCGAGCCGATTTCTCCAATAATATTTATTGCCCAAGAATACCTACAAACACATAAAACACCATAATAAGTACAAAAATGGGTACTAACAAAGATACAAAATCGAGATGGAAATAGACACATAAATGCGTCTATCAAATACCCCCAAACTTATTATTTGCTAGTCCCAGCAAATCAAATCTACAAAATAAAAATCCTAACTCACCTGCCGCAGGCATCGCGAAGTTGCATTTAGCGTATGCAACAAGCCTTTAAACCCTAGGTGGCCCTAGTGGCCGAAAGTTATAGTCTCGGGAGGGTTTACCAGAGATATACCCACAAAACCTTTACTCCAGACTCTAGCTATTTACGTAGAACCTTGGAAGGCACTAAAGAATCTCCTTGGTTGGCATACTTATTGACTACAGGAGGAAGTACCCTGATGCGAAATTCCAATTGTTGTACACGAGTTTGCACTCAAGAATACTAAAATTCATATATAAGTCAGCGTAGCTCTACTCGTATAGTCGCACTATGGACATCAATATCCTGAGTCAACAAATCACATGGATAGATTCAGAGATGGATATAGAGAGAAAAAAACATAGATGGTTTTGATGTTGTCTGTGTGAACGGTGTTTCTCATATCTCGTCTCAAGGCCACCGCCAAAATGAACCTATCCTAATGGATCGAGATACTGGTCCGACTAATATCAACACAACTAACATATACAAGGGAACCAGTGGTCGATAATCCTAATTCTAGATCAATTCGTCTGGCATATACAAGGGAACCAGCGGTCGATTTATTCACTGAACTTTAATTATTTTTTTTATTTTTTTTTCAACAACATGATTAGATCTTGCGGATCCAAGCGCATGCTTCTTGTCAGCAGATTACATGGTAATTCCCGTGGATCCCAAGGCTCCACGCTTGTTTAGGCGACGGAGACAGAGAACACACACATATTGCTATCCAAGTGTTATTTATTTATTTTATTGAGAATTATTCTGTTTGGTCTGATTGGTCTGGTCTCTTTTTTTTTTTTTTTTTTACTTTTTCTTAGTAACTCAATCACTCTTTTTCATCCTAGCAGTGGTAACAACTTGAATCGTGAGCCCCACCTAATCACTTAGAGAAACATATTTTAAAAAAGAAAACAAAATAAAAACAAGTGAAAAGGACTCAACGAGATATGGCGAAACTACCATGTTATTTCTAACACCCGAGCTCGTGCTTTTATGAATAGACTCTTTAGATGTTTCCATCTACTCGCATTGGTTCCTCAACTCCTACAACCAAAATGCTTCCATCCACTTAGATTAGTTAGTGCCATCCTTAATAAACATGAATTTCTAGGCTCGGAGTTTATTTATTGCAACAAAAAGTTTCTCCCATCCCCCAAACTTAAATCTAACATTGTCCTCAATGTTCTAAAGATAAAATTAAAAGCATGAACAAGGAGAAATCAAGTACCACTTGAAGCAAAAGATTTAATGAAAGATATTACCGTGTCGCATGAGTATTGGGTTACCTCCAAGAAATGCTAAGTTTAAAGTTCAGCCAGACAGAAATACCACAAAATGGCTAATTACCTTTCAAATCATATATCAATAGTCGAAACAACTGTAGGTCAACAAAATCAAATAAAATTGCCACAATTATTAGACAACTGCACCAAATCAGAAAAATGAACATACATAACACATCCTCATCCAAGGTTTCCCGCAAGACAACTGGGTTTTTCTGTGGTGCCCACTTGGGCTTCATATGAGTGTCTTGACAAACAGATTCTTCCGAACTATGGGTTTCTAGTTGCTGGATTTCCTTCTGGACAGTATCAGGAGGGTCAGGTTGTGGAGCCCGAAGAGACTCAAGTAATACCTCAGGCACACTAGGCTCGAGTCCCAAGTTAGGGACTTCTAATGGGGATAATTGACCATCACTACCCCCAAACTTAGGGTAATCAGTATTTTCAGAAAGCCCTCTAATTATTGCTTGAATTTCTGGATCCTGAGTCTTTAAAATACTCAAGAGCTTCTTCTAGATCATTACCCGCAAACTTAGGGTCAACATTACTCTCCGTAAGGCATAGCACTATGGCTTGAATTTCCCGTGGTCCAGAGAGTCTTTAAAGTACTGAGAGCTTCTTATAGTTCAAAAGTTTGGTCACCTAACCGACTTAAGAGAATTGTCTCATCAAATTCATCTAAGGAATCACCAAATAAAGTGTCGTCCCAATTATCCCGACTAGATCCAGAACTAAAGTGCTAATCATATTCACTTCCTCCAAGTCATCGAAGGTTGTCTATTAACATTAAAGACATTTAGTTCAAAGTGGTCATATTACCAAAGGATATATTCATAAGTCCGGTCCTACAGCTTGATGATAGCATAAGATGTGGCTAAAAATGGGCGACCTAAAATCACCTAAGATTTGAGCACTAGGGTCCCGAACAAAGTTGAGTGTCTAGAACAACAAAATCCACTGGATAAATAAATTTATCAACCTCAATCAAGACATCCTCTATGACACCACGAGGTACTTTGACAGACCCTATCACCTAATCGTAGGTCATTTTAGTCTGGTTTCAACTCACCAAGACCTAGCTGGGTGTACACATGGTACGGGAGTAGGTTAACACCGGCTCCTAAGTCAAGTAATGCTTTATCAACCATGTGATTACCAATCGCATAAGATATGGTGGGGCATCCAGGTCTTTATACTTAGGGGCATTTGGTTCGTAAGGATTGAACTTACCTGACCAGCTAAAAAGGCTTTATGGACATTAAGCTTACGCTGCGTACAAAGATCCTTAAGAAACTTGGCATAAGGTGCATTTGCCTAATTGCTTCTAATAAAGGAATATTTATGTTTACCTGCTTAAAAATCTCCATTATTTCGTTGAAAGTCGACTCTCTCTTAGTTGGAACTAACAGCTGTGGATATGGGGCATACAAGAATTCAACAAAATATCACTTAGTCGACTCTCTCTTGTTTCCTAAAATATCACTTCTAGGTTTTTCACGCATAAACCGTCCTAGAGCGTCTCTCTTACGTTCTGGCATACAAGAATTCAACAAAATGTGCACATGCAAATGTCACTAACTAATTTAGGTAAGATTGGGTTACCTACAATAAATATACCCAAAGGTACGAGGCTGAGGTTTGTGGACTTTCAAATTGCAACTCCCATAAGGCCCAAGGCACGGGTTCAAATTTTACTAATCCACTAGTTTTCCTAAACTTGAGAAAGTCCTGACGAAGATGCAATTGGTGTGTGCAAAGGTTTTTTTTTTTTTTTTAAATAAAGTACTACAAACAAATAAAAGAAAATTACAAGAACAAAATAAAGAAACTACTAAAAATAATATAAAAGTATAAAAATAAAATCTTCAGTTTCTCCCTTTTTGTAAGGCAAGTTCAACTTTCCACGTTTCACTTCAAGCAAATCCTGCACAGCAAAAACAAAAATACCAAAGAAGTAAAATAGAACAAAAAATAATCTAAAAATAATAATAATAATAATAAATAAAATATATACAAAACCTAAAAAAAATGCAAAACCTAAAACCTAAACCTAAATACAAGTCCGCGTCGGCGGCGCCAAAAACTGATGTAGTTTTAATTGTGGTAAGTAAAGGGTTTGATTCTCGGACTTGTGAAGCTGTTGATTTTAGACTTAATTAAAGAAAATACTAAAACTAGAAAAAATATGTAAAAGAATGTAACAAGAGTAAGAGTTACTGGGACTGAGGATTTCACTGTTTCTCATATTCATGTGGTTCAGAAATTAATCCTAGGACAATTATGGATCAAATAATAAAATTTATTAACTCTTAATATTTGCCAAGATAGATTTTTGAAAGCAATGACTCTAAATCTAAAGCATGGGACATCAAATCATTTAAGCTAAGCATGACCCATCAATTGAAATAACAATCATTCAATAAAAATCATAAAACAATTAATAAACAGTGCAAAAAGTAAATAAAGAATTAACTCAAGTTACCACATATATGAAATCCAGCTTCCTCCTTTGTCTTAGTGATGGGGTTTAGCTCATCATGGTAGAAACACGCTCAAAAGAATTTTTCATTGCTCAAAAAGGTGTTTTATTGAAGAAATATGAGAAAAAGAATAAAAGCAGCTCAACCGCAACGTTTATAGCTGTTCCAGATTGAGTGTTACAGAGATAATAAGACTGCTGTTTTGCGACTGTTTTTTCTGCTGTTGATATGCGACAGTAATATGCGACTGACTTTGACAGGCCTTTGTTCTTCGTCTTCTTCTTCCTTGCACCAGCAGAGAAACTTCTCTGCACTTCTTCTTCTCGGTTCTGCAGCCTCTCCTAACTACCCCCAACTCTTTACCTTTTCTCTGGACCTCCTACTACTCTATTTATATCCAACAGGGGCCAAAATACTCGAGAAAATCCTCCCTTTATTTCCTCCCAAGTCTCGGTTAAGTTTGTTCTTTTTTCCCTTTTTCTTTCACCGGAATTCTCTCACACGTCTTCTGTATTGTCTGAATATTTCCCTTAACTCGACAGCTCCAAATCTAACAGAATATATCTTCTTTCAATCCACGTAACTTCTTAATATAAATCAACCAAAACTCCTAAACTTCCTCAATGCCCCGTTACGAAAGAATACATCTAAGCTTGCTTTCTTTCCAATAGAAACCTGAAAAGTACCAAGCCTGTTTCGATAAAACAGGGTACTATCAAACCATTTGTGCGTGCAAACTCGAGTAATTCTCGTCCAATACAAATCCAGTAAAGACCGAGAATAATCGTCCCGTGTTTACTTCAAACCAATAATCAGGCCCTATTTACTCGAACCCAACACCCATATTAACTATGTTAATCCATAACAGTCCAAATTTCAATGATAATCTGTGACCGAATCTCGTTTAAACTCTTCCAAATTCGATTCAATATCTTCTCAGGTGAAAGGGGAAATTTCCCGCCAAAAACATATTTCAAACGTAGGAGATGAGTGCCCCTTAGAAAATTCTGGGGTGCCGATAGCAACTAGTGTACCCCTTATCAACTGGAATCCACCTTATCCAACATGGGAGTTCGAATAGTAGGTGTCCTCCGGGTGCCTTTATCAACTTTTCGATCCGATTTCTCCAATAATGTTTATTGCCCAAGAATAGCTACAGACACATAAAACACCATAATAAGTACAAAATGGGTACTAACAGTATACAAAATCGAGATGGAAATAGACACATAAATGCGTCTATCATGCAACAACAACGACAAACTGCAAGAAGAAGTACCAATGCTCCACGACAATTACAGGATGACACCGACTCCACAACGGACGAACTCGGAGTGATCAACATCGGGATGAAGAATCTCCGAGACATATATCCATCAGGCCACTTTACGTGAAGACAAACGTGCAAAGCTCGTGAATCTTCTCAAGGAGTATCAAGACATATTTGCAGGGACGTATGGGGAAAGGCCCATCTTGGATGAAAATCGTCACTCATCATCTACATATAAAGTCTGGATCTAAACCGATCAAATAATCTCTAAGGCAATCTGATACACGACGGGAGGATCGATCAAGACCGAGATTCGTGGTTATCGATCACTGGCTTCATCAATCCCATTCATCATCCTACCCGGTTAGCCAACGTGGTTCCCGTAAAGAAGAAAAGCGCCCAAATTAGATGTTGTGTCGATTTCATAGATCTCGAACAAATGCTGCCCCAAAGATGATTTTCCTCTTCCCAACATTGACATGCTAGTAGATGTAATACCCATTTTTATTTACATTTTCTTGATCGGGTTTTTAGACGAGTTAACTAACCTTTTGTTACGGTATTTTCTTCCTTTGCCTTAGTTTATGTGGGTGGTTTTAGTTAGAAAGGATACTAGTTATGGTGGAAAAATAGTCACCTAATTATATTTTGATGTAGGATCAGAATATCGCAACATCAATACTTCGTGAGATCAATAAACAACCGCACTGCGAGGGCATCGCAGAATAGTAATATAAATGACGCAATGAATGACGATAGACAAAACATGAGAAAGATGTGAAGATCCAGCGAGATTTAGGAAAGTGGCGAGATTATATATTTGAACACTTGCGATATTTCGCAAGTCATTCCCGAAATAAAGGACAAAGATAGTTCGGCCATCCATTGTATACTATCCTATATAAAGAGCCGAACGAACCTGTTGTAAGGTGGGGATTCTTTTGAGAGTGTTAGACAAGTCATTAGGAGAGAGAAAGTTAGTGGTGATTGTAATTTCTTTAACTCTTTTCTATTTTATCTTGTGAATCTTCAAGGAAATAATCAATAAAATCATTGTTATTCATCTAAAAAATGTCTTAGTTGTGTGGAATATTGTGAGGGGTGTAGTGTAGGATTTCCTGCAACTACATATTGGCGCTAGAAACAGGAGTGATTGAAGATAAGAGATTGATATTGTCACTAAAACGGTAAAAATCAAGAGTATGATGGATAAATTGAAGAAAATTAGAATCAGAGAGGGTAATGAAGAATTGGAATGTAATATGATTTCAAAGTCAATGGTTAATGAATTTCATGAAAGTATCAAAGGGAGAATACATAAAAGAGATTTTGAAGGAAAGAAAATTATAACAAAGAGAGAAGGTGTTACCTTGAAAGAATGGGAAAACAGAGAATTATATTCACAAAGAACGGAGATGTCAGAGAGAATTTAAATCACACATCTCCACAAGTGATTACGATAAGTGCCAAAGAAAGAA
Organism: Papaver armeniacum; assembly: GCA_023531295.1. Classification (NCBI taxonomy): domain Eukaryota; kingdom Viridiplantae; phylum Streptophyta; class Magnoliopsida; order Ranunculales; family Papaveraceae; genus Papaver; species Papaver armeniacum. Next base: position 6,824 of record JAJJWW010013520.1, on the reverse strand, counting down.
GAAGGAAAATTAACAAAAACAATGGAAGAATGGGCAATAAGTAGAACTTTAGTGGATACAGGAGTTCAAAGAATATAATGTTTTATCATGCATATAAAAAATTGGGGGTACAAAGATGAAGAAATGACTTCGGCAACATGTCATATCTATGGTTTCGCAAATCAATAAAAACCTAAAGGGGAAATAAAAATACGAATTTTGTTGGGAGAAATTGAAACAAATGTGACGTTATGCGTAGTAGATATGGAATCTCCATATAACATGTTGTTGGGAAGGCCATGGATACACGCAATAAAAAGTCAGAGCATCAACATTTCATCAATGTGTCGATTTCCTATGCCGAGTGGAATTGGCTAAATCAGAGGAGATACCGATAAAGGAAGAATGTATCATCAAATCAAAGTAAAACATTATGAAGAATAGCTTGAAGAGGCGAAAAGATCGCAAGAAGATGGCAAAAGCAAGAAAAAGGAAGAAGAATTTAGAACATACATGATAAGAGCTAAGAAGGAAAAGGAATATGTGGTGAAGAGAGTGATCTCGCAAAGGAAATAAGAGGACCAACGCCCATGGGAGAACCGAAGGCTAGCTACATTGCAAGTAACCAACAAAGGAAGTGAATATTGAATCAAGAAGAACCCAAGATGTTAAAATTTGGGACTAAAATGGAGGCAGATGAAGAAAGAAAGACCGCTGATTTGTTGCTAGATTATAAAGATATTTTCGCATGGGATATGGATGAGATGCCCGGAATAGATCCATCTCGTAGCATGTCATAAATTAGAGATTGATAAAAATGCCGCACTCATTCAAACAAAGAATTAGAAAATCGCAACAAGATATCATCCTCAAATAGAAGAAGAGTTGCAGAAGATGCTTGATGCCGGCATTATTAGACAAGCAAAATACCCCAATGGATAGCGAATATGGTCGTAGTTCCAAAGAAGAAAAAGGAATAAGAATTTGCATAGATTTCACCGATCTAAACAAAGCTTGTCCAAAAGATAGTTTTCCCCTTGCCGATATTCCGCATGGTTGAATCACTGGCAGGAAATGAAAGGATATCCTCCCTTGATGGATATAAGGGATACAATCAAATTCCTCTCGCCAAGAAGACCAAGAACATACCGCCTTTTTCGCTCCAAGAGGATTATACTGCTACACAAAAATGCCATCTTGGCCTCATAAAATCCTTGGCAGCAACGATCAAAGGATGGTGGAGAAAGTGTTCGAACAATGGATACATAAACACTAGAGGTATACATGGATCACATGTTAATAAAAAGCAAAGAAGCAAAAGATCATGTGCTAGATTTGAAGGAAATTTTCGAACAAATGAGACATTTCAACATCAAAGTAAATCTAAAAATGTACTTTTGGAGTGGCATCTGAAAAAATTTAGGATACATTGTGTCAAAAGAAGGAATACAAGTTGATCCGAGAAGGTACAAGCAATTCGAGACATGCCAACGCCAGCAGAATAAAAAGATGTGCAAAAGTTAAATGGACTATTAGCTTCGCTTAGGAAGATTCATCTCGAGATCATCCGATAAGTGCAAACATTTTTTCAACATACTTAAAAAGGGAACGCAATTTAGGTGGACGGATGAATGTGAAAAGGCATTGCAAGGAATAAAAGAACATCTAATGGATATATCAATATTACAAAAAGAAGAAGAAGGGGAGGAATTACTAATTTACCTCGCGACAACCTCGCATGCACTAAGCGCAGTATTATTGCGAATGGACGCAGGGGTGGAAAAACCAATCTATTACATCAAAGAAACATTCAATGCCGCAGAGAAAACTATTCAAAAATTGAAAATTAATTTTGGCATTAGTTTACGCAACGTTTAAACTTCGCATCTATTTCGAAGCACACACGGTAAAGGTAATGACAAAAGTACCAATTGAGTCAGTAATGAAAATTCAAAAAGGTCAGGAAGGGTTGAAAGATGGAATGCTCAAGTAAGTCATTGCAAACTCAAATATGAAGTGTTATCCTCACCAAAATCGCAAGTTGTAGCAGACTTTTTAGCAGAATTTCCATTGGAAGAAGATGAGGCAGTGGAAGAAATGATGGATATAGAAGAAGAACATGGAAATCCAAAGGATTTATTAATGATCCAAATAGATGGGAAATATTGGTAGATGTATCACAAATGGAGAAGGTAACGGAATTGGGATCATTATAATTTCGCAGAAGGCAATAAAATGGCTTTCTTTCGATTGAGTTTGCATCTACTAACAATGAAACAGAGTATGAAGCTATAATACATGCTTTGCGATTTTCAATAGAAATGGAGTTGGAGAATGTAAGAATTACCAAGATTCTCATTAGCTATTCGCCAGATAAAAGAAGAGTATACTACAAATGAAGCATCCTTGAAAAATACAAAAAGCTTGTTGAAGAATTGTCACTAAGATACCAAAAATAAAGTGAAGACACATATCAAGAAAAGACAATAGACTCGCAGATGCTTTTGCTTTTATATCAAGTATGATGACAGATCCATCTGGCGAGATGCATAAAAATACGTATACTTCAATCACCATCAATCAACAAAGAGGAAGAGGAAGAAGTAGAAGTAATGCTCATAGAAGATGAAACACAAAGATCCCATTGCGAGGATTGGAGGACAAACTTCATGCTTATCTAATGAAAGGAGAAACACCAAGAAATAGATTAGAGATGCATAAATTAAAAAGCCGTGGCAACAAATTATGAATTAAGAGACGGGGTATTGTACCGAAGATCCTTTAATGGACCCTCGCTGTGTTTAACACGAAAGGAAGGAGAAGCAAAGGTTAAAAATGCTACACACAGTGGGGATGGCTGCAATCATAGTGGCAAGAAGATCTTTAACACATAAGGCGAAAAATGCAAGGCTATTATTGGCCATATATGCATGAAGATGCGAAACAAATATCAAGATTGCGAAGATTGTCAAAGACACTAAAGAAAATACATGCACCAAAACCGTTAACCTCTTCAACAAGTGTATGGGCTTTTGGAAAGTGGGGATTAGACATTGTAGGACCATTTTTACTGTACATGGGCAAAGGAGATATTTGATTGTCGCAACAGATTATTTCACAAAGTGGGCGTAAGTAAGCAGTACAACACATTCAAGCGATAAAGACATTTTTACTTTCATATTCGAAAACATAATATGCAGATTTGGAATTCCAAAGACAATTGGTATCCGACAATGGGAAACAGCTTGAGGGACAAAATATAGAATTACCGCTTAATGCATTTCAAATAAAATGTGGGAAATCAACTCCTTTATACCCGCAGCCAATGGATGGCATAAACAAATAAAACAATCGCCGATATATTGAAGAAAAAAATTAGAAGGGCATAATAAGGCATGGTGTGAGCAAGTGCATAATGCAAGATGGGCTTATAATACAACAAGGCGAGAAGCTACGGGATGTCACCGTTTTGTCTAACCTATGGTGTTGAAGCCGTACATTCCCGCTGTGGTTATTATTCCAACAACAAAGAGAGAAGCTTGGGAGAAAAATCTTAGTGCGGGAAACATTATGGTTAAATTAGATGAATTAGAAGAAAAAAGAGAAAGAGCACTACAAAGATATGGAGAATTATCAAGATTGGACAGAGAATATAACAAACGTGTCAAAACACGCGAATTTCAACTGTGTGATATGGTATTGCGAGAAACACCAATATATCATGAGAAAGTGGTGGCAAGTTGGCGAAAAAGTGGGATGGACCTTATATCATCAAGGAGATAGTTGGAACATAAATATAGATTAATGGATCCAGAGGGCAAAGATGTGGGCCAGAGATTGGGTAGACCATGGAATAGATTATATCTCAAGAAATATTACCCATAGAAGATGGAAAGGAAAGAATAAATTAAAATGTTAAATGAATGAAATGAAATGAAATGTTCCTCATGACAGAGTTATTGCGAAATTAAGAAAGAATGTGTGAATATCTCGCAAATGAATTAATAAGAGATAACCAAAAATGAATGATTGAACGAATTGTCAGAAATGAATGAGTGAGTGAATGGGACGAACCTTTATGGAGTACACCCTAGTTCGCGAATGATATTTCGTAAGAGGCAAATGTAAGACCTAAAGTGCGCCATATAAGGGGGTATCTCTTGACATGGCTCAGTGGAAAAGGTTACACCGCCCCGAACCCGAGTCATGAAAATTTGGGGCTCATGAAAGCCTATCCGGGGAGATACCTTGGATTTCCAACTATATATATAAGGTTATACTCGGTTGGACGACCGAGGGTCTCTTCCAAGGAGTCAGCAGTGACAAAGGCGCCGAGGTACACGGTTGAGCCAAGAGTGCCTGGGGCATTTGAAGTGTCTCGGCCATTCTTGGCAAGTCTTGGCACATGCTGCACTCGGCCCGAAGAAAACTCCACTTAGGGTGCAGTCTCGTAACCATAAACCTTATATGTAGTTGCAGGAAATCCCACACTACACCCCTCACTAGAATTTACTCAACTAATCCATTTGAAGATGAATAACTATAGATTTTATTGATTATTTTCTAGAAATGTTTTACAAAAGAAGATAGAACAGAGCTAAGAAATTACAATCACTCTCAATTTTCTCTCTCCTAATGACTTTCTTAACAATTCAAAAAAGATCTCTCCCTACAACACACTTACTCACCCCTTTATATAGGGTAGTACATAAAGTGGATGACAAATTGGTTGTCCTTTTATTTTCGGAATAACTCATAAAAATTCGCAAGTGTATAAGTGTTCATCCTCGCGACACTCTTAACTTCTCGCCAGATTTTCACATCTTCCTCGTGTTCTAGCTGTCGTCATTCATTGCGTCATTTATTTTACTTCCCCGCGACTCCCCGCAATGTCGCATTTATTAATCTCGCCAAGTATTGATGTCGCGATATTCTCGATCCTACATCTTGCCTCTTCTCATGTCTTCTCTCGCGAAGGAGAGAATGTCATGAGAACCAATATTTTGAGATGCCGCAATTACTCATCTTTATCTCGCAATTGTTCATTTTTATCTGCTTTATTCATGTACGGAATTTATTACAGTGTCTCCTCTTCCACTCTTTTCTTGACACGCCTCTTTCAACCGCTTATTCTTGACCATTCACGTCCCATCTCGCATTAAATGCATTTGTTTTCTCGAGGATTCTCCTCTCTATATATAGTTTTCTTACCCTTCTCTTTTTTTCTTTTATTTTCCCTCTGCAACTTTCCGTCAACTTTCTTCCTCCGTAATTTGCGCTTCTGCTACTGTAAACCTCCCCTTTTTTATTTCTCTCAATCTTCAATTCTCCATTCATTCCCATACTTTAATAATGGCTTCACTTGGTCGCATATAAACCCCTGTTGAGGAAACTCAAAAGAATTTTCAAGAGAAGGGTTTCATCTTATCGACCATTCCCGATCAAAAGTCTTCATCTATACTTTCGCAAAACTATTTTCCGATCATCACAGGATGATCGAAAATCATAGTCTCGCTAGGTCAACTCCTCGCAGCCTTCCCATTCCTCTATACAATCCCGAGACACCTTTATTCTATGAAATTCTTGCTCATGAGAAATTCTCGCGAGCTATTTACCAACTGAGCGGCGACTGCATCCGCCTAATGCTTGAATTCGCCAATCGTGGCACTGGTAAAGGATCTTTATATCCCGATGATGTCAAAGATCCTAGATTCGCAAATTTACCAATAGTCGCCGAGAAATATACCGTAGAAAATTTCTTTGCGAATTATTCAAAAGAATAAATATGAGAAACGATAAATCTCACTTGGGTGCCTGATTGAAGAGAAAAGATAACATTGATGCCGATAAGCCGCCTCATGCAAGATATTGATCGGCACTGGGCAAAAATAATGTTCCTCGGCACCCAAAGATGAGAAGTGGTGGGTTGTTCCTTTATTTCGAGTGGACCCTATATCGCAGGTTCACATGTACCTGCGCGAATCTCGCATCTATCACCCTTGGGAATTTAAATGGCCCGAAAAGGCAAAAGAGGTATACTTCCTATTTCAGATTTGCTTTTGCGATATTTCTTTCCTTTTATATTTACTAGATTTACAAAATCTTCAGATTACCAAATTGAAAAAGAGTTATAGTAGACGTCCAAAGCCGAGTACTCTGGCGATACTCCGATCGATCACGGATGAAGTAAGAAATACTTTCTCTTGTTATTTTTAACAATATTGTTGCCTACTTTTATCTTCATTCGTGTGCTAAGGTTATCAAGAAATAGACATTCCTTTGCTCAGAAGGTTAAGGGCAAGGATAAAATCACTCTTCGCAAGGATAAATCTTCTCGCCCATTTTATAAAAAAACTAAAACCCATCCTCTTCTCATTCTAATTCTCAAACCAAACGAGAGCTCCAAGAGGATGAAAATGAGGTTGGTACTTCCTTCCGCGAGGGAGAATCACTCACTACTTCGCTATGGCGCAATTGTCTAGTGTCTTCTCCGATTCTATGCAAGGATTAGGAGATGATCATTTATCTCGCATTTGCGAAGCTCTCGCTAAAATTTGCGATGCCCCTTTGCTAGTGGACAATGATTCTTTTCATGGAGTTTCCTAACATTGACTTCCAGTTTCTTAAATGCTCTCAATGCTTTGGTATGTTCATATTCCTTTGTGTAGTTACAGGAAATCCCACACTACACCCCTCACTCGAATTTGTTTAATTAATCCATTTGAAGATGAGTAACAATATATTTTATTAATTGTTTTCTTGAAAGGTTTACAAAGAAATGTAGAACAGAGCTAAAGAAATTACAATCACTCTTAATTTTCTCTCTCCTAATGACTTGCTTAACA
>JAJJWW010013519.1:0-72124 GCA_023531295.1 Papaver armeniacum | reverse complement strand
ACTAATGTAGATGATACTGGAGGCAATGGAAGTTGGAAAAATATGGTGTTTTCTCACATTTAGATTATGTTACGCGCATTTTGTTCAAGTACAAGGATTGTTGACTCTTACGGATGTGATCTTTGGGATTCTTGGAATCATCTCATGGACGAAAATTCTTGAAATGTGAAGGGTGAAAAGCGATGAAAGAGGGTTATGTGTTAATCATGGCTCCCCTCTGTCTCTTCAGAAAAATGTTTCCAGCAGTCTCTAAGTTATCTCATGATGCTTTGATTATTGTGAGGATGAACGCGATGAGTAGTCCCCGTCTTTTCTCCTTTTTGGTTCTTGAAGTTGTTTCCTCTGAGTATTCTTGGGATCCGTGTTAGGCCTGCGTAAAGTGTTTCACACGCCTTCTAAATGCGAGAGAGGTGATGATATTCTTCTGCTACACACCTTTGAAGAGTAGATGACCTCGTCGTGGCTCGACTTTTGGGTTGACGCGTCTTCTCGGCTTTGACGGTGAAGGGATTTCATGTAAATCCTCGGTCCCCAAGTGAGGTTTACATGTTTCCATCTTGTATGGTCGGTGGGTTGTCCATGATAAGATATAAGCCATCTTGCATCACTTCTTTTGGTGATTCTATTACTTCTTCCATGTAAACTAAAATATGAAGTACGGATTACTATGCAGCGGTTCTTTGCTATAGTGAAACTCACAAGTGGTAACAAGAAGCGACAACCGTTCTTCTTTGACACTATGATCATGAGACTACATTGTCATGGCAACAAAATAGGTGGTTGGAATTGCATGGGCGTCCATGAGAGCAAAGGAATTGGGTGGATGTGTAGCGAGTAAAGCTGCTCACGACCACAAGCTTTGGCGGGATGAGACAAAAGGTGGCCAAAATTATGAACCTTGGGTAGCTCGATCACGATCCTTGACGAGGGGAGGAGTGTCGACTTACGGAGAAAAGTTGAAGCGGAACGTCTCTTGGAAACGTTGAAGAGGAGCGGCTTTGGAGGTGAGATGATGTAGTTTTACAAGTGGTAAAGTATAGGGTTTGATTCTCGGACTTGGGAAGTTGTTGATTTTAGGAATTACTTAATAAAATACTAAAACTAGCGAATAAAATAAAGGATGATAACAATATTGAGAGATTGCTTGGGAAACATGATTTCCTGCCAAACTCTTTTACGTGGTTCAATATTAATTCTTAGACAATAACAACTCCAAAAATAATAATTATTGACTCTTAATCTTTGGCAAGGTAGATTTTATAAAACATTAATTGTAAATGGTAAGCATGAGTTATCAAAACACTTAAGCTAAGCATAACTCAATCAAACTAAATGACAACTAATTAATTTAAAATCATAATTCAAATTGTATTAATGCAAAAGTCATAAAAGAATTAAATAGAGTTACCACGGTGATGAGAATTAGCTTCTCTAGTCATCCCAGTGTTGGGGTTTAGCTCATGATATCGAACACTCGCTCAAAAGAATAATCCATAGCTCAAACATGTGTTTATTGGCTGAAAAGTGCTAATCGAGATACGCAGCGTTTATATGTGTTGCAGTGGCTGAAAGTTCTGAGAAACGATAAATTAAATGTGTTGCAGAATAAAAGCTATCAGTATGAGTGTTCTTCGTGTTCTTAGGAAACGACATACGAAGTGTCGGTTCTTAGTCTTCTTCTTTTTCTTCTTCGCGTATTATTCTGTAACTTCTCTGCTTTGATTAAAAGCCTCCAGTCGCCCCAAACTCCGGACTCCCCTCTCGGCTCGATTCCCCTCTGTTATACATCACAAGTCCTCTAAATCCCTCGGAAAATCTTCTCTTTTCTTCTCTCTCAAGTACGGAATAATATTTCCTTTTTCTTCTCCCTGTCTACGCGTACGGGTTGTTCGATTCTTCCTAAAACATCTTCATGATGTAATAAAATCTTTAGAGAGGATCTTCCTTCCATTTACACGCGTAAGCGCCATATGAAACTACATAAAAACAACCCGACCTCCCTTGTTTCGAAACGGAAAGAGTATCTTCCCTTATTTATCATTTGATACGCTAATTACATATCTTGTTTTGATGTATAGAATTAATCTGGGGTCCATATCCATAGAAAAACTACGCACAAAAATCTTTCCAAATCGTTGCCGGACCAGGCGGTGTTTCCATCTCCTGTTTGGTTTCGAATCAATGATCCACCCAATTTAATCGATTGAAACACTTATACCAGCCCTGTTTTGGTCTAACAGTTCATCCAAACAAAATCGGCGATTGAATCTCCTCGGCCTGCTCAACAAAACCCGAGTTCTCGTTCTTCGGCGAAAAGTTTTCCCGCCAAAACATAAATATTTAAATGTTGAAGATGGTTGCCCCTTGTCCATCAAATGAGAGTCCCTTTAACAACCTGGGGTGGAAATAGTAATTCTTGGGATGGAAATAACCAAATCTTGGGTGCCAATTCGCATTCCTCTGGGTGTTGCAAAGGCCACTTTTTGAGGCAAATTCTCAGACAAGTGTATTTCTCAAAAACACTTACAAAGACATAAAATATCAAAATAAGTACAAAAATGGGTATTAACATTATAAGAAATTGAGATCAAAATAGACACATAAATGCGTCTATCAAATACCCCAAACTTATTATCACCCTAGTCCGAGCAAATCAAATCTAAAAAATAAAAATCCTAACTCACAACATCTTGAGCATCGTCGGTTTGCATTTAGCGTATGCAACAAGCCTTTAAACCCCTAGGTGGCCTAGTGGCCGAGTTATAGTCTCGGGAGGGTTTACAAGAGATATACCCACAAAACCTTTACTCCAGGACTCTAGCTATTTACGCGGAACCTTGGAAGGCACTAAAGAATCTCCTTGGTTGGCATACTTATTGACTACAAGAGGAAGTACCACGATGCGAAATTCAATTGATGTACACGAGTTTGCACTCAAGCATACTAAAATTCATATATAAGTAGCCAGCTCTTACTCGGATAGTCTCACTATGGACATCAATATCCTGAGTCAACAAATCACATGGATAGATTAAGAGATGGATATAGAAAACAGAGATAGTTTTGATGTTAACTAAGTGAACGATGTTTCTCATATCCGTCCAAGGCCACTTCCAAAATGAACATATCCTAATGGACTGAGATACGGGTCGACTAATATCAACACAACTGGCATATACAAAGGGAACCAGTGGTCGATAATCCTAAATCTAGGTCAACTCAACCCCCGGCATATACAAGGGTACCGTGGTCGACTTTATTCTTGATTTTTTTTTTTTTTTTTTTTTTAATAACAACATGATTAGATCTTGCGAATCCAAGCGCATGCTTCTTGTCGGCCAGGACATGGTAATTCCGTGGATCTGCGTTCCACGCTTGTTTGTGGCGACAGAGACAGGGAGAACACACACATATTGCTATCAAGTGTTAATTTTTTTATTTTTGAGAATTATTCCATTTGGTCTCGATTGTGGCAGTCTCTTTTTTTTTTTCTTAGTAACTCAATCACTCTATTTCATCCTAGCGATGGTAACAACTTGAATCGTGAGCCCCACCTAATCACTTAAGAAACATATTTTAAAAAGAAAACAGTAGAAAAGGACTCAACGAGATATGGCGAAACTACCATGTTATTTCTAACACCAGCTATGTGCTTTTATGAATAGACTCTTTGATGTTTCCATCTAATCAGTTGGTTCCTCAACTCCTACAACCAAAATGCTTCCATCCACTTAGATTAGTTAGTGCCATCCTTAATAAACATAAATTTCTAGGCTCGGTTTATTTATTGCAACTAAAAGTTTCTCCACACCCCCAAACTTAAATCTAACATTGTCCTCAATGTTCTAAAGATAAAATTAAAAGCATGAACAAGGAGAAATCATTTTACCATTTGAAGCAAAAGAAGAGTTAAAAGGGAAAAGATATTACAGTGTCGCATGAATATTGGTTTGCCTCCCAAGAAGTGCTAAGTTTAAAGTCTTGACTAGACGGTAAATACCACAAAATGGCTAATACCTTTCAAATCATATATCAATAGTCGAAACAATCGTGGGTCAACAAAATCAAATAAAACTACTACAATTATAAGACAAATGCATCGGATTAGATAAATAGCGACTATAGCACTGACGATTTAAAACTTCTTCCAGACAATTGTGTTTATTCTCAAGGGCGCCCACTTGGGCTTCATATGGGTGTCTTGACAAATAGACTCATTCGAACAACGAGGTTTCTAATAGATGGATTTCCTCTTGGACAATATCGGGAGGATCGGGTTGTGGAGTCGAAGTGACTCAAGTAATACCTCGGGCACACTAGGCTGAGTCCTAAGTCAAGGACTTTTAATGGGGATACATAACCATCACTACCCCCAAACTTAGGGTACCGGTATTCTCGGATAAAACTCTAACTATTGCTTGAATTTCGGATCCTCGGAGTCTTTAAAATACTCAAGGGATTGTTCTAGATCATTACCCCCAAACATAGGGTCAACATTACTCTCGTGGGCCTAGCACTATGGCTTGAATTTCGGGGTCCGTAGAGTCTTTAAAGTATTCCGAGAGCTTCTTCTAGTTCAGCGTTTGGTCACCTAAGCCGACTTAAGAGAATTGTCTCATCAAATTCATCTAAGGAATCACCAAATAAAGTGTCGTCCCAATTATCCCGAATTAGATCCCGAACTAAAGTGCTAATCATATTCACTTCCTCCAAGTCATCGAGGAAGGTTGTCTATTAACATTAAAGAAATTTAGTTCGGTGTTCATATTACCAAAGGATATGTTCATAAGCCCGATCCTACGATTGATGACAACATAAGATGTGGCTAAAAATGGGCGACCCTAAAATCACCTAGTGTTTGAGCACTAGGGTCTGAGACGAGGTTGAGTGTCTAGAACAAAAAATCCAATGGATAAATAAATTTATCAACCTCAATCGAACATCCTCTATGACACCACGAGGTACTTTGACGGACCTATCGGCTCAAACCGTAGGGTCATTTTAGTCATTTCAACTCACCAAGACGAGGCGGGGTGTACACATGATACGGGAGTAAGTTAACACTAGATCCTAAGTCAAGTAATGCTTTATCAACCATGTGATTACCAATCGTACAAGATATGGTGGGGCATCCAGGTCTTTATACTTAGGGGCTGTTTGGTTGGAAAATTGAACTTACGACCGGCTAAAAGGCTTTCTTATGGACATTAAGCTTACACTTTCGTGTACAAAGATCCTTAAGAAACTTGGCATAAGCGGCATTTGCCTAATTGCTTCTAGTAAAGGAATATTTATGTTTACCCAAAAATCTCCATTATTTCGTTGAAAGTCGACTCTCTCTTAGTTGGAACTAACAACTGTGGATATGGGGCTCTGGGCACAAAATGAGATCTATCGGGAACCACATGGGCATCACTAGAAATTTTATCAGTCTCTTCAGCTAGTGGCTCCTTCTGGGGTGATGAGTGCCAAATAGTGCATATTTATACACCTTTTTATTGGCATTTTACTCATCTTTTGCGCTTAGAAATCAGATATTATCCCATATTCTGTGTTTTCTTTGTTTTCAAGAATAAATATTTGTATTAATTAATTTTGTGTTTTTAGGTACTAAATAAAGTCCCAGAGAAGTCAAGAGCCAAAAAGCGAAGAATTGGAGTCGAGCATCTATGGAGCAGATAGCCAAAGCCCGCGCTGGCGAATCGGTTGCAACCCAACAAGGAAGACATGGGCTAGAGCTACCCACGACCGGATCAAGTTCACGTCCACTCCAAGCGTTGAGATCACACTGGCTACATCCTACGGTCTGCCTCCCACGCGCATCGAAGTTCGCTGCTCCGTGCAACACCAAATCGTCCCAACTCTACCTCGGCCGTTCGGATCTTACTCTACATCCGACGCTCGCTCCGACCTTCACATCAAATCCCGATGCACCCGCTTCACATCACACCACCTATATAAGCCCCTATCACCAAAACCTAACCCTATTCTCTTCTCCTCCCCCTACCTCTTCCACCAAATAGACGAGCTTTGCTCTTCTTCAACCATACCACCTTCATCACCTCCGACACAAAATCGGACCACCTCACCACCACCATCTCTTTCTGTCGCAATGGCGCACCAATGACCACCTTTAGTTTCCTCATCTCTTGCCTAGCCTCTCAACAACTCTAGAGGCTATGAAAGAGATAAATGGAACTAGGGTTAGGGTTACTGTGTAATCAATCAAGTGATGGAGTTCTAGAGCCACACGACAAGAGGAGAGGCAATCAGAGTATGGGTTCGATTCATTTTACATTTAATTTCTATTTTAAATAGAATTAGGGTTTGATGTTTTGGAGAATGGGTGTGCATGTATAAATAGAGGATGAAGAATATGTTCTTAGCGAGGCCTGGACTAGCCAGTGCTTCAATTTAGGGTTAATTTGTGTTTTAATTGTAGTTTTAATGTTTTAATTTAGTTGTTAGGGTCTCCATGAACCCTAATTTACAACTGTGTTCTTCATGCTCATGTATTGTCTTGAATGCTTGAATATTTTCTAGATAGATGATTTAATCTCGACATGTCACACTTTGCTCTCACGGTGTATACCAATACCATGGATGCACCGTAGTTGGATTATCCTGTGATGACTATGCTACAACTCAAGCTCAATTAGACTAATGTTTATCTACTGATTAATTTGTGCTTTAGTCGACAATTAATACTTAGGATAAATACCTTAGTTGTGATTAAAATTATCGGTTGGAGAAACATCTTAGACATAAGGCGGACTAGAGCACCTCTCCCTTAGCTGTCATAAGAACAAGAGTAATAACATTAGTTGAAGACATAGTGTAGATTAGTGGTGGATTTGTAGCCCTAATATCCCCACTATCGGTAATTTATACCTTAGCTTAGGTTCACTTCACTACATTTCACTTCAAAGTATCGCACAAACATCTGTGTTACTTGTTACTCACTAGAACTCAGTAGAGCAAGCCTTTGATCAATCAAGCACCACAAGTCCTTGTGGGATCGACCCGATATGCCGCGTCTCCGATAGGCATGTGCACTAACGGTATAACATGTAGTCATAATTTACATACACTTTCGAGGCCTACCAAGTTTTGGCGCCGTTCTCTGGGGACTTGGCGTGTCTTGAACGATTTGATAGCTTGCTTCTACATTTTCACTCCCACCCTTGTACATACTTGTTGTGTAATATTACTTGTAGCCATTTTCTTTGTAACTTAGCTAAAGTTTTCTCTTTCGTTTCTTGCATGCTTTACATTCTTGCATCTTGCATTGCACTTTGTATTGCATCATTAGCATAGCTTTCAGGGTAGCTTGTATTGCATCTTGTAACTTACATTTGTTAATCATCATCACCTCTTCCCGCACTTGTCGAGAACTGAGCCCTCCTTTGAGCTCACGGTACCTATGGCCGTTGAGCAAACCGCAAGTCAGGCCGTGTGGTTGTGCCTGCTTGTGTTTGCCGCACTCCGAGCAAAACCTAGGAGGCCAAGAAAAAAGCGGCGGGCCCGAGTCACAAAGCTCCGAGCACAATTGGGTAAGTGACTCCATGCATGACCTGTGAACTAGGGTTAAACTAGCATACACCCTTGTGTAAGACCACATTATGCTCAACATCGAAGTCTCGCTAGTGTTTGTGTGTAACATACCATGCAATATGAAAACTTGAGCTTGCAAAACCAGATCAGCCCCACGCAACTCACGTATTCATTTGAGTGCTCCCACGATTTCTTGGATAACATGCATGTTAGGGCCTGAAGTTGTTTATTCTTGTGTTACCTGTGCCATGTGCCACCTAAGCACCCACCACGTGCTTTTGTGTGAGACCTAACTATAAAACTATAAATGGCTATGATTGTCTTTGTCATGTGCATAGACTTTTGCATCCCAACCAATTTCGGTTGAGTTAATTGGGCTTCTTACAAGCTTGCTCTTTTACACAAAATGAGTCAAACTCCAGCCCCTAAGCCGCTGTGAGTCTGACCGTAGTTAGGTCAGCAAGTTTTGAGTGCTAATTTGGACAGCCAAGTTGGCTGAGCTACCCTAAGGAAGTCAGTTAACCCCTTTGAGCCACCATACGCCTTGTGCACTCGATGTGTTGTGCCATGTACCATTTGCACAACTTTGCTGAATGCTAAGCTTGTTGGTGTGATTGAGCCATAACACGCATATTGGAGTGCCACCGTGTTAGGCTTGTTGACAGCCTTGTGTAAACCCCGAATCAATGTGTTGAACCATCACTCACAGTGCCTTGAGCACCTCCTGCTATTGTATAATGTGAATGGATCCTCGACATTTGATGTTACACTTATAATAGCTGAGTATGCCATAAATTTGTGCTAAAGCTGTATGAGCTTATGCATCACATCTATGAGTTTTAAATCATCATTAGCTTTAATGAAAAGATTGCCTAAGCATCCTAGCATAACCACTGCGTTGCACTTTTAAGATTCACTAGTTACCAACCGAGCACGACCTAAACGCATGATAAGACACATAAACCACGAGCCGGTGCAAATGCTAGTTTCCATCTGAATGGCTCATTGCTATTCTGCTAAGTTTTATAACTAAGAGAAACTGTGAGCTTATCACTTTGCATTTGCATTGCCGGACACCTTAACTCCCTATGTATGCTAGAAATTCTTTGTGATTCTTTATTTATCTTTGTGTGTGATTCAATGCCGGCCCGCACAACCGTGCACTCAAGGCATGGCACAACCTCGATTAAATCGTAGACCTATTCCAGTGCTTGGCCCGACCAAGGCGTGAAAACCTTCAACCACCGGGCTACTAATTGCCAAGCTAAACTGAGCAACCGGGGCTGTCTACACACAACCAAGCCCACTCTACACACCACTCGAGCTGCACACAACCGAAGCCCACCCATTGGGCTCAACCTAAGCTGCAAAACAACCGAGCCCACAAAAACTCAAACTGGGCTAATCAATCTCGCACTTGCACTCAACCTAGGCTTTGCACAATCACCTGGCCGTACAACTACACGTCCTGGGCCAGACCATCTAGGCCTATCGTGCATCCGCCTCTACTTAATGGTGCGGTTTCACAAATCTGGGCTTCAAACAACAAATCCAAACAAACCAAAGCAACATGGGCTTCCCACATAAACCAAAGCTTACAAAAACAAAATGAGCCCATTTAAACCAAAGCCCAATAAACCAAATTCCCCACATAAACCAAAGCCCATTTTCGTGTTATATTTATAAGAATGTTAATGTTTGTACACATTATCTTTTGGGTTGACCCTCAACTTTTTAGATTGTTAGTAAATTTTTGTATATAAATTTTTGTAGGACTTGTTAAATTTTTCTTTTCTTGCATCGGTTGAGTCTTTTTGTGCTTATATTGTGCTAATCCGATATGATCTCCGTTGAGAATGTTGGATTCTAGCCTTGACTAAAGAAACTCAACCTTGCTCCCGCCGACATCCGATAATCTCTTCCCTTTTCTCCTATCAACATAGTTCTCTCGGTATGTGACTGTTTAAATTTTTTCTATATGTAGACACATTGAGGACAATGTTTGATTTAGGTTTGGGGTACATTTGCATTTAGAGTTTTTAGTCTTTTATTTTATCTTTTATTCAAAAAAAAAAAAAAAAAAAAAAAAAAAAAAATCAAAACTCTTTTTGTAAAAACTTCCAACTTTTAGAGATTTTAGAGTCACTAGCATGCTTCAGCTATGTTTACATAGAGAGTTTTGACCGAAATAACAAAAAGTTAGAGTACCTGAGAACACAATCGGGTTTCTTAGTTGATTAGAGCGTTAAAGTTGGATTTAACCATACCGGAGGGCGAATTAGGTGCCGTTAGATATTCGGTAGTAGAATTGTGATCACCCATAGTGGAGACTACCCATTTTACATCAAGTGAGGCACCAACCTTCAATTTTTTTGCAACTTTCTAGAAAAGTTGTTAGAGTGTGTCACCGTACGTAAATTCAGGGTAGGAATGGTGAGCTACCCAACTTCGCACCAATTTCATTTTACTTTTGATCTCTTGAGTGCTAGTTTTTGTCAATCATGAGGGTGACGTCTAAAGATGAAAACTCCTTCTAAATACCGATTTGCCGTTAGCATCACTCTCTCTCTCAATCGGAAGACCCATAGAAACACATCATCATCAACAAAAGCGGAGCATCATCGAATATTGAAAGAAAAATTGATATAGTCCAAGGTTTATGTACAACAAAGAAAAGAAAATAGGATGAGAATTAATAAAATTTATAAAATCAAGACAATACAAGTTGTGGAAAAATTGAGTGATAAAGTCCTTTGTCCATGGAGTTAGTTGTGTCATTATTTGTATTTTTATTTTCACTTTTTGTAATTTAAAAAAAATTAAAAAAAAAAAAAATTTAAAAATTAAAAAAAAAAAAAAAAAATCAAAAATCAAAAATCAAAAAATCAAAAAATATTATAGTTTATTTTTGCTACCACCATGGTAAAGAGACTTCAAGAAGAAAAATCAAACAACAAGGAATTTGAGTAGAAAAGTTAAAAATTGTCAAGTTTTGTGAAGTTTAGAAGTTCGTCATCAACAAGTGAAGACCGAAGATTGAAGGCGTTTCTATGGTTCTTATGAGAGTGATATTAATTGCCGTCGGGTGAGAAGTGAGTGAGTACTCCCACCCCTTGCTAATGGTTGATTTCCTTTCTTAGAGATCATCGAAAAAGATTCTTTTGTCCACATACGTGGAGTCTCAGTTTTTATTTAGGAAGGTTATCCTTCTTACCTACAACGTGTGCGGGATTTCTCTCTTTACTCCCCGCCGCACACATGAGAGACTAAAAAGCGATCTTTTTGAGTGCAATTATCATAAAACCTAATGGTGAGGCGAAGTTGAGACTTATGATCACAATCGAATCCGAATTCTTTCATATGGTATGGTTACTTCTCGCTCAACTCTTAAGGATGAGAATGCGTTCTTTGGTAGTTCCAACTTACGTTTACTAGCATGCGAGAAACTCTATGTCCTCATAGCTTCTTGGATGCTTGAGACTCTTTTACACTCACGAAGTTGGAGAAGGTTTTGTGGGTACACCTCTGGTAAACCCTCACGAGACTACAACTCGTCCACTAGGGACACTAGGGGTTTAAAGGCTTAGTGCATACGCTAAATGCATTCGAGACCTACGACGGTGGTATAGTTGGGATTTCTTCATTTTCTTGTTTCACTTGAGGACAAGTAAAATTCGGGTTTGGGGGTATTTGATGAGTGCCAAATAGTGCATATTTATACACCTTTTTATTGGCATTTTACTCATCTTTTTCGCTGAAATCGGATATTATCCCATATTAC
Source organism: Papaver armeniacum (assembly GCA_023531295.1). Classification (NCBI taxonomy): domain Eukaryota; kingdom Viridiplantae; phylum Streptophyta; class Magnoliopsida; order Ranunculales; family Papaveraceae; genus Papaver; species Papaver armeniacum. The sequence continues at coordinate 60,789 of JAJJWW010013519.1, read as the reverse complement.
TGTTTTCTTTGTTTTCAGAATAAATATTTGTATTAATTAATTTTGTGTTTTAGGTACTAAATAAAGTCCCAGAAGGCGAAGAGCCAAAGAGCGAAGAATTGGAGTCGAGCATCTATGGAGCAGATAGCCAAAGCCGCGCGCGAGATCGGTTGCAACCCAACAAGGAAGACATGGGCTAGAGCTACCCACGACCGGATCCGAGCCCGTCCACTCCAAGCCGTTGAGATCACACTGGCTACATCCTACGGTCGCTGCCTCCACGCGCATCGAAGTTCGCTGCTCCGTGCAACACCAAATCGTCCCAACTCTACCTCGACCCGTTCGGATCTTACCCGCTACATCCGACGCTCGCTCCGACCTTCACATCAAATCACGATGCACCCGCTTCACATCACACCACCTATATAAGCCCCTATCACCAAAACCTAACCCCTATTCTCTTCTCCTCCCCCATACCTCTTCACCCGGACAGAGCGAGCTCTGCTCTTCTTCAACCATACCACCTTCATCACCTCTTGACACAAAATCGACCACCTCACCACCACCATCTCTTTACACTGGCACCTTGTCCCGCCTGTGACCACCTTTAGTTTCACTCATCTCTTGCCTAGCCTCTCTCAACAACTCTAGAGGCTATGAAAGAGATAAATGGAACTAGGGTTAGGGTCTCCGTGTAATCAATCAAGTGATGGAGTTCTATGATCGCACGACAAGAGGAGAGGCAATCGGAGTATGGGTTCGATTCATTTACATTTAATTTCTATTTTAAATAGAATTAGGGTTTGATGTTTTGGAGAATGGGTGTGCATGTATAAATAGAGGATGAAGAATATGTTCTGGGCAGCTGGACTAGCAGTCTTCAATTTAGGGTTAATTTGTGTTTTAATTGTAGTTTTAATGTTTTAATTTAGTTGTTAGGGTCTCCATGAAACCCTAATTTACAAGCTTGTGTTCTTCATGCTCATGTATTGTCTTGAATGCTTGAATATTTTCTAGATAGGATTTAATCTCAGCATGTCACACTTTGCTCTCACAGTGTATACCAATACCATGGATGCCTTGTGGTTGGATTATCCCCTGTGATGACTATGCTACAACTCAAGCTCAATTAGACTAATGTTTATCTCTGAGATTAATTGTGCTTTAGTCGGGCATTAATACTTAGGATAAATACCTTAGTTGTGATTAAAATTATCGAGTTGGAGAAACATCTTAGACATAAAGCACTCGACACCTCTCCCTTAGGCTTTGTCATAAGAACAAGAGTAATAATATTAGTTGAAGACATAGTGTAGATTAGTGGTGGATTTGCAGCCCTAATATCCCCATTTGTCACTAATTTATACCTTAGCTTAGGTTCACTTCACTACATTTCACTTGACCGTATCGGCACAAACATCCGTGTTACTTGTTACTCACTAGAACTCGGTAGAGCAAGCCTTTGATCAATCAAGCACCACAAGTCCTTGTGGGATCGACCCGTACTTGCCGCGTCTCCGATAGACGCCGTGCACTTGCGGTATAACATGTAGGTCATAATTTACATACACTTTCGAGGCCTACCATGGGGCTCATCTTGGGAACTATAATGGGAACGAGAAGGTGGATCTACAGTATGTCCACTATTAGGCATGGCTACCTTATTGTCTACCGTTTTACCACTCCTAAGGGTTGTTACAGAGTTCACATGATTGAACTCTTTCTCTCTAGAGGATATTTCATGAATTGCTCTAGTGTTTGGTAGTGGTTGATTGGGGGACTTTTCCTTTTCTCTTTCGCTCAAAAAAATACGCAATTATACTAACTTTGATTTTTAACTCTGAAATAGCACGAGAGTTTTCACCTGTAAGCCTTTCTCAAACCGTTTGCTTAAACTTCTGCGGTGTTATGAGATAAGATGGTTAGAGACTCTTCTAAACTCATTATTTTTTTATCCGAAGCGGGTTACGATATTGCTACGGCCTAAATGGTTCTTAGTATACCCAAAACCCGGGAGAGTCTCGAAAATACTAGGCTGACCTTGACTCGGCCCTTAGACCAAGAGAAATTCGGGTGGTTTCTCCAACCCGGGGTTATAGGTATCGGAATATGGATCAAATCTCGACGGTTTTCAAACCTAGAGTTATTATAAAGAGCATTGGCTTTTTCTTCGTATCTAGTATGGTGTGACCCTTGATTCATTTCTAAGGCTTCTAGACGCCTAAGAATATCTGACCCATAATCAACTCTATCAATCCTATGGATAGGATTTCTAGGTATTCAGGTTCTCTCATTGAAGCCCATTGACGAGTCTTCTCATTAACTCGATGAATTCGTCGAAACATTCATCCGGGTCTTGATGGGTAAATTCTCCACCACTAATTGTTTCTACCGCATACGGGTTTCACTATCAAGGCCCTCATATAAAATTTGGGCCATGTGGGCTTTTTCAAAGCCGTGATGTGGACTTGGTATAACAATTCACTAAACCTTTCTATATAATCATGAAGTTTTTCACCTAATTTACTCTTAAAGGTTTGGATAGGGCGCCGAACAGCTGCGAGGTCTTATGGTGTGGGTAGAATTTCTTAACAAATGCCTCTACAAGACCATCCCGAGTGGTAATTGTTTTAGAAGGAATAAAATGATACCACTCTTTGGCTTTCTCATAGAGAGAGAAGTGAAACAAACATAACCTAAGCACATCTTTGGAGACATTCGGATAGTTCATTTGTGTCACAAATCATTTCAAAATCTCGTATGTGGGTATACGGGTTCTCATTCTCTAATCCCTAAACTTACGAAGCATGCCAATAGTCTCGGGTCTAATATCAAATTGGACCGTAGAAGGGTGGTAGAACTACACAGGTCACGCACTACCCTAGACGGGTTCAAACGATCCCTAAGGGTTTTTATCGGGACCTCATCATCCTTTTCCTCAACCATTTTGGCAAAAATAGAAGTATTAAGGATATCTTCCTCACTACCTTAATCTAGAACGTCCAAAAAATAGGACTTTCTAGATTAAGGTAGTCAAGATTCTTGTTTCTTAAAATATCACTTCTAGGTTTTCACGCATAAACGAGTCCTGGCGTCTCTCTTACGTTCGGCATACAAGAATTCAACAAAATGTGCACATGCAAATCTTGGGCTAACTAATTTAGGTAAGCTTGGGTTACCTACAACGAAATATACCCAAAGGTACGATCTTTGAGGTTTGTGGACTTTGGATGGTAACTCCCATAAGGCCCAAGGCACGGGTTCAGCTTACTAATCTACCAATTTTCCTAAACTCGGTAGTCTGACGAAGATGCAATTGGTGTGTGCAGTGTTTTTTATTTTTTTTTTATTTTTTAAATAAAGTACTAAAAATAAACACAAACAAATAAAGAAAATTACAAGTCCAAAAAATAAATAAAGAAACTACTAAAAATAAGATAAAAGTCTAAAAATAAAACCTTCGGTTTCTCCTTTTTTGTAAGGCAAGTTCAACTTTCACGTTTCGCTTCAAGCCAATCCTTTAAAAGCAAAAACAAAAATACCAAAGACGTAAAATAGAACAAAAAATAATCTAAAATAAAATATATACAAAACCTAAAAAAAAAAAGCAAAACCTAAAACCTAAACCTAAATACAAGTCCGCGTCGGCGCATAAAAACGATGTAGTTTTACTAGTGGTAAGAAAGAAGGTTCGATTCTCGGACTTGGGAAGTTGTTGATTTTAGGACTTACTTAAATAAAATACTAAAACTAGCGAATAAAATAAAGGATGATAACAATATTGAGAGATCACTGGGAATCAGGATTTCACCAAACTCTTTTTCTGTGGTTCAATATTAATTCTTAGACAATAACAACTCCAAAAATAATAATTATTGACTCTTAATCTTTGGCAAGGTATATTTTATAAAACATTAATTGTAAATGGTAAGCATGAGTTATCAAAACACTTAAGCTAAGCATAACTCATCAAACTAAATGACAACTAATTAATTTAAAATCATAATTCAAATTGTATTAATGCAAAAGTCATAAAAGAATTAAATAGAGTTACCACAAGAATGAGAATTAGCTTCCTCCGTCATCCCGAGTGTTGGGGTTTAGCTCATGATATCGAACACTCGCTCAAAAGAATAATCCATAGCTCCAAAAGGTGTTTTATTGACGAAAAAGTGCTAATACAGAGATACGCAACGTTTATAAGTGTTGCAATTGAACAATTACGAGAGAACGATAAATTAAATGTGTTGCGAGAATAAAAGACATGCAGTATGAGTCATTCTTCGTGTTCTTGAGAACGACACTTCGAAGTGTCGTTCTTCGTCTTCTTCACTGCTTCTTTGCCGTATTATTCCCCGCAACTTCTCTTGCTCTGGTTTTGAAGCCTCCAATCGCCCCCAAAACTCCCGACTCCCCTCTCTGACTCGATTCCCCTCTATTTATACATCACAAGTCCTCTAAATCCCTCGGAAAATCTTCTCTTTTATTCTCTCTCAAGTCTGGAATAATATTTCCTTTTTCTTCTCCCTGTACGCGTCTGGGTTGTTCGATTCTTCCCTAAAACATCTTCATGATGTAATAAAATCTTTAGAGAGGATCTTCCTTCCATTTACACGCGTAACTGCCATATTAAACTCGCAAAAACAACCCGACCTCCACTGTTTCGAAACGGAAAGAGTATCTTCCCTTATTTATCATTGATACGCTAATACATATCTTGTTTTGATGTATAGAATTAATACCGGTCCATATCCATAGAAAAACTCGCACAAAATCTTTCCAAATCGTTGCCAGACCCGACAGTGTTTCCATCTCCCTGTTTGGTTTCGAATCAATGATCCATCCCAATTTAATCGATTGAAACACTTATACCAGGCCTGTTTTGGTCTAACAGGTCCATCCAAACAAAATCTGGCGATTGAATCTCCCTCGAAACTGCTCAACAAAACTGGAGTTACTGTTTTTATTGAAAAGTTTTCAGCCAAAACATAAATATTTAAATGTTGAAGATGGTTGCCCCTTATCCACCAGCGGAGTCCCTTTAGCAACTGGGGTGGAAATAGTAATTCTTGGGGTGGAAATAACCAAATCTTGGGTGCCAATAACGCATTCCTCTGGGTGTTGCAAAGGCCACTTTTCGAGCCAAATTCTCCGCACAAGTGTATTTCTCCAAAAACACCTACAAAGACATAAAATACCAAAATAAGTACAAAAATGGGTACTAACATTATAAGAAATTGAGATCAAAATAGACACATAAATGCGTCGATCATGAGACGTTGAAGCGGCTCCTGGAGCGAAACGTTGGAGCGGAGCGGCTTCTGGAGAGAACGTTGAAGCGGCTCCTGGAGCGCAACGTTGAAGCGGCGCGGTTTCTGGAGCGAAAAGTAGAAGCGGCTCCTGGAGAGAACTCCAGTGAGGGCGCCATTAACCCTTGACTTCGAAAAACGGGTTGAGACGATATGATATATGGGAAGACGGCACACAAATAGTGCTGGTCGGAAAAATCGTGTTTTTCTCCTCATGGAAAAGAATACGCTTCTTCTGTTTGATTTTCCCCTTGTAAATAGAGTCTTGTCGGTTACAATGTCGAAGTTGGAAGTTGCGTCAATCAGCGTGCTGTCAAACTCGACATACTTCAAGTGAACAGTGTTTAGGAGTCCCTAGTTCCATCTATCAACCGTGCTTCCCAAGAGAGGTTGGGGTTTGGGAACGGCTTCGCTGAATGGAAACAGCTGCTTTCCTGATACAATGCGGTTGGGGGCTGCAGATATGTCTTGACGCTGCACCTTGGAGAAATACAGAAACTCACATAAATGTTTCATCATAGACTGCACGATTTTGTGGACGGAGTCCCCAGAAATTATGCAGCTTCGGGAAGAGGGCCTCCGTGAACTCAGGAGGGTTGCTGATTTTCTTTGCCTCGATTTTGGAGAAATCGTTCCTGATCTTCACGTGTGATGAAATTGGATTGCTGATTCTTTTATACTGGGCGTTCAGGAGCAACACGAGCCTCTTCATCTATAAATACGCGTCTTGCTGAAGTGCTTACACAGGATGTTCAAAGTATTCCTTTGTCAGCTCTACCTGGGGTTGACGTGACTCTTGTGGTAACCGTTCCGTTAGTGTCTTGAGGAAGATAAGTATCTCTTTATGAGCTGTAGCCATGTCTGTCTGAGCCTTACGTGAACCTTTTGTCTTTCCATCAAATCAAGAGTGGCAAGAGGAGGTTGACTTCCTCTGGCTCCTCTAGTCTCTCGTCCCGGTGGTGGAGTAGCAGCGGCTCTGGTGACTGTTGGAGGTGTCACCCTTGAAGAAACGTTGGGGTGGCGGCAGCGGCTCTGGCTCTGGTGACTGGAGGTGTAACGCCTGAAGGAACGTTTTCCGCGCCGCTGGTGTTGACAGGTGGTGTATTAATGCCACTGGAAGAAACGTTAATACCAAGAGCAATCTCAGCGCTAGCGTTTTCAGAGTTTGTTGCTGATCCGAACCTGAGTTCTACCATCTTGAGCTCGGGATTGAAAAAATGAAATTGGAAATTAGAAAATTGGTATTGCAACCGAGAGATTAATCTCCTCTTTGTGGTCGCCAATAGTTTGAGGGTGAAAACCGTTTCTGCTGATTTTGGTAATTTTGGGTGTGTGTAGGTTAGAAACAAATCTAAACCCTAAACAATGTACTGCACGGGAGTAGTTTTGATTCGAGAGATCAATCTGTACAATCTTGGCATAAACCAAGAAATGTCCGTTCAGGCTTGCTTCGGTCACAAGTGAAGGAGAAGGGTTGGTCTTAGGGAGGGAAGCGAAGAAAGTGTTGAGACCAGAATAGTTGATTCTGGAAGTGCGGGCGTTTTGTGACTTGTATCAGAAAGTTGAACTGGCTAGCTGGATGAAAAGCTATCAGATGATTTCTGGATGTTGTATTGTTCTCCTGACCAAAACTTCTGTTTTGGTGGAAATAGGTGAGACCTAATTATACAAGTCATAGTGAAGCGTACCCTGGTTTCGTAGGAAGTGGAAACGATTGAGTGGTGGAAGAAAAGAGTAACGTGTAACTGTCAGACGTTATGCTTCCATAATGAGGGAAGTGAATTCGTGTAACCAATCATTAAACTTCCATGATGAAGAAAATGAATTGTTTACACCAGTTACTTTTCACCACCACTAATTATCCTATTCATGACACTTTCTTGAACGGGCGCATTGCACGCCGCATCAGCTGTAAAACCACCAGACCAATACCACTGATCATCCCCCCAGGTTTGTGACATATTTTGATGTCTCGAGTGTTTTCGTGGAAAACATGTAACACTTTGCTACGTGTGTTAAGTTAAAATCGAGAGGCATGCCGCAGGTAAATAGCATGTGATGCTAGGCTCGTTTTGGCTAGTCGTCTAAAACTTGTCGCGAGCTTGCCGGTTTGGTGGCGAACTTTGATGGCCGAGATTGCATCTTATGAATAAGGGTAACCATTGATTGTGGCTACCTTGTGTTGGCGCCTGACAATGGCACAGTGGCATTGCGGCATGACTTGTGCATGCCAGTGGCGCCTGGCGTTGCCATGGTCGTTGGGTTTAGGCGGTTGGTCGCCTAAGAGTTGCCATAAGTCCATCAGTTCGGTGGCGAACTTGGATGGCTGAGATTGCATCTCATAAAGAAGGATGGCCATTGATTATGGCCACATCTTGTTGTATAGCAAAGTGACGTCAGCCACATGCTAATGGCATGCCAGTGATGTTGCTGCATGGCCAAAGCTAAAAATTGGCTCCGTGGCCAAACTTAGGGTTTGGCGTCATGGAAGAATTCGCAAGTGGAAGAATTAGAGCTTGGCGTGGCCAAGCGGCCGTGGAAAAATTCTCCGTGGAAGAATTAGGGCTTGGCGTGGCCAGGTGCCGTGGAAGAATTAGGGCTTGGCGTGGCCAAGGTGCCGTGGAAGAATTCGCCGTGGAAGAATTAGGGCTTGGCGTGGCCAAGGCGTCGTGGAAGAATTCGCCGTGGAAGAATTAGGGCTTGGCGTGGCCAAGGCTCCATGGAGTCGGACCCACATGTGGCGTGGCAACATTGGCCCTGTTGCCATGCCAATCCCATTGCTCTGGGAACACTATTTGGCTTTGGTAGCAATTTTTCTCAAATTAGGGTTTGGCTGTCGAAACCCTAATTAGTGCACACGTGGCATGCGTCGCGTGACATGGCGCTACTTTTTGTGCAAATGGTGCCATGGCTTTGCCAAAGGAACTATGGCAATACCATAGTGTGGAAACGGCCATGTGGTAGGAATTCTTAGGTGGGTGGCTATCTATGGCGGGTTGCCACGAAGTGGCATGTTTGCGAAGTTGCCGCGGTGGAGTGGCATGTTGGCATGCCTAACAATATGTTGTTGTGGTAGGGCACGTTAGGCTTGCCGATTAGTATGGTGGCGTGGCGGTGCGTTTGGCCTTTAATGTATGGTGGCAAGTTGAGCAACTTGATTGGCCCAAAAAAAGGGGCCCGACCAAACATAAGGTGCGACTATACTTGGTGAGAGTGTGGTGAGTTTAGAGCGATCTGATTGGTCGAGAAATAGGGTCGGTGCGTGACGAATGGCGCTAGGCGGGCCTTAGGCATGGCCACGTTTCTTCTGCTGCTTTGCGGCTCCTTTTTTTCTTATTCTAAGCGAGGTTACGCACCCTTTAATCCATGGCGGATTAATTACTTAGTTTGCTTAGGATTAATTTTGACAAGCAAGGTCTGGTATATTGCGCGAGGCGCGAAACCCTAACTTCTGCAAGTTAGTCGGGAAGATTGACTGAATTCTATGTGTCGACACAGAGCTCTTTAAGTTCGTTGCCGAGAGCTGACATGCTTTTTTTATTGAATACCTTATGCAAAAATCTTATTCTTGATACTTGGAGATTCGTGCTACTCCGCTGCGAGTGAACACAAATCGTCATGCCATATCAACATTAAGAGTTCAGTTAGGAGAACATAGCATAGAAGGCATTAAGAGGAACTTATATTAAGTGAATATACGCGAGGCGCCCAAATTTACTGAGAACATGGGATTAGCGGTCGGGATAAATATCTTGTAAGTATATTGAGCGACTCAATAAATATGCCGGTGGAGAGGTTAGCACACGTGGCTCTGTTTCCTTGCGGTGACGTCACATCGAATACAAGGTTTTACGATTTTAACCCTAATCTAAAAACCACCATCAACATTAAGTCCCCGCTTAGCTCGGAACAGTGGCATTGTTGCGGGGTAAGCATGAGATGGTGACAAACGAGGATAAAATCGAAACAACAAGTCATGAAGAGATTGTTAGGAAGATTTGGCTAACCTTTGTCAGGAGGCACGAAGAATCTGTAATCCTTGCATCGGGATTCACATAAATTTGGTTTGGCCATGGGGTCTTGGCCCCATCACCTGCGACTTTGGCTACTAATTGGCACAGGTGGTACCGCGACTTGGTCCGCGGAATAGCGAATGTTGCTATCCGTCTAGGAAAGGTAGATGGCGCTGTTGGCTTTGAATAATGGATGAATGATGGACGGCACTGCTTGCTTGGCCAAAATTATGAACCTTGGCTGGCTGCGATCACGATCCTTGACAGGGAGGAGTGTCGACTTCTGGAGAAAACGTTGAAGCGGAGCGGCTCTTGGAAAACGTTGAAGAGGAGCGGCTTCTCGGAGGTGAGACGTTGAAGCGGCTCACGGAGCGAAACGTTGGAGCGGAGCGGCTTCCGGGAGAGAACGTTGAAGCGACTCCTGAGCGCAACGTTGAAGCGGCGCCCGGTTCTCGGAGCGAAAAGTAGAAGCGGATCTGGAGAGAACTCCCGATTAGGGCGCCATTAACCCTTTACTTCGAAAACGGGTTGAGACAATATGATATATGGGAAGACGCACACAAATAGTACCGGGTCGGCAAAATCGTGTTTATTCTCCTCATGGGAAAGAATACGCTTCTTCTTTGATTTCCCTTGCAAATAGAATCTTGTGGGTTACAATATCGAAGTTGGGAGGCTACGTCAATCAAGCGTCTGTAAAACTCTACATACTTCAAGTGAACAGTGGTTAGGAGTCCGTAGTTCCATCTATCAATCGTCACTTCCCAAGAGGTTGGGGTTTTGGAACACGGCTTATTGGCCGGGAAATTTGCTTTCCCCGATACAAAGTCTGCAGTTGGGGGTTGCATATATGTCTTGACGCCGCACCTTGGAGAAATACAAAACTCACATAAATGTTTCATCATAGACACGATTTTGTGGACTGAGTCCCAGGAAATTATGCGGCTTCGGGAAGAGGGCCTCCGTGAACTCGGGAGGGTTGCTGATTTTCTTTGCCTCGATTTTGGATAAATCGTTCCTGATCTTCACATGTGATGAAATTGGATTGCTGATTCTTTTCTACTGGGCGTTCAGGAGCAACACGAGCCTATTCATCTATAAATGCGCGTCTTTCTGAAGTGCTTGCGCATGATGTTAAAAGTATTCCTTTGTCAGCTTATCCGGGGTTGACGGACTCTTGTGGTAGCCGCTCCGTTAGTGTCTTGAGAAAGATAGGTATCTCTTCGAGCCGTAGCCATGTCTCGTATGAGCCTTACGTGAACCTTTTGTCTTTCCATCAAATCAAGAGTGGCAAGAGGAGGTTGACTTTCTCTCGGCTCCCTCTAGTCTCTCATCCGGTGGTGGAGTAGCAACGGCCTGTGATCAAGTTGGAGGTGTCACCCTTGAAGAAACGTTGGGGTGGCGGCACCGCTCCGGCTCGTGACTTGGAGGTGTAACGCCCGAAAGAACATTTTCCGCGCCAGTGTTGGAGGTGGTGTATTAATGCCACTTTGGAAGAAACGTTAATACCAAGAGCAATCTCGGTATTATCGTTTTTGTGGTTTGTTACCGATCCGGACTGAGTTCTACCATCTTGAGATTGGGATTGAAAAATGAAATTGGAAATTGGAAATTGGTATTGCAATGAGAGATTAATCTCCCACCGTGGTCGCCAATTGTTTGAGGGTGAAAACCGTTTCGCGATTTTGGTAATTTTCGGTGTGTGTAGGTGAGAAACGAATCTAAACCCTAAACAATGTAATCTTGCACGGGAGTACTTTTGATTCGAGATATCAATCAGTACAATCCTGGCCTAAACCAAGAAATGGCCGTTCCAGGCTTGCTTCGGTCACAAAGTGAAAGAGAAGGGTTGTGATAGACACGTTTTTTGTGTCTGAATTGTCCTCACCGGTGTTGGTATTGTTGGAACTGATTTTGTACTAATATTGTGTTTTTATGTATTTTTAGGTATTTTTGGAAATAAATATTTGTTGGAAAATTCGGCTTGAAAAGTTGCTCGGAGCACCTCGGAAGACACGTGTTATTCGGACTCGTCTTTGGATAAGGGGTAACCTAATTGCTAAGGGGCACCCCAAGGAGGCACTCCGCTATTCGCACCCCCGAAACAGTTAGGGGACACGCATCTTCTTCACGGGAAGAACAGCTTTTTGGGAAATTATGGCAAGAAGGAACAGTTGGTTTGAATTTTGATCACGTTGTAGAGAGATTCAAGGGCCGAAACTCTTTGAGTTTGTTTCTTTTGACTCAACAAGGCTAGTGATGGTATTCGTTTGGGCCAAGTGGTTAGAATGGTGGATTAATATTTGAACAGATTCTCGGGTTTATCTTCCCGCTGAAACACCGTTGAGAATTTAGACGAGTTTCGGTGAGACTCGAGCTATGGAATTGGTTGCTTTGGGCATGTTTGGACCAAACAAGGATGGTAATGATCTTAGATTCGATTAGATTTGTTTGAATAATAGTGAGGAAAGAAAACGAGAGGACACGAGTTCTCATGGGTTACATGTGAGTTACGGCGATGTTCATACCATGATTGCGTGTGGTGGATGGGATGTTGACTCTCCGTAGAACGTGTTTAGAGACAATTTGAATCATGGAGGAGATAAAAAAGGAGTTAACAAACCATGCGGACGCGTGAAGGAGCTATAAAGGGAAATTATTCCCGTATTATGCAAAGAAATAAAAGAGAATTATATGCGGTTATGATGGGATATTTGGGGGCAAAGTGAGGCTATATAAGTCGTTGAGGTCATTATAGAAGGGATATGGAGAGTTTGGGAGAGTTAGGAGCGACCACACAATAAAGTTGATTGGAAAATTTTGTCTTTGGCCCGCCATTGAAGAACACGAAGAACATTCAACGCACGTCGACCGTCGTTTTTGTGGGTCGTAGTCCATAGGCGAGACTTAAAGCAACAGCCGACAAACGACACTCTCATTTTATCGTTCTCTGCCAATTGGTTTGTAACAAATATAACTTTACAAACCCTGTTTTTTCATTATTTTTCTCCATTTCATCATTTGTACACCTCCTTTGAGCAATAAAAATGGATTTTGAGCGTGTTTCCAATATGATGAGCTAGAACCCATCACCTGGGACGACTTTAAGACATTTCATACATGGGTAATTTTAATTAATTCTTTTTATGACTTTTGCAATTGATTAAAAATTGAATTATGATTTGATTAAATTAGTTATTATTTTATTAGATGGGTCATGCTTGCTTAAATGTTTGATGTCTCATGCTTACGATTTATAACTAATATTTTGAGAATCAACCTTGGCAAAAATAAGAGTCCGTGTTTTTATTTGTTGAGCTATAATTGTCAAAAGAATTAATGTTTGAACCTTTTGTTATGAGTTTTGGCGGAATCCTGAATCCCATTAACTCTCTCCATCTTGTGACATAAATTGTATATATATTCTCTATTTTTATTATTTCTCTTTATTAAATCCTAAAATCAATTTTATCAAGTCCGAGTGAACGACAACCCTTCTTACTACAACATTATTGAGTCACATCAGGTTGGTCTTAGGGAGGGAAGTGAAGAAAGTTTTGAGACCATAATAGTTGATTCTGGAAGTGTGGGCGTTTTGTGACTTGTATCAGAAAGTTAAACTGGCTAGCTGGATGAAAAGCTATCAGATGATTTCTGGATGTTGTATTGTTCTCCTGACCAAAAGTTCTGTTTTGGTGGAAATAGGTGAGACATATTTATACAAGTCATAGTGAAACGTACCCTGGTCTCGTAGGAAGTGGTAACGATTGAGTGGTGGAAGAAAAGAGTAACGATGTAATCAAGCGGGACGTTATGCTTCCATGATGAGGGAAGTGAATTCGTGTAATCGATCATTACGCTTCCATGATGAAGGAAATGAATTGTTTACACTGCTACTTTTCACCACTATCCTACTTCATGACACTTTCTTATAACGCATTTATTGCACGCCGCACGCCGTAAACCGCCCGGACCAATACCCCGATGAGCATCCCCGGTTTGTGACATATTTTGATGTCTCGAGTGTTTTCGTGGAAAACATGTAGCACTTTGCTACGTGTGGCAAGTTAAAATCGAGAGGCTTTGCCGCAGTAAATAGCATGTGATGCTAGGCTCGTTTTGGCTAGTCGCCTAAAACTTGTCGCGAAGCTTAGGTTTGGTGGAGAACTTCAAAGGCCGAGATTGCATCTTATGAATAAGGGTAGCCGTTGATTGTGTCTACCTTGTGTTGGCGCCGACAATGGCGCAAAAGGACATCGGCATGACTTGTGCATGCCACTTGCACGATGGTGCAAGTGGCGCCCCAGCGTAGCCATGGTCGGCCCGGGTTTAGGCGGTTGGTCGCCTAAGAGTTGCCATAAGTCCATCGATTCGGTGACGAACTTGGATGGCTGAGATTGCATCTCATGAAGAAGGATGGCCATTGATTATGGCCACATCTTGTTGTATAGAGAAGTGGCGTCAGCCACATGCTAATGGCATGCCAGTGGCGTAGCCATGGCATAGCGACATCATGCTAGTAGCCGCGGCATAGTGGTATGCCAGTGATGTTTCGGCATGGCCAAAGCTAAAAATTGACTCCGTGGCCAAAGTTAAGGTTTGGCGCCGTGGAAGAATTCGTCGTGGAAGAATTAGGGCTTGGCGTGGCCAAGGCGCCGTGGAAGAATTCGCCGTGGAAGAATTAGGGCTTGGCTTGGACAAGGTGCCGTGGAAGAATTCGCCGTAGAAGAATTAGGGTTTGGCGCGGCTAAGGTGCCGTGGAAGAATTCGTCTTGGAAGAATTAGGGCTTGGCGTGGCCAACGCTCCATGGAAGAATTAGGGCTTGGCGTGGCCAAACCGCTGTGGAAGAATTCGCTGTGGAAGAATTAGGGCTTGGCGTGGCCAAGGCTCCGTGGAGTCGGACCCACATGTAGCGTGGCAACATTGGACTTGTTGCCACGCCAATCCCATTGCTCTGGGAACGTTATTTGGCTTTGGTATCAATTTGCTCAAATTAGGGTTTGGCATGTCGAAACCTAATTAGTGCACGTGGCGTCTCATGCGCATGGCGCTACTTTTGTGCAAATGGCGCCATGGCTTTGCCAAAGGAACTATGGCAAGACCATAGCGTGGAAACGGCCATGGGAGTAGGAATTACCGTGGGTGGCTATCTATGGCGAGGTTTCCACGAAGTGGCATGTTTGCGAGTTGCCGCGGTAAAGTGACATGTTGGCATGCTACAAGGTAGAGTGGCATGTTGGCATGCCACCCGCATGTTATTTTGTAGGGCGCGTTTGGCTTGCCAGTTAGTATGGTGGCGGCGAGGATGCGTTTGGCCTTTAATGTATGGTGGCAAGTTCAGAGCAACTTGATTGGCCCAAAAGGGGCCGCCAAACATAAGACGACTATACTTCGGTGAGAGTGTGGCGAGTTTAGAGCGATCTGATTGGTCAAGGAAATAGGGTCGGGCGTGGCCAATGGCGCTAGCCGGCCTTGGGCATGGCCACGCCTCTTCTTCTTTGTCCGCGGCTCCTGTTTTCTTATTCTTAGCGAGGTTCTCGCACCTCTTATTCCATGGCGGATTAATTATTTAGTTTGCTTAGGCTTAATTTTGACAAGTAAGGTCCCGTATATTGCGCGAGGCGCGAAACCCTAACTTATGCAAGTTAGTCGGGACGATTGACTCGAATTCTATGTGTCGACACGAGCTCTTTTAAGTTCGTTGCGAGCAACATGCTTTTTGATTGAATACCTTATGCAAAAATCTTATTCTTGATACTTGGAGATTCGTGCTACTCTGCTGCGAGTGAACACAAATCGTCATGCCATATCAACATTAAGAGTTCAGCCGGAGAACATAGCATAAATGGCATTCAAAGGAATTTATATTAAGTGAATATATCTGCGAGGCGCCGAAATTCTGAGAACATTCTGGATTCGCCCCGTCTGGATAAATTTCATGTAAGTATATTGAGCGTGCTCAATAAATATGCCAAAGAAGAGGTTAGCACACGTGGCTGTTTCTTTGCGGAGACCGACGTCACATCGAGATGCAAGGTTTTACGATTTTGACCCTAATCTAAAACCACCATCAACACCAAGCTACTATTTTGTGTTAGGCAATCCTTTTAAGATTTTTAAGAGGGTACGCTTTCGGGACTTGGTCTTCAAATGGAAAGATTTGGTGCAAAAATGGGCCTTATATAGGCTTATTGGTAAACAAGAGAAGGTTTTCTTGTTTGTATACATAAATCTTCTTTTTAGTTCTGTTTTCTTTCTTGTTGCTTTGAGTTGCTTATAATGTCAAAGTCAATAGTAAGTTATCTTTATCCTTTCTTATATATAATGTTAATTATGTCGATCATTTTTTTTTATTATTAATATAAGCAACTAGTATAGAATGATAAGATTGTTAGATATTTTCATATTTTTGCCGTTGCGTCAGGGCTACTGGGTAGAATTTTTTTCTAATTTATTCAAAAATTATAACTAATTCAAATTCAGTTCAAATTTGGACAAACACATCTCCTCCTATAAGCCACCATTGATGTCTCTCAGAGGTGTCTCTGGGATGAAGATGCATCTCAATGGACATGAATTCTCCTATGAGTAGTAAAGATGTTCTCTCATTCTCGATAATCAAAGTCTCTATGTTTTGTTTTCTCTCTAAGCATCATCAGAAGCTTCTACTATGTATTCTTGCTTGGATCAAGAGAGTACAAATTTTGAAATCAATTACGTTTTGTTAGGACTTCATCATATCATAAGATGATATTTCATTGACCTACTGTACTCCCCAATTGATGGGAAGGGTCAAAATATTGTCGAAAAGAATCAAAAAGGCTTTGAAGTTATAGCTACAACAATTCCTTGTTTGTGTTTCATCCTTTTAAGAACAAAACTTCTCACAAAGATAAGCTCGGAACTCATAACCTGTTGCACCATTTTTATCTTACCACTGCCTTTTTGAATTGTTTAACACACACAAATTAAAGAATTAAGTTTTAAATTCCGACTCATGGATGCCCATGAGGTATGTTCATGTAGGTCTCGACACCATTTTCCTAAAATAAAGATACCACAATCGCATGTATATGGCTTACATAAATGGAGCGAAATACACATACTTAGGCTGTGTTTGATAACAAAGAAAGGAATTGATAACAAAGAAAGGAAAAAAAATCCATGAAAAGTGTTTCCAGGGGCAGAACTACAACCAAACTTCCCTTGGCTGAAGCCACCCCCAAAGTTCAAAAGCCAATTTTTTGTTACCTAAGTTGACTTGGGCAAAAAATCCTATATCAAACTTAGGCTTAAGCCAGAGGTTAAAAATTGTCTAGCATGGGGTATTTCAGTGTTTGAATATGGGCATCCAACTCAAAACTAATTGGCAATGAGTGGAGAGGCCTTAAGGAATTATAAACCGCTGGATCTTAGATTGCCCAGACAATGTGGGACTAATAATCTCAACACGCCCCCTCACGTGTAGCCTCGTTGGGTCTAACACGTGGACAATAAATCGGGTGACGCGGAGTAAAGGTGCGGTCAAATGACTCAACACATATAGCCTGCTCTGATACCATGATAGAAGTGTGTGGGCTTCCAACTCAAAACCAATTGGCAATGAGTGGAGTGGCTTCACGTACACCTTATATTGTGCACCATGCTAGATGGTTTGGTCTATGTGGGACTAATCTCCAACACGCCCCCTCCACGTGTAGGGTCTTTAAAGCTCTATCACGTGGACCGTACATATGGGTATCCCTTTGGGCATTCCTCATACGGGCCTCGCTCTGATACCATGTTTGAATATGGGAATCCAACTCAAAACCAATTGGCAATGAGTGGAGAGGCCTTAAGGAATTATAAACCGCAGGATCTTAGATTGCCCAGACAATGTGGGACTAATAATCTCAACATTCAGTTCCGCCACTGAGTGTTTCCATGAAATCGGTGTCTTGGGAAGGTAAGGAAAGACTTTCCATTGAATTCCATGTAATTGAGTTTATAATATACTTTAGGCCATTTTTTTTAACAATTCCACCAAAAAAAAAAGGTTTCTGGTCAAACAACGTAAAACACACCATTTCCATGGACAAATGGCTAATTCCATAGAATTAACTCATATCAAACACAAAGTTAGGTAAAGGGAAACACACATACTTAAAGCTCCAAGTCTCCGATGAAAGAATTAGAAATCATCCCATACCTCTTGTTGGACAGCTTTTGATAAGATGTGTTGGGGGCTTTTCGTATAGGGGATTCGTCATTCGAATTCAATTTAAATTAACGGAAAATGGGTCATTTGTCCAAAAAAATTTAAAACATGGTTCAAATGGACGAGTAAAAATTATTACGGGTGAAATGGACACAAAAAAAATAGCAGGGATGAAACTGGATTCATCCTGGCTTAAACTTAAAAAATAGCGAGGATGAAACTGGATGCATCCTGATGTAAATTAAAAATAAGAAAAAGAATTTGAAAATGGGTAGGATGAAACTGGTTACATCCTGGCTATTTTTATATTTTGTCCATTTAAACAGTATCAAAATTTAAATGTCTTTTTCATCCAGAAATTATTGATTTTGGTCTTTTTAACCAATTTTGTGTTAAATTAATGTCTCGCGTAGGGGTGCACATACCCTACCCATACCCGCTAATCCTACCCTACCGCGAGCATAAACCAACTGTCGTACTGTTTTACAGAATCATATCTTCCCCATACTTCCACCGACTGATACCTCAAATTCTTACCTAACCTAACCAACACCCCCTAGAAAGAATCTCATTTTAGAATAAAATGTCAACAAAGAAATAAAAAAAATTCCCATTTTCATGGTGGTTTGTACTCTTTGCTCCGCAAATGAGTCAGCTTCGATTAAACAAATAGGATGCGTCTATGCGACGACCAGAAAGCGAGATTTATGTTTTTTATTTTATATTTTTGATCGTGAAAGAAAGATGCGAGATTTCTGTTTGCTTGTCTAAAACCTAATGGTTGCCCTCATACCGAATAGAATCGAATCTTGATCCTTAATTTCAGTTTATGATTCTGTTTTTTTTTTTCCTTTCACTTTTCCTGATTCTGCCTGTTTAATTTCTATTCTTTAACAAATAATGTACTCCATATAGATTTTTTCTGGGAATGCATGGTCAGTGCACAGAGCTATTCCCAGTTGGTATATATTGTATATAAAGTTACAAGTTCACAGTTTAAATTCCTACTCATTCTATATTTCTGTTGTTTCTTCTTATTTGCACAGAAATGGGTTCTAATTTGCATGAGCTTAGCTTAGACTACAAACCCAAAAACAAAACAATGAACAGTGTTCTTAGAGAGATATCAGTAACAGGAAATAATGTATTTGAGAAATTACAAAAGATGGATGAATACGTTAACAAATTAGAAGAAGAATTGAAGAAGATTGATGCATTCAAACGTGAACTTCCTTTTTGCATGCTTCTCTTAAATGATGGTTCGTGTTCAATTATAAATCATTTCTTAATGGTCTTGTTCATAGTTCTGCAGTTATGTATAGGTTTAGTGTCGGATATTTCTAATGGTCCTGTTCATTTTTCTGCAGCTATTGTTGCATTGAAGGATGAGATAACTAATGTCAGAGAAGAAGGTGAAAAGGTAAAGTCAGGAATAGAATTTAGAGAGAAGAAGAATTGGATGAGTTCAGCTCAGCTATGGAGCAGTAGCAGTAGTTCTAACATTAGTGGTGGTGGTTGCTCAAATATTGATAATGATTATAGGAAGCCGGTACAAATTATTAGAGAAGTTATTGATGAAAACCCATTTTCTACGTTTGAATTTCTGGTCTTTCTTCAATCATGAAGAAGGAAGAGAAAGTGATGCAAGCAGTACCCATAGTTTCCATTATGAATCCAGAAATTATTAATAAGGTTCACAATGGAGTTTCAAATACTATGTTTTGGAGTTCTAAGAATAATAATAATAACAGTGGTGCAATCTTTTCGGCTTCATCAGGAACTAACAATGTTCAATCAAATTTAAAAAGACAGCAACACCCATTTCAAAGAAAGCAAAGAAGATGTTGGTCACCGGAATTACATCGCCGCTTTGTTTCTGCTTTGCAACAACTTGGAGGCTCACAAGGTTAGTTGTTCAAACTTCAAACCTTTTTGAGTATCAGCATATGCGAACGGTTGAGTTTTTTCAATCTCGATGTTTACATTTAGCTAACTCTTCTTCCTTTATATATAGTGGCTACTCCGAAGCAAATTAGAGAACTAATGCACGTTGATGGCCTAACGAACGATGAGGTGAAGAGTCATTTACAAGTGGGTAAACCGTGCACTAAATTTTGATTGCGGAACACTTTTCCCAACGTAAAATTAATGATGACTAATGAGTATAATTTTTTTTTTTTTTTTTGTGATTTTCAGAAATATCGGCTTCACGTGAACAGAGTTCCTTGTGTTTCGAGTACTCTTGGTAGTCATTCAGTCGTTATAGTGGGGAATTCATGGGCGGCACAAGATCAGTACGAGAACGGGGACTTTAAATCGAGTGATTTACAATCTGGGTCTCCGCAAGGTCCTTTGAATTTAGAAGGAGCAAATTGTGGAATTTCTTTGACGACAGGTGGTAATAGTACAGATGATGAAGGTGATAGAAAGTCAGAAAACTATAATGCTGAAGATAGGGTATTGGCTGATCAACAATGACATTTGGAGATGTTCCCCACACTTGCTGGAACTTTGATCAGAGAACGAAGTTCTGAAAATTTTGCAGGTTTAGAGAGATAGATAGAGAGAGGTTTAGTTTTTGCTTCTCCAATTCTCTTTAGTGGTACTACCGGTTTTGTTTTTCTTTTGGCCCTGTCTGTTGTATTTTGGTATAAGAAAGTTCATGTTTTGATCCCTAGTTCGTGGAAACAAAAAAAAGAACTTTACCGAATTATGGTGTTCGTTTTGTTATTGTCGTGATTTGCTACGCTAATTCGTCCATGAACATGTTCTTCTCATCAACTCGACCTCTATAACAATGTTCGCTTCTGATATTGTCTCCAGTTTTCATATAAACCTACAAGGTTAAGATAATCAATTTTGTGTGCTCTGGGGCACAAACACATACTACTTGAGCACTGTTAGGCTAGGTGTCACACCTTCATTTGGCAATGCAATTTTTTTTTTTTTTTGGCAAGAGTATAACCCGTCACAGAAGTTGGCACCTCAGTGAACTAATTTTTCAGCCTTGCACACTTTTCTTCTTGAAGTGCAACACTCAACCTGACGATTTGGAAAGTGAAGACTTGAAAAATTAGCCACTGTCTTTCAACTCTTATCCAATACTAGAAATGCACCATAACAGAAATACAACACAAAGCATAGTCCACTATGCACACTGCCTTTGGACAACCGTCTGAATCAGTTGGAATTGTATCCATGATGCATATAATGTTGGAGAAAATGAGTTTTAAATAAAAAGGTTTTATGGTCTTGGTGTGGTTTGATCTAATGACCTAAGAGCAACTGCAGTGGTGCGACCATAACCAAAGAGCAAAGAGCAAAAAAAAAAACTAAAATTTGGGTTTAGTCCGTGTTGGAACGCAGTGGAGAGAGACTAAAATTTGGTCGAGCGCAACTTTGAGTTACGCCCCAATCGTGCGCAATTCCAAATCTCGTCCCATTTTTTTTTTTTTTTTTTATTGTTCATACATTGGGCGCAATTCCAAATTGCGCCCCATTTTTTTTTTTAATTGTTGTTAATTGTTGGGGCGCAACTTTGAGTTACGCCCCAATTAGTCTTTTTTTTTTTTTTTATTGTTGGGGCGTAACTTTGAGTTACGCCCCAATCAGGCGCAATTCTAAATTGCGTCTCATTTTTTTTTTTTTTTTAATTCGGGCGTAACTTTGAGTTACGCCCCATTATCTCAGGCGCAATCCCAACACCCCGCTCCATCAGGCGTAACTTTAAATTACGCCCGACTAAAGACTAAATATGGTCTGGGTTTTGGTTATAGTCCGGTCTTTGCTCTTTAGTCCGTCTCCACTGCGTCTGTTTTTTACCAAAAAATTTGGTTATACTCCACGACTGTGGATGCTCTAAGGGTCTAAGGATACTCACACATTTTTGGGTGAATGAAGTGGAACCTTTAGTCCCACATTGTGGAAAACTAAAGAGGAGCTCCACTATATAATCATACACTTATATATGAATTGTAAAACGTGGGTAGAGCGGGTGGGCAAAAATACATATTTTTACCCATGTGATATGCGCGTATGCCATGCACCAAGTCCCTTGTCTACGCACCAAAAACCTAACTTGATTTGCAAGTATTTCATCTTATAAATACAACACGAAAATCTGTTTGCAAGACACCGAAAAATTCTTCTTTTATTCTAGGGTTTTCTCCAGACGTTTTTACCTCCATCCCTGTTGCTGAGTTCGAAGAGAGGGTAACTTGCGTTGTGCTAACTCAAGTTATATCGGGCGGTCTTATCCGACACATCTTCGTGAGGGGTTTAGCATTACTCAACTCGAGTATACCCGCGAACTAATGTGTTAAGGACAACTTGTTGAACCTGTGATTCTGCCCTCGTCAAGTTATTTCGGTAGAGTTGTTTCGCATTAGTTCTTTACATATTATTTTCGATACATCTAACGTGCTGTTCATTGTTGCAAGATCCCAACATATAACTGACCATGTACTGTTCATGTTTTAGGCAGTTATCTAACTACCCATACTTGACTCAACTCATGTTGCAATTCATCCATTATCATGTCGGAAAGCTTGCAGCTGTTCCAACTTGCCATATTGGGGAGTGCAACTCGTCAGCCAATTCTGCCAAGCAGTTAAGCGCCAACTTTCCAGCATGATCTTCTACATTTTCACCTGCTACTAGTGCAATTTCATTTCTCCAGCACATGCCTGAGTTTGTCGCAATCTTGCTCCAAATTTCATGCCGCTGACTGAGCTTTACTTTGGACGCGTTATGGGCCATCATGACTATACCCAAATTGCCCATATGCATTGGCCTTGCATTTGGACCTGGATATTGCCCGCGCAATATCCTTGCCTGTGCCATAATGCTAGTCCTTAGCAACCTGAGATTTTGTTGGTAATCCACCCCAACCAACCCTTCCCTTGAATCGTTGAGGAGAGATGGTTGGTTCACTTTGAAGTTAATCATTCCCCTGCAAGCAAGTTTCAAATAGAGTTAATCATCTATCGAACATTCAACTTTTCTTTTTTTTTTTGGTAAATTGTCTAGAGTCTTTTGAGATCCTTTCTGAAACCCAAGTTTCACCAGCACACAACAAATAAATTAACTTATTTAGAAGAGACGTTACCCATAACTTAGCCTTCCAATCTTCCACTACAAAAGAAGATTACATGCACCCATAAAGATTCCGTCTACAAACTATAGTTAACAATCTGATAGTGTCCAACACAGAGATATGGTTTCGTCTCTTATGTTTCTCATAAAAAGAAACGAAAATGTATAGATTCTTAGCTAAAGACAACGGTAATACTCCTTCTGTTTTTGGAAAATAGACACTTTCACTTTTTCATTTTAACCTAAAAATAGGTCAAATTGAAAAAGTAAAAGTATCTCTTTTCCAGAAACGGAGGGAGTATAACTTAAAAATAATCTTGGTTAGCGTGGTTTAAGGTTAAACAGTTTGTGTACTCCATGATTCTTCAAGTATCCAATCAACAATTTAGAAGTACAAGCTCAGTTATGGGCAGATAAAGTTAATAATAAATTGTGTGTTTACTATGGGGCTGTTTGGTAACCATTATTTTAATGGATTATCAACTTATAATCCATTATGCAGATTATAATGGATTCTATATGCGTTTTGTAACCATTATAATAATTGCTTATTTTAATCATAATTGAAAAAATCTATTATTTCTATAAACAGGAAAAAGTTGTTTTGAAAATTTATTATAATTAATTATGTTTTCTAAGGAACTCAAATTGAATTTTTTGTTCTTATTTTCTCTAAACCATCGAGAGAGAGACAAAAAAACAACATAAGACTAAAAAAATATCCTAGATCATTGTTCTTTCCTCTCCTTTTTAAGATCATCATTCTAAGATAACCAATTATCTGAAAAAAAGTGTTTGGAAAAATTATTTTTAAAATGATTATCCATAATCATAAATTTTACCAAACAAGGCCTATGAATATACAAATACCATTAGCGAAATTGCTCGTCGGCGAGGTATCTTTTCCTCAAAACTCGTAATGCAGCACTAAACAATAAGCACCCAAGTACAATCAAACCCTTTAAACCCTAAGTCATATAAGCCCCCACGTCGCGCGGTGAGAATACCCACCCTTGGGTGAGCGTCACCGCCCCCTTGAAAGTTCTCCATTCCACTTTTCCTCAAATTCTATTATTAATGTAATAGTAAATAGCGGTTTCGGTTAAAAAACGACACAAAAGGGAAAAAAACGGACTTTCTCGGGAAAAAAAAAA
Organism: Papaver armeniacum; assembly: GCA_023531295.1. NCBI lineage: Eukaryota > Viridiplantae > Streptophyta > Magnoliopsida > Ranunculales > Papaveraceae > Papaver > Papaver armeniacum. The sequence continues at coordinate 37,042 of JAJJWW010013519.1, read as the reverse complement.
AACTTCATTATGAAACCGAGAACAAAAAACTGAAGAAAACTAAAACCCTAAAACCACGAAAAGGAATTGCGTCTTTGTTTCGAACAATCTTTCCCATTCGAAACCCTAACAACAATGAGGTCCACGAAAAATGCTTCCCTTTCCCCTTTTTCTGCTTCCCTTTCCCCTTTTTCGAATGGGTTATTATTATTTTTGCTTATTAAAGTATTTTTTTGACAGGAGTTTGAGCGATCAAAATTAAGGCAACAACAACAGCAACAATCTAATCCCTAAAGACCACTCTTATATATACGAGGTAAAAATTGTATCTTTTTCTTCTTTTGGTGTATTTTTTGGGGGTTTTGATATAAGTGAACTAATAAGGGGTTTGATTTATTTTGTGAATATTTTCTGAATGTACCAGATGTTGATTTATGTTCAATGTTGATGAATGGCAACAACAATGTTTTGAATGGTACGTTTTTGATTTAATATTCATTTTTTTGATCTCATAATCCTGCTCTAATCTCTTCTTCTTTGGGTTTTAAGGGATTTTTCTCATCTTCGCGGATTTTTCATCCGATGCTTCTATCTTATTCAATTTTGGGTTTTGGGTTTTGATCATCTTTAATTTGACTTTCTTAATTTGAGCTACCATCTATGTACTGTAAATAATATACAGTTGACGTGTTTGTTAAAATTTGTAGCGATTGATGGATGATCTTGGTTGTAGTTTCCGAGAGATGGAGATGAAGTCAATCCACATAAGGTGCCAAAAGTGATTGTTTCTTAATATGATATTTTTCTTTGCTTTTGTTCTTATCCTCAAAGTGTTTGTATGTAGTTTGTGTTAGTGTGATCTGTGTATATTTTATATTTGTTTGTCTAACCCCACATTTCATTTTTTTGTTTGACCCTCATGCTAGATTATACTTGTAGAGATGTAACATAATATTATGAAGTGATTAGTTTGTTCTTACATGGGTTTCGGGCTTGAGTTTGACATTTATAATACACTTGAATATTCTAAAAACCTCTGCCTTTTTAATTGAGTGTAGTGGTTACTTTGTCGAATTATCGTTTAATCGTGGAGCTTCGGGATGCACATAGCTCTGTGTTATCGGTAGATATCAATTTGCATGATTGCTCGGGATGCACATAGGTGTTCAATGGGATGCTGGGGAAGCACCAACGTATCATGTTAGATCTCCAAAGATGATGTCATTGTAAATCCTAGGTGAGTCAAATCTGCTTTTTTGCGTGGAATTGATACAGAATGATTGACACATTATTATTGGTGTGGTTGTAACTGATAACGATTTTCGTTTTGGCATTAATTTGTATTTGAAGTTTCTCTATTTTGATACTGTGAATGTGAATGTGAGATTTCCAAACCCTATACATGGTTCCATATGTTTGGTTAAATTTTCTCTCACAAACGTCTGCTTAGGCCGTTACTGTGAATGTGAGATGTGCCACTCTGTTTAGATTGTCAAAAAAAGAATTTGAATATCACCTCCGGAAGCTGTAATATTTCTAACCAAGTGTTGATGGTGGTTTTTAGCTTAGGGTTAAAATCGTAAAACCCTAGCTAGACAGTGACGTCACAGGACTTAAACGCATTTATTGAACCCTTTAATATGTCTGCGAGAAAATTACCAGGGTACCTTTTTTCTAATTAATTACTAATTAGGGTTTCGATAGGCCAAAACCCTAATTCCCACGCCACATGTGCCAATGGAAAACTGTGCCAGCCACACCTGCCGCGCCAAGGCATGCCAACCATGCTAGTCGCACCCCTGTGCCAATGGCAAACCGTGCCAGCCACACCTACCGCGCCAAGGCATGCCAACCATGCTAGCCGCACCCCGTGCCAATGGCAAACCGTGCCAGCCACACTGTAACAGACCAGAGAAATTTTGCTTCCAACGGGTCGGGTTACGACCCGCTTGTCCAGCTCCGACTCTCCGATACGCCATTCAAGCAACCGGATCTTCAAATTCTTTTGAGAGACTCGAATTCAATTTCAAAACCGCATTATAAGCAAACACAAATAGCATTTATTCTCAATTTATTAGAGACGACCAATGCTAAGATTTCCATGGCCAGTTGCCACTCCTAACATTTCCGTGGCCAGTTGCCACTCCTAACATTTCCATGGCCAGTTGCCACTCTCAATATTTCCGTGGCCAGTTGCCACTCCTAACATTTCCGTGGCCAGTTTCCACTCTCAATATTTCCGTGGCCAGTTGCCACTCCTAACATTTCCGTGGCCGGTTGCCACTCTCAATATTTCCGTGGCCGGTTGCCACTCCTAACATTTCCGTGGGCCGCTTGCCACTCTCAATATTTCCGTGGCCAGTTGCCACTCCTAACATTTCCGTGGCCAGTTTCCACTCTCAATATTTCCGTGGCCAGTTGCCACTCCTAACATTTCCGTGGCCAGTTGCCACTCTCAATATTTCCGTGGCCAGTTGCCACTCCTAACATTTCCGTGGCCGATTTGCCACTCCTAACAATTTGCGTGGGCCGGTTGCCACTTGTCAAGGTTGCAATCATCTCCGAATAGGTGGTATGAATCACAAACAAAGAACCACCACTTTCAAATGATATGAACAACGGTGTAGATTTGTCTTTGAACCGCATAACGGCTGCCTACGTACCCTCTCCGTTGCTCGAAGGGATCAAGCACGACTGTAGTTCGTCATCTTTCGTATTTAGATAGTATGAACTACCACAACAAAGAGTAACTACCTCTTTGTTGATGATATGAAGTACCACAATTAGGTAGCAATCATCTCTTGCAGAATATATCGTCATTGCATCTGGATTCCAAGCGAAACACCTCCAAGATGACAACACCATATCCGTAACAAGTTAACAGCTACAATGCACACTATAAAACGGAGTCATTTTACATTTTCCAAAGAAAATCTCAAAGGGAAACGCGCCGATATGCGTAAATATGACAAAATATCCATGCTAATATTTTAGAAAGATGCCACAGTGCCCAAATAAAAATTTCATCGAACTGCCACATGAAATCAAGTAACACTAGAGGGCAATAAATCAAGTATTGTGCCCAAAGCCAATGGTTACGAATATCTTACTAAACAATACAACACCTATAGCTTGAGAACATGTGCACAGAGTAACTAAGCATACATAAATATCATAGAACACATTTCTAAATGCAACTTAACCATTTGTCCTGAACTAGTTTGGCTAGGTCCAGTAGTTCCAGGATGATTCAAATACTTTAGAAACTGTTGCGTAATTATGAAAGAGATCTTTCCTTGTCATCTTAACTATGAAAGAAATGCAAGCTAGGCGAAGATATATCTATCGAACAATTATAATCAACAAGTATCTAGACAGATCTCCTATTTTGACTTGAAACCGACTAATTTTCCATAAATCTCGGAACAAAAGAAAAAGGATACGTCCCAACACCACATTTAAGTACAAAGAAAATGAGAAAGATTAGTCGACATCGATACACAATTTAGTATATCGTACTCCAGCCCAAGTTCACATAGTAATTTCGGTCTACAATAATTCTACTAAAATATTTAAATAAGAATATCAAAATCTAACGAGAGACAATGTCTTTATTTTTAAAGGTTAAAATAAAGTTAACCGCCACAGTCGTCTAACCACTTTTGAAACGTTACATTCCACTGAATGCATTAGCATTTCGGCTAAAATAGGTTCTCATACACTAGCAACCGTAGTTATTAGCATTTTGTGCTAGTGTTATAGATCTCACAAATTCCTGGACTTAAGATGTTAGGGCCACCTTTGGACCTTATACTTGGCAAAGCACAGTTTAACTATATAAGGCAAAGATGTATTAGCTTAATCCTAGACATGCATGCTTTGACTATTATCATAAAAATGTAGAGCATCAACATTTGGCTAAACCAATCAATTTCTACTTGTCCGTGTAGATCAGTGGCAACAACCTTTCCCCTATTTAATAATTTAATTAAAATGAAGACAAAAAAAAAAACCATATATACCAAACTTACCTTGTCACCACCACCAGCATCTTTTCTAGATCATTAACCAAGATTAGTCCAAAGAAACAACACAAACCAAAGATGATGAGATGATAATTCATTAGTACTCTCTTGTCATGTGACTGCCAGTAACAAAACTTAATTAAGTTCTATTGGAATTTTGTACATAATGAACACCAAACTCACCCACAATACATAGTAATTAAGACACGCAAGAAAATTGATTCACTAAACTTACCTTTTTATGACAAAGAACGATCAAGACCCAATTCAATAATTCTTTCAAGTACATTTCTCAAACACTTGCTGCGCGAAATTGTGGCGAGAAGAAAACCTTGGTGTTGTATTGCAAACCCTTTATATGGTTTCCCTCCAACCTGCGCACTCGAATTGGAGATGAACCTAACAGTTCCTGTCATGCACAAAATCTACAGTACTGAAAAATCACAACCCTTTCGCCCAGCGGCAAAATCTCACTTCTTAGCTGCTATTTTAATAAGTGTAATAATTCCTCGACTCAATCTCTCATAATCACGGAAACATAGAGTCCTAAGGTTAAAATGACATGGAAAACCATTGATTGTGCATATAAATACACTTAGTTCTATTCACGGATTAATAAGTTCCAGTCATTTGCCATTTGCATTTACTCCACATTTACGAAGTCGCACGAATAATATTAATCAAGCATATCGAACCATTCAAATGATCAAGCTAATAAGAATAAAAGGCTTACCTTTATTAATCAAAGATAATGGTCGAAGCAAAACCCCGTCAACCATCTCTCTTGTTCCTCTAGCATATATTTAGTAAGCTAAAAAGTTAGGCCACCACTCACCAAGTCCATCTAGCAATAATGAAAGGGAACTTAACTATGATATGCTTTCATAAACGTTACCGTCACTCAACGCAAAGCCGGACTCATGAAAATTCATAAAACATTCCCTTAGAGAATCTAATTCCCATTTGACACGGCTCACACCCAACACAAGTAGATACATGAGAATGTTGGTTTCTCAAGATACACATACCGACTAGCATTATCGCTAGTGAACGGCTATTCACCGTATTGAACTATCATAAATTAGAAAATTAAGCCTACCTAGTAAGCAACCCTAACAAGTAGATGTAATAACTTAAGAGTTTGCGGCATGCCATAAAATCCTTGCACAAAGAAAGTATCACAAGGCAACAAATCTTATACACATCTCTGCTATCTAAGAAACAAGGAACTATATACAAGTAGCAACATAACTAACAAAACCACTAGTACCCCAAATTGGAAAATCGAGTACCAACAAATTTAATAACGTGCAATAATAACATGCTATTAAGTTAGGCTATGCAAACCCATGTAGTTAATTTTCAGGACTTGCAGTTTAATGAGTGATACATAAAGAGAATCCCCAAAATTCATAAGAACCCTAATTCTCAGATTTTTCCCAAATAATGAAATCAAATCTAAATCATTACTAAAACTCCAGCTAACCATTAATTACTTAACCATTCACAAATCAGTCCCAAACACGTAAAGAGATTTACCTATGAAAACAGAGAATGAGAGAATCACTTCAATTCAATATGAATGGGTAAAAATCCACAAACCCATGCTTTCATATCACTGATCTGGACACTCATGAGGTGTAATAGCACAACGAATCGATTGATAGAACTCACGTCGATCAATTGAGTGGAAATCACTTGCCATTAAATTTCTTCACACGAAAAAGATAAATTTCTAACCTTTCATCACATCAACAAGCAGGAACTTCATATGTAACTCAACATTAGCATTAATCCACGAAGCTCACTCATGCAAGAGAAAATTCAATTTTGTTCCACAAGTTTCAGTCGCAGGGAGAAAGGAAGAGAGAAAAAAAAAGGAAGAAGGAATCTGAGCTCCCCCTTTTCCATTCTCTGGTTTTAGGTTTAAGTCTCACATAAAATTTTCCACCTACCCCAGATGCCCTTTCTCTTTGACATGTATCGTTTAATTAAAATGAAGACAAAAAAAAAAAACCATATATACCAAACTTACCTTGTCACCACTGATGCGTGTCGTAGGTGCAATCAAATTAATTCAAAATTTCCACTCAATTAAAAATAATATAATGGAAGTCAAGTTCGTTCCCACGAGGAGCAAGTGATCTTAGTTGTAAAAGTTGTCACGAAAGGGGGGTGTAAAAAGCAAAATAAAAATAAACAAAGCAATTAAAATCGAAAGTTGAAAGATGAAAACAATAAGAGAGAGAAGATCAAGGAATCCTTCTTCGTTACGAAACAATGAATCAAGTTATGTTCTATTCTACTTGTTATTAGTCACAAATTATCACCAACCGTAGGTAAAGCAGCTAGCTCAGTGCTAAACCCCTAAATCCCTTGTATCACCGGACACGGAAGTTCTCGACTACCGGATTCTAATCACCAAGCCACCTAGAATTAGCTCAACCTAGATGTAACTTGGCTCATGCATTATGTTTTGTGAATTTCTTAGGTTGATATTAGTAGTTAGACTCTTAGCTCAAGGTCCACTTGCTAACGTTGTTTCTACACACAATTGCTCCACGGAATCCCTCCGCAAGGTCTCGTGTTTGCTACTTATGTAAAGAGTCAAAGAACGATTACTTATCCCCTAACTTTCACTAGCTTTAGATCGAATTAACAAATCAATTTAGTTGGCCACCCAAACAATCTATCAATCAATCATGAATGTCTTTAAGATCACTCCTATTAGTAAAAACAAGCGATAATTATGTGAAAAACTTCAAGATAGAATTTGAAAACAAAAACTCAAATCATGTTAAGAACTAGGAATTCATCCTCAATCAAAAAGAAATTTAGCTACTCATGTTTTTGAAATTCACACAAATAATAATAATTAAAAGAAGAAGTTTCAAATTCACACAAGTAATTAAAAAGAAAAATCTTAGAAAAGCAAGCAAAAACACAAGTGTTGTGTGTGTAGAGAGGTGTGTAGAAGTTGTAGAAAACTTCTCTATTTATAGGCTTCAATATTCTCCAAATCTTCCAAGGATTAGAATCCTTTTCCTTTTGCAATTCAATTTCCAATTCCAAGCTTTTCTCAACTCTTCACCTTCTCTTTCCAAATTTGAGTCCAATTCTCCATCCAATTCCTAGCCAAAGTCTTCACACCCATGAGAGAGGTCCATAGAAAGTTCTAGAATTTTGCTCGCGAAAAAGCGGGATTATGGCCTAATTTGGCCTAAAACGCCGCCACGGCCGCCACGAAAATTTCTCCGTTAAGAGAATATTCGACGGAATATTCCGTCCAGGTCTTCCGTTAGGACTAACGGTCAAAGTAGTCAACCGTCAGTCAACGTTAGTCAACAGATCAAAGGATGAGTCATTGAGTCGACCGAGTCGGTTCACGGGTCACCAGTGTCGAGAACAAGCTAGGCCGAGTTGCCAAGCCAAATTCTTGCACAAAGCCAAATCCCGAGCCGCACTATCATTGTGCATCATTACTTTCCTTCCAGACCATCTTGGCCCCGCTTCTTCACAACCGCAACACATACACAAAATTCCAACACCCGCATTCTCACGACTCCCCGTGTTGTTTTTATAGCATCGATTCACACAAGCTCAGGCCAACACCATCAACAGCGCGGCCATCCTTCCCTGCAATATGAGCTCAAGCTCTAACCCTCCAGCTCTACACAACTGCCATCTCCCAGTGCAACAATTGCACTTGCGGTTCGCTCTTAGCTCACCGCAATATCTCAAGTCCAAACCTCGGCAACACCGAGGCATACAATAACAAACTAGACTCGGCTCAATTTTGCATCATCATGAATTCCACCTAAACCGCAATTTGCTTATAGCTCCACCAGACCTGCAGCTCAAACCACCTTCACACCCACCCCACACCTTTGTGATCCGCATTCACATTCACATTCACAAAGTGCCACAAAGACTCATCACAAAGACCAACTTCACCGCACTTCCCAAAATCCCCACCGGCAACAACAATGCACTTCACTACAAAGTCAGAATCGCCAAAACCACAATTCCTTCATCGAGATCTGCACTTGTTGCCTTCACTGCCTACTTCAACCCTGTTGAGCTTCTTCCGCAACTCCAGTTCCATCTGCTCAGTCTAAGCTCATTGTACCCATTGTAGCCATCAACACAGAACTTAACCATGCCCTGTACCAACAACTCCATTCATGAGCAGCACTCTACCATAGCCTCTGCCTGTTAGCCTTTCAAGCTTCATTAACAATCAACCAACAACATCCATCCTGCCATCCTAGCATAACCAACACAGCAACACTTAAACCCAGTTCAACTCCATAACACTACCCATTTCCTTCCCTGCAATCTTCATCTCCTTCTTCTCAATTCACTGAGTTAAATTGGAATCAAACCCACTTTCAAACTCTACCAATTTCTTCACCAAAGTTTCTTCTTGATTACAAAGAAGAAGAACTAATCATCATCCAGGTTCACTCATCTGCTCTCTCAATAGCGACCCCAAGAACCCATCTCTGATTCCTCCTTCCTGAGCTTCAATTCTTTATCAATTTCTCTTGCTTCAGATTCAAATCAACCCTGCCTTGGGTTTCTCAGCAGCTATTAACTATCAATCAATCCTCCTTCTTCTCTGGTTCGAGCGGCAACACCTTCTTCTCTTGAACTCATTCAACCATTATCTCCCAGTGAATCTCGATTCGATCTATTTCTCTTCTGTCCTGATCTCAATACCACCTTCATCTTTTCCTGTAATCTCTTTGAATTCAATCTGCTCTCTCTCAATAGCAAAGACCCTATTTCATCGATTCCATTGAACCAGCCTCATCTTTCTCTCTCGATCGATCTCACCATTGTTTCAGACAGCAACCCTCTCACTTTCAGGCAAAAATAAAAGTGATAATGATTGAGAAATAAATTCTCGGTTTGGGGTGAAGGTGAAGTAGGTTTGGATCCGGTTTCGGCCGTGGATCCGGCACGGTGTGGAGCGGTGTAGATGGATGGGCTTAGGTTATGGTTAGGGTAGATGGGCTTAGGGTATGGTTAGGGTAGATGGGCTTAGGGTATGGGTAGATTCAAACACCCACTAAGTACACCCCAAGTGCTATTCTCACTCACTTCTTTTGGATAAGGGACACCTCTTTGGCCTCCCCTTAACTATTATTGTCCTTCCTTCAGTAACGTGAGTCACCCCTTAACCTTGGCTGGGCTCCATATAGTCTTCGCCCTTGATAAAATGACAAGTTTGCCCTTTTTGCTCAATTTTGATGATTTCTTCTTCTTTTCCTCTGTGCGACTCCAAAGTAGCTACAAAACTCAAAACAAGCGTAAAATACATAATTTACAAGAAAAATAGCAAAGAAAGCATAAACTACTAGATAGTAAATTAGGTGTATTCTACACCTATCAAATTCCCCCACACTTAGACTTTGCTAGTCCTCGAGCAAATCAAACTAAAAACTCACAACTTCAAAGCGTTCAAGCGTCACAAGCATCCAAAGAGTTATGAGGACATAGAATTTCTGCATGCTAGTAATAAGAAGTTAGAAATACTAAGGAACATATTCTCATTCTTAAATGTTGAGTGAGAAATAACCACACCATAATGAGAGAATGCGTGTTTGAGAAACGATCAATAAGCATTTCGCCTCGACTTCTGCCTCACCAAATAAGATTTTATGATAATTGCACTCAAAAAGACAGCTTTTTTATGGTTCTCACATGTGTGCAGGTAGGAATGAAGAGAGAATTCATGCAACACGTTGAATGGTGGGAAGGATATCTTCCAAATATTTTAAAAACCCACATCTTTTAATATTTTGAAAAACCATTTTTCCGACGATCTCTAAGAAAGGAAATCAACCATTTTTATCGAGGATGGGATTACTTACTTACCTTCACATCCGATCGCTAATTAAGATAACACCACTCTCACGGCATCCAATAGAAACGTCTTCGCTCCTTATCTTGACTTCTTGGTCTTCGGTTTCAACTATTGATGATAAACCCTTGAATTTCATAAATCCTTGTCAATTTATAACTCTTTTACCTTAAAATCCTTGTCGCTTGAAACTACTTTATAGATTTTCCTTTCCCACGGCTCATTAAATAAGAACAAATATTTCTCTTGTTTTTCTCTTTTTTTTTTTTTCTTTTCTTTTCTCTTTTTTTTTTTTTTTTTTTTTTTTTTTTTTTTTTGAAACAAGAGAAATTAAATACAAAAAAAAATAAACCATGGCCGTGGAAGAAGTATTTTACCACTTGATTCTTCACAACTTGTATCGTCTTGAAATCATAAACTTCAAAAATTCTCACCTTTTAATATAAAATTACCTCATTGTAGTGTAAGTCTTCAACATATATGTAAAATCCGCTCATTTGTATGTTGCTTTTACTTGTATTTGAAATTTGCTCTTTTTTCTCGTTCCGTTGCTTGTAAACCTTAAACTTTTCCAACTTTCCTTGTAGATTTTGATGTCGCTCCTTGTTGATGATGAATGTGTTTCCATGGATCCGTTGTTGTCGAGAGAGAGAATGGTGCTAACTGCAAATCGAACTACAAGAAGGAAGCTTTCATCTATAGACGTCACCCTCATGATTGACAAAATTAGCACTCAAGAGATCAAAGAGTAGTGCTTTTAGTGGTGGGAGGTTGGGTAGCTCACCATTCTACCCTAATTAACTTACGGTGACACACACTCAAAAGAAGCTCTTTAGTAGATGGAAGATTTCTGGTCGGTGCCTCACATGATATGAATACGGGTAGTCTCCACTAATGATTGATCAAAGCAACTCTAATAACGCATTTCTCCCCGCACCAAATTCGCATCACCGCATGATTAAATCCATTATTTAACACTCTAACAAACAAGAAATCCGAATGTAGTTCCCTAACATTTCCAAGTTCAATTATGTCGGTCAAAAACTCTATGTAAACATACCTAGAAATATGCTAGTGACTCTAAAATCTTTAAAAGTTGGAATTTTTATGTAAAACTTTTTTTTTTTTTTTCAAAATTTTTTCATTTTTTTGTAATTTTTGTTTTAAAAACATGCTTAACCACTCCCCCACACTTAAACCTTACATTGTCCTCAATGTAATTGAATCCTCCTAGTAAAGTCAAGGTGGGAAATTTTAACATGATAAGAAACAAGAAAAAGAAATAACAAAAAGCAAAAGGATAAGAAATACAAAACCGATGGGTTGCCTCCCATTAAGCGCTTGTTTTAAAGTCGACGGCCCGACTTAGCTCTTGCGGCACATTACTCCTCCGGGGAGTGCATCTCCAAATGAAAGTTCATCCAAATTCACATAAGCGATGTTCTCATAGTATGGCTTCAACCTATGGCCGTTGACTTTGGAAACCGAATTGTCTCGAAGACTAGTAATTTCAACCGCACCATGAGAAAAACATTAGTAACAACATATGGTCCAATCCAACGAGACCTTAACTTTCCAGAAATAGTTTAAGACGAGAATGATATAAAAGGACTTTTTGTCCCACGATAAAGCTTTTACGAGAAATCATCTTGTCATGAAAAAGCTTGGTCTTTTCTTTGTAAATACGGGCACTCTCGTAAGCATCATTGCGTATCTCCTCTAACTCATGTAGTTGTAACTTCCTTTGTTTCCCCGCTTCATCATACTCCATGTTGAATTTCTTTATCGCCCAATAAGCCTTATGTTCAAGTTCAACCTAAGATGACAAGCCTTGCCATAAACCATCCTATATGGAGACATACCAATTGGTGTCTTATACGCCGTTCTATACGCCCAAAGTGCATCGTTGAGCTTAAAGCTCCAATCTTTCCTCGTGGTATTCACCGTTTTCTCAAGAATGGACTTAATCTCACGATTTGAAATTTCCGCTTGTCCACTAGTTTGTGGATGATAAGGCGTACCAATTTTGTGTGTTATGTTGTACTTCTTGAGGAGAGTGTGGAAAGCCTTCTTGAAATGTGAGCCTCCATCACTTATCACCACTCTTGGTGTTCCATGCCTATTGAAAATATTTTCCCTTACAAAATCACAAACAACTTGAGAGTCATTAGTCTTGGTGGCTCTAGCTTCCACCCATTTCAAACATAATCAACGGCAAGAAGTATATAAAAATTCCCATTCGAATTGACAAAGGGCCCATAAAATCAATACCCCACACATCAAAAATCTCAACGGTGAGAATTGGTGTGAGTGGCATTTGATTTCGAGCACCTAGATTGCCCGTTCGTTGACATCTATCACACGATTTACAAAAACATATGAATCTTCAAACAAGGTGGGCCAATAAAATCCACTCTCGAGAACTTTGAGAGCGGTGCGCTTAGATCCAAAGTGGCCACCACATGCAAAAGTGTGGCAAAAGGAGAGAATGGATTGAAATTCGGAATTAGGCACGCACCTTCGCATTATTTGATCAACGCCATATTTCCATAAGTATGGTTCATCCCACACATATTGCTTTGCTACCTTCTTAAGTTTCATCTTTTGGAAATTAGACATTGTACTAGGTACTTTCCTTGTCACCAAGTAATTCACTATATCCGCATACCAAGGAGTTGATTCTTCCATGGAGAAAAGTTGTTCGTCCGGAAAGCGGTCATGTAATGGAAGTTCCTCTTGAGACATAACAAGCCTACTAAGATGATCCGCAACGGTATTCTCCACACCCCTCTTATCACGAATTTCTATGTCGAACTCTTGTAACAATAGGATCCACCGAATTAATCTTGGCTTAGCTTCTTTCTTCTTTATTAAGTGTCTTAGTGCGGCATGATCGGAATACACAATAACCTTCGTACCCACCAAGTATGATCGAAATTTTTCCAAAGCAAAAACTATAGCCAATAACTCCTTTTCCGTGGTAGAATAATTGATTTGTGCATCATTAAGGGTCCTAGATGCATAATAGATAACATGGGACAACTTGTCCACCCTTTGACCCAAAACGGCTCCAACCGCATAATCACTAGCATCACACATTAATTCAAATGGAAGATTCCAATCCGGTGATTTGATAATCGGCGCACTTGTCAACATCTCCTTTAATTTGTCAAAAGCATCCTCGCATTCCTTGTTGAAGTCGAAAGGTACCTCCTTTTGTAATAACTTGCACATCGGCATGGAGATTTTGGAGAAATCCTTGATAAACCGCCTATAGAAACCTGCATGACCAAGAAAAGAACGGATTTCCCTCACCGAAGTGGGATATTGTAAGTTTCTTATTAAATCTATCTTTGACTTGTCCACTTCGAGCCCTTGAGAGGACACAATGTGACCAAGTACTATGCCGTGGTTTACCATAAAGTGACATTTCTCCCAATTAAGGACAAGGTTTGTGTCTATGCATCGTTTAAGAATTAGTTCAAGGTTATTTAAACAACCATCAAAAGAATTGCCATAAACACTGAAGTCATCCATAAATACCTCGATGATGCGCTCCACATAATCCGAGAATATACTCACCATGCATCTTTGAAAAGTAGCCGGCGCATTGCAAAGGCCAAACGGCATCCGTCTATATGCAAACGTTCCAAACGGACAAGTGAAAGTGGTTTCTCTTGGTCCTCCGGTGCAATAACAATTTGATTGTATCCCGAATAACCATCCAAGAAGCAATAATAAGAATGCCCCGCTAACCGCTCCAACATTTGATCAATGAAAGGTAAAGGAAAGTGATCCTTGCGGGTTGCGGAATTAAGCTTTCTATAGTCAATACACACTCTCCAACCGGTTTGAACTCTTGTAGGAACAAGTTCATCGTCTTGATTTCGAACAACCGTGACTCCGGATTTCTTTGGTACCACTTGAACCGGACTTACCCACTTGCTATCGGAAATTGGGTAGATTACCCCCACACTTAGCAATTTGAGTATCTCTTTTTCACAACCTCCATCATGGGAGGATTAAGCCGACGTTGAGCATCACGTACCGGCTTCACGTTCTCTTCCATTAGAATCCTATGCATGCACATGGATGGACTAATACCTTGATGTCCGCAATTGTCCACCCAATAGCCGTTTTGTGCTCTTTCAAGACTCTAAGCAAACGGTCTTCTTGTACCGGTGTGAGGTTCTTAGAAATAATCACCGGAAGCTCATCTCCATCTCCCAAGAAAGCATACTTCAAATGATCCGGAAGTGGCTTCAATTCTAGTTTGGGCGCCTTCACAATAGATGGTACAAGTATTTCATCATTCACGGGTAAAGAAATATAAGAAACATCACCCTTTTAGCTTCTTGCAATGTCGCCAAAGCACCACACATCTCCACCAATTCCTTGGAGATTTCAACATCCAAGTTAGATAAGCCATGGACGTCCAATTCAATGCTATTTTGCAACACCACATCAAGTTCATCCTCTTGGTTCAATTCCACCATTTGTTGCGCTAATGAATCAACCACATCAATGGAGTAAACGGAATGCACATCACTTGGGTAACGCATGGCTTCAAATATGTTAAAGTGTATTATCTCCTTGTCGAATTCCATAGTGAGTGTACCCTTATCAACATCAATCTTCGTCTTTGCGGTCTTCATGAATGGCCTCCCAAGAAGTAAAGAAGTAGATGAACGGTTCTCATTGTTGTCCATATCCACCACAAAGAAGTCCACCGGAAAAATAAGCTCATTTACTTGCACTAGCACGTCTTCTACAAGCCCCTTAGGATATATGTTAGACTTGTTTGCCAATTGGATAATAACTCTTGTCTCTTTCAAAGGTCCAAGATTCAAGGAGTCATATATTTCGCCGACATCACACTAATGGAAGCTCCCAAATCAAGTAAAGCATGTTCAAACCTTTGTTTACCAATAGTAATTGGCACCGTGAAACCACCGGGATCCGTGCACTTTGTAGGCATCTTCTTCAATAGCATAGCCGACGCACTCGCCAACTTTAGTAATTTCATTATCAAGCAACCTATCCTTCTTGATGCATAATTCCTTCATGAACTTGGCATACCTTGGAATTGTCTTAATGGCCTCAATGAATGGTATATTGATTTCAATCTTCTTGAAGATATCCATAAGTGCCTTGTCTTGAGCTTCTTTCTTGGATTTAGCAAAACGACTAGGAAAAGGAGGTGGAGTAGTGAAAGTAGAAACCGGTTCCTTGGATTGGTCGTTTGATGTAGAATTCTCCTTTGGTGCGGTTTCCTCCTTGTCATTGACTACCTCTTCACTAACTTCCTCATGATGACTTGGACCCTCCACTTGCCTTCCACTTCTTAAAGTAACCGCATTAACATTCTCTCTTGGATTCACAAATGGTTGTGAAGGAAGTGTTGTGGATGCTTGAGATTTCAATAAATTCACATCGGTCGCCAATTGTCCCATTTGATTTTGTAAGTCCTTGATAGCCGAATCGGTCTTTTGTTGATTTTGTTGAAACAATGACGTAATACCTTGCATCATGACATTAAGCTTATCATCAATTGAAGATCCTTGTTCTTTCACTTGAGGTTGAAATTGTTGATAACCACCTTGTTGTTGAGGTTGGAATCGTGATTGTTGAAAACCACCTTGTTGTGCATATGGATTAGGAGCCGCCGCTTGCTTGTTTGCATAACTAAAGTTGGGATGATCCTTCCACCCGGGATTATAGGTATTGGAGTATGGATCGTACCTTGGCCTTTGATTTGGATATAAAGCATTCACTTGTTCGGTCTCATCATCCGGAATAATTACCGCGGCCATCCTTTGCATCATAATCTCCATGTTACTTATTCTTTGATCAAGATGTGATGAAGAATCACTAACTTCATGCACTCGCCTAACCGTTGGTTCATCCCTTGTGTAGAATTGTTGCGAGTTTGCCGCCATACTTTCAATCAACTCTCTAGCTTCGGTCAAAGTCTTGTTCATTAGTGCACCACCACCCGCGGCGTCAAGAAGAGACCTATCACTTGGGTGGAGAGCCTCATAGAAGTATTGGAGTATCATAACGTCACTAAATTGATGGTGTGGACAGCTTGCCACCAACCTCTTGTATCGCTCCCAACATTCATACAATGATTCTCCCACTTGTTGTTTCAATCCACAAATCTCCTTGCGAATTTGAGTAGCTTTGGATGCGGGAAAATATCTCTCGAGGAAAATTTTCTTCATCCCATTCCATGTTGTGATACTTCCTAAGGCAAATAATATAACCATTCCTTAGCATTACCCGCCAAAGAAAACGGAAAGCTTTCAACATTGCTCCATCCGCATTAGTCTCCTGGTGGAAGCATAGCCATAACTATGGCGTAGAAGTCCATAAGATGTTTGTTTGGGTCCTCATTCACCATGCCATGGAACTTTGGTAACTCTCTAATCAACCCCGGCTTGATTTCGAAGGTTGAGTTAGTTTGGATACACCATTGTTGTGTATCAAGCTTGTGAGAAGCTAGGTCCTTTAGTGTACGATCAGCCATTGTTTCTTCCTCTTTGTCCGAATCACTTGATGAAGAAGGAGAAAGTGGAGTGTTAATCGCACGAATGAAATCCTTTAATTGAGTGCCGGGATCGAAGACGTATTGGACTCGGTCTACCCCCTTTAAGCATTCACCAAAGGAATAACACCAAACAAGATTCTCACAAACTAAGTTAGATACGGTAAAGAATCTAACAAAGCAAGAATAAAATAAAAACAACTAAAAAATCGCCCGTTGCTCCCCGGGCAGACACGGCGCCAAAATTTGATGCGTGTCGTAGGTGCAATCAAATTAATTCAAAATTTCCACTCAATTAAAAATAATATAATGGAAGTCAAGTTCGTTCCCACGAGGAGCAAGTGATCTTAGTTGTAAAAGTTGTCACGAAAGGGGGGTGTAAAAAGCAAAATAAAAATAAACAAAGCAATTAAAATCGAAAGTTGAAAGATGAAAACAATAAGAGAGAGAAGATCAAGGAATCCTTCTTCGTTACGAAACAATGAATCAAGTTATGTTCTATTCTACTTGTTATTAGTCACAAATTATCACCAACCGTAGGTAAAGCAGCTAGCTCAGTGCTAAACCCCTAAATCCCTTGTATCACCGGACACGGAAGTTCTCGACTACCGGATTCTAATCACCAAGCCACCTAGAATTAGCTCAACCTAGATGTAACTTGGCTCATGCATTAGGTTTTGTGAATTTCTTAGGTTGATATTAGTAGTTAGACTCTTAGCTCAAGGTCCACTTGCTAACGTTGTTTCTACACACAATTGCTCCACGGAATCCCTCCGCAAGGTCTCGTGTTTGCTACTTATGTAAAGAGTCAAAGAACGATTACTTATCCCCTAACTTTCACTAGCTTTAGATCGAATTAACAAATCAATTTAGTTGGCCACCCAAACAATCTATCAATCAATCATGAATGTCTTTAAGATCACTCCTATTAGTAAAAACAAGCGATAATTATGTGAAAAACTTCAAGATAGAATTTGAAAACAAAAACTCAAATCATGTTAAGAACTAGGAATTCATCCTCAATCAAAAAGAAATTTAGCTACTCATGTTTTTGAAATTCACACAAATAATAATAATTAAAAGAAGAAGTTTCAAATTCACACAAGTAATTAAAAAGAAAAATCTTAGAAAAGCAAGCAAAAACACAAGTGTTGTGTGTGTAGAGAGGTGTGTAGAAGTTGTAGAAAACTTCTCTATTTATAGGCTTCAATATTCTCCAAATCTTTCAAGGATTAGAATCCTTTTCCTTTTGCAATTCAATTTCCAATTCCAAGCTTTTCTCAACTCTTCACCTTCTCTTTCCAAATTTGAGTCCAATTCTCCATCCAATTCCTAGCCAAAGTCTTCACACCCATGAGAGAGGTCCATAGAAAGTTCTAGAATTTTGCTCGCCGGAAAACTGGGATTATGGCCGGAATTTGGCCGGAAAACGTCGCCGCCGGTCGCCTGAAAATTTCTCCGTTAAGAGAATATTCGACGGAATATTCCGTCCAGTCTTCCGTTAGGACTAACGGTCAAACTGGTCAACCGTCGTGTCAACGTTAGTCAACAGTCAAAGGATGAGTCATTGAGTCGACCAGAGTCGGTTCGGGTCACCGTGTCGAGAACAAGCTAGGCTGAGTTGCCAAGCCAAATTCTTGCACAGGCCAAATCTGAGCCGCACTATCATTGTGCATCATTACTTTCCTTCCAAATGCATCTTGGCCCCGGCTTCTTCACACCAACACATACACAAAATTCCAACACCTCGCATTCTCACGACTCCCCGTGTTGTTTTTATAGCATCGATTCACACAAGCTCAATTCCAACACCATCAACAACGCCGCCATCCTTCCCCGCAATATGAGCTCAAGCTCTAACCCTCCACTCTCTACACAATCGCCATCTCCCAGTGCAACAATTGCACTTGCGCTTCGCTCTTAGCTTCATTTGCAATATCTCAAGTCCAAACTAGTGGCAAGCAACACACGAGGCATACAATAACATCTAGACTCGGCTCAATTTTGCATCATCATGAATTCCACCTAAACCGCAATTTGCTTATAGCTCCACCAGACCCCGCATCAAACCACCTTCACAGTCCACCCGCACCCGTGATCCGGCATTCACATTCACATTCACAAAGGCCACAAAGACTCATCACAAAGCACCAACTTCACCGCACTTCCCAAAATCCCCACTGGCAACAACAATGCACTTCACTACAAAGTCAGAATCGCCAAAACCACAATTCCTTCATCGACCGCTTTTCGTTGCCTTCACCGCCTACTTCAACCCCGTTGAGCTTCTTCCGCAACTCCGGTTCCATCTCGCTCGGCCTAAGCTCATTGTACCCATTGTAGCCATCAACACAGTAACTTAACCATGCCCTGTACCAACAACTCCATTCATGAGCAAAGACTCTACCATAGCCTCTGCTGTTAGCCTTTCAAGCTTCATTAACAATCAACCAACAAAGATCCATCCCGCCATCCTAGCATAACCAACACAAAGAACACTTAAACCCGGTTCAACTCCATAACACTACCCATTTCCTTCCCTGCAATCTTCATCTCCTTCTTCTCAATTCACTGAGTTAAATTGGAATCAAACCCACTTTCAAACTCTACCAATTTCTTCACCAAAGTTTCTTCTTGATTACAAAGAAAAGAAGAACTAATCATCATCCAGTTCACTCATCTGCTCTCTCTCTCATAGCGACCCCAAGAACCCATCTCTGATTCCTCCTTCCTGAGCTTCAATTCTTTATCAATTTCTCCTGCTTCAGATTCAAATCAACCCTGCCTTGGGTTTCTCAGCAGCTATTAACTATCAATCAATCCTCCTTCTTCTCTGGTTCGAGCGGCAACACCTTCTTCTCTTGAACTCATTCAACCATTATCTCCCAGTGAATCTCGATTCGATCTATTTCTCTTCTGTCCTGATCTCAATACCACCTTCATCTTTTCCTGTAATCTCTTTGAATTCAATCTGCTCTCTCTCAATAGCAAAGACCCTATTTCATCGATTCCATTGAACCAGCCTCATCTTTCTCTCTCGATCGATCTCACCATTCTTTCGAGGGAAGAACCCTCTCACTTTCAGGCAAAAATAAAAGTGATAATGATTGAGAAATAAATTCTCGGTTTGGGGTGAAGGTGAAGTAGGTTTGGATCCGGTTTCGGGCCGTGGATCCGGGTACGGGTGTGGAGCAGGTGTAGATGGATGGGCTTAGGTTATGGTTAGGGTAGATGGGCTTAGGGTATGGTTAGGGTAGATGGGCTTAGGGTATGGGTAGATTCAAACACCCACTAAGTACACCCCAAGTGCTATTCTCACTCACTTCTTTTGGATAAGGGACACCTCTTTGGCCTCCCTTAACTATTATTGTCCTTCCTTCAGTAACGTGAGTCACCCCTTAACCTTGGCTGGGCTCCATATAGTCTTCGCCCTTGATAAAATGACAAGTTTGCCCTTTTTGCTCAATTTTGATGATTTCTTCTTCTTTTCCTCTGTGCGACTCCAAAGTAGCTACAAAACTCAAAACAAGCGTAAAATACATAATTTACAAGAAAAATAGCAAAGAAAGCATAAACTACTAGATAGTAAATTAGGTGTATTCTACACCTATCAACCACCACCAGCATCTTTTCTAGATCATTAACCAAGATTAGTCCAAAGAAACAACACAAACCAAAGATGATGAGATGATAATTCATTAGTACTCTCTTGTCATGTGACTCACAAGAATAAAACTTAATTAAGTTCTATTGGAATTTTGTACATAATGAACACCAAACTCACCCACAATACATAGTAATTAAGACACGCAAGAAAATTGATTCACTAAACTTACCTTTTATGACAAAGAACGATCAAGACCCAATTCAATAATTCTTTCAAGTACATTTCTCAAACACTTGCTGGCGCGAAATTGTGGCGAGAAGAAAACCTTGGTGTTGTATTGCAAACCCTTTATATGGTTTCCCTCCAACTCTCGCGCACTTTCGAATTGGAGATGAACCTAGGTTCTGTCATGCACAAAATCTACAAGATCTCAAAATCACAACCCTTTCGCCCGCCTGCAAAATCTCACTTCTTAGCTGCTATTTTAATAAGTGTAATAATTCCTCGACTCAATCTCTCATAATCACGGGAAACATAGAGTCCTAAGGTTAAAATGACATGGAAAACCATTGATTGTGCATATAAATACACTTAGTTCTATTCACAGAATTAATAAGTTCCAGTCATTTGCCATTTGCATTTACTCCACATTTCTGAAGCTGCACGAATAATATTAATCAAGCATATCGAACCATTCAAATGATCAAGCTAATAAGAATAAAAGGCTTACCTTTATTAATCAAAGATAATGGTCAGAAGCAAAACCCCGTCAACCATCTCTCTTGTTCCTCTAGCATATATTTAGTAAGCTAAAAAGTTAGGCCACCACTCACCAAGTCCATCTAGCAATAATGAAAGGGAACTTAACTATGATATGCTTTCATAAACGTTACCGTCACTCAACGCAAAGCCAGACTCATGAAAATTCATAAAACATTCCCCTTAGAGAATCTAATTCCCATTTGACACGGCTCACACCCAACACAGTAGATACATGAGAATGTTGGTTTCTCAAGATACACATACCGACTAGCATTACTGCTAGTGAACGGCTATTCACCGTATTGAACTATCATAAATTAGAAAATTAAGCCTACCTAGTAAGCAACCCTAACGTAGATGTAATAACTTAAGAGTTTGCAGCATGCCATAAAATCCTTTGCACAAAGCAGATCACAAGGCAACAAATCTTATACACATCTGCTATCTAAGAAACAAGGAACTATATACAGTAGCAACATAACTAACAAAACCACTAGTACCCCAAATTGGAAAATCGAGTACCAACAAATTTAATAACGTGCAATAATAACATGCTATTAAGTTAGGCTATGCAAACCCATGTAGTTAATTTTCGGGACTTGCAGCTTTAATGAGTGATACATAAAGAGAATCCCCAAAATTCATAAGAACCCTAATTCTCAGATTTTTCCCAAATAATGAAATCAAATCTAAATCATTACTAAAACTCCAGCTAACCATTAATTACTTAACCATTCACAAATCAGTCCCAAACACGTAAAGAGATTTACCGGTGAAACAGAGAATGAGAGAATCACTTCAATTCAATATGAATGGGTAAAAATCCACAAACCCATGCTTTCATATCACCGATCTGGACACTCATGAGGTGTAATAGCACAACGAATCGATTGATAGAACTCACGTCGATCAATTGAGTGGAAATCACTTGCCATTAAATTTCTTCACACGAAAAAGATAAATTTCTAACCTTTCATCACATCAACAAGCAGGAACTTCATATGTAACTCAACATTAGCATTAATCCACGAAGCTCACTCATGCAAGAGAAAATTCAATTTTGTTCCACAAGTTTCAGTCGCAGGGAGAAAGGAAGAGAGAAAAAAAAAGGAAGAAGGAATCTGAGCTCCCCCTTTTCCATTCTCTGGTTTTAGGTTTAAGTCTCACATAAAATTTTCCACCTACCCCCGGATGCCCTTTCTCTTTGACATGTGTCGAGCATGCTAAGAATTTTATAATATTTTAAAAGTACCTACTCATCATGCTACTGATACTACTAAGGGATAACCCATTTAGTACAGATAATGGGTTCAGTTAAACCCGAGAAAAGGTTTGGAGTGTCACACCATTAACTCCTTAAAAAGGACTTCGTCCCGAAGTCCAAACTAAAATAAGAAGTGGAGAGGCTTACCAATAGTCACCGCACGAGTAGAACGCCGATGAGTTCCAATACACACGATCCCGTTTGAACCGAACTGCCTACGATACCAACCGTAATGTACCAGAGAAATTTTGCTTCCAACGGGTCGGGTTACGACCCGCTTGTCCAGCTCCGACTCTCCGATACGCCATTCAAGTAACCGGATCTTCAAATTCTTTTGAGAGACTCGAATTAATTTCGAAACCGCATTATAAGCAAAACACAAATAGCATTTATTCTCAATTTATTAGAGACGACCAATGCTAAGATTTCCATGGCCATTGCCACTCCTAACATTTCCGTGGCCGATTTGCCACTCCTAACATTTCAGTGGCGGTTTGCCACTCTCAATATTTCCGTGGCTGGGCCGGTTACCACTCCTAACATTTCCGTGGCGATTGCCACTCTCAATATTTCCGCGGCTGCCGCTTGCCACTCCTAACATTTCCGTGGCCGGTTTACCACTCTCAATATTTCCGTGGCGGTTGCCACTCCTAACATTTCCGTGGCTGTTGCCACTCCTAACATTTCCGTGGCCAGTTGCCACTCCTAAGTTTTCCGTGGCCAGTTGCCACACTCCTAACATTTCCGTGGCCAGTTGCCACTCCTAACAATTTCGTGGCCAGTTGCCACTTGTCAAGGTTGCAATCATCTCCGAATAGGTGGTATGAACTGTCAAACAGCAACCACCACTTTCAAATGATATGAACAACAGTGTAGATTTGTGCTGAACCGCATAACGGCTGCCTACGTACCCTCTCCGTTGCTCGAAGGGATCAAGCACGACTGTAGTTCGTCATCTTTCGTATTTAGATAGTATGAACTACCACAACAAGTAGTAACTACCTCTTTGTTGATGATATGAAGTACCACAATTAGGTAGCAATCATCTCTTTGCAGAGAATATATCGTCATTGCATCTGGATTCCAAGCGAAACACCTCCAAGATGACAACACCATATCTGTAACAAGTTAACAGCTACAATGCACACTATAAAACGGAGTCATTTTACATTTTCCAAAGAAAATCTCAAAGGGAAACGCGCCGATATGCGTAAATATGACAAAATATCCATGCTAATATTTTAGAAAGATGCCACAGGCCCAAATAAAAATTTCATCGAACTGCCACATGAAATCAAGTAACACTAGAGGGCAATAAATCAAGTATTGTGCCCAAAGCCAATGGTTACGAATATCTTACTAAACAATACAACACCTATAGCTTGAGAACATGTGCACGAGTAACTAAGCATACATAAATATCATAGAACACATTTCTAAATGCAACTTAACCATTTGTCCTGAACTAGTTTGGCTAGGTCCAAGTAGTTCCAGGATGATTCAAATACTTTAGAAACTGTTGCGTAATTATGAAAGAGATCTTTCCTTGTCATCTTAACTATGAAAGAAATGCAAGCTAGGCGAAGATATATCTATCGAACAATTATAATCAACAAGTATCTAGACAGATCTCCTATTTTGACTTGAAACGACTAATTTTCCATAAATCTCGGAACAAAAGAAAAAGGATACGTCCCAACACCACATTTAAGTACAAAGAAAATGAGAAAGATTAGTCGACATCGATACACAATTTAGTATATCGTACCCAGCCCAAGTTCACATAGTAATTTCGGTCTACAATAATTCTACTAAAATATTTAAATAAGAATATCAAAATCTAACGAGAGACAATGTCTTTATTTTTAAAGGTTAAAATAAAGTTAACCGCCACGATCGTCTAACCACTTTTTGAAACGTTACATTCCACTGAATGCATTAGCATTTCGGCTAAAATAGGTTCTCATACACTAGCAACCGTAGTTATTAGCATTTTGTGCTAGTGTTATAGATCTCACAAATTCCTGGACTTAAGATGTTAGGGCCACCTTTGGACCTTATACTTGGCAAAGCACGTTTAACTATATAAGGCAAAGATGTATTAGCTTAATCCTAGACATGCATGCTTTGACTATTATCATAAAAATGTAGAGCATCAACATTTGGCTAAACCAATCAATTTCTACTTGTCCGTGTAGATCGGTGGCAACAACCTTTCCCCTATTTAATAATTTAATTAAAATGAAGACAAAAAAAAAAAACCATATATACCAAACTTACCTTGTCACCACCACCAGCATCTTTTCTAGATCATTAACCAAGATTAGTCCAAAGAAACAACACAAACCAAAGATGATGAGATGATAATTCATTAGTACTCTCTTGTCATGTGACTGCCAGTAACAAAACTTAATTAAGTTCTATTGGAATTTTGTACATAATGAACACCAAACTCACCCACAATACATAGTAATTAAGACACGCAAGAAAATTGATTCACTAAACTTACCTTTTATGACAGCAACGATCAAGACCCAATTCAATAATTCTTTCAGTACATTTCTCAAACACTTGCTGGCGCGAAATTGTGGCGAGAAGAAAACCTTGGTGTTGTATTGCAAACCCTTTATATGGTTTCCCTCCAACCTGCGCACTCGAATTGGAGATGAACCTAACAGTTCCTGTCATGCACAAAATCTACAGTACTGAAAAATCACAACCCTTTCGCCCAGCGGCAAAATCTCACTTCTTAGCTGCTATTTTAATAAGTGTAATAATTCCTCGACTCAATCTCTCATAATCACGGGAAACATAGAGTCCTAAGGTTAAAATGACATGGAAAACCATTGATTGTGCATATAAATACACTTAGTTCTATTCACAGAATTAATAAGTTCCAGTCATTTGCCATTTGCATTTACTCCACATTTCTGAAGCTGCACGAATAATATTAATCAAGCATATCGAACCATTCAAATGATCAAGCTAATAAGAATAAAAGGCTTACCTTTATTAATCAAAGATAATGGTCAGAAGCAAAACCCCGTCAACCATCTCTCTTGTTCCTCTAGCATATATTTAGTAAGCTAAAAAGTTAGGCCACCACTCACCAAGTCCATCTAGCAATAATGAAAGGGAACTTAACTATGATATGCTTTCATAAACGTTACCGTCACTCAACGCAAAGCCAGACTCATGAAAATTCATAAAACATTCCCCTTAGAGAATCTAATTCCCATTTGACACGGCTCACACCCAACACAGTAGATACATGAGAATGTTGGTTTCTCAAGATACACATACCGACTAGCATTATCAAGCTAGTGAACGGCTATTCACCGTATTGAACTATCATAAATTAGAAAATTAAGCCTACCTAGTAAGCAACCCTAACATTAGATGTAATAACTTAAGAGTTTGCAAGATGCCATAAAATCCTTGCACAGCGATATCACAAGGCAACAAATCTTATACACATCTGCTATCTAAGAAACAAGGAACTATATACGAGTAGCAACATAACTAACAAAACCACTAGTACCCCAAATTGGAAAATCGAGTACCAACAAATTTAATAACGTCAATAATAACATGCTATTAAGTTAGGCTATGCAAACCCATGTAGTTAATTTTCAGGACTTGCAGTTTAATGAGTGATACATAAAGAGAATCCCCAAAATTCATAAGAACCCTAATTCTCGATTTTTCCCAAATAATGAAATCAAATCTAAATCATTACTAAAACTCCAGCTAACCATTAATTACTTAACCATTCACAAATCGGTCCCAAACACGTAAAGAGATTTACCGGTGAAACAGAAATGAGAGAATCACTTCAATTCAATATGAATGGGTAAAAATCCACAAACCCATGCTTTCATATCAGCGATCCGGACACTCATGAGGTGTAATAGCACAACGAATCGATTGATAGAACTCACGTCGATCAATTGAGTGGAAATCACTTGCCATTAAATTTCTTCACACGAAAAAAGATAAATTTCTAACCTTTCATCACATCAACAAGCAGGAACTTCATATGTAACTCAACATTAGCATTAATCCACGAAGCTCACTCATGCAGAGAAAATTCAATTTTGTTCCACAAGTTTCACGCAGGGGAGAAAGGAAGAGAGAAAAAAAAAAAAAAGGAAGAAGGAATCTCGAGCTCCCCTTTTCCATTCTGGTTTTAGGTTTAAGTCTCACATAAAATTTTCCACCTACCCCGGATGCCCTTTCTCTTTGACATGTGTCGAGCATGCTAAGAATTTTATAATATTTTAAAAGTACCTACTCATCATGCTACGATACTACTAAGGGATAACCCATTTAGTACGGATAATGGGTTCGATTAAACCCGAGAAAAGGTTTGGAGTGTCACACACACCCACCGCGCCAAGGCATGCCAACCATGCTAGCCGCACCCCTGTGCCAATAGCAAAACTGTGCCAGCCACACCTACCACGCCAAGGCATGCCAACCAGGATTGCCGTTCGTACACGCCATACACAACGCTGGTTGCCAAAACAAAGGCCTGCAACAATCAACGGCCATCATTCTATCACATGAGCAAATCCTAGCCAGTCCAAGGTTACCGAACAACACATGGTAACCTTTGACCCAAAACCTAGCTTGGTCACGCCAAACCCTTGGCCCCACATGCCAAGCCAAACCGCACCTTGCCTTGGCCCTAGCCAAGCTAAGCCGCGCCATGCGCCCATGGCATGCCAATCCCTTGGCCCCGCGCCATGCCAAGCCAAACCATTCACGCCAAACCCTTGGCCCCACCATGCCAAGCCAAAACCGCACCTTGCCTTGGACCTAGCCATGCTATCTGCACCATGCGCCCATGGCATGCCAAGCCCTTGGCCCCGCCATGCCAAGCCAAACCATTCACGCCAAACTCTTGGACCCACATGCCGAGCCAAACCGCACCTTGCCTTGGCCCTAGCCATGCTAGCCGCACCATGCGCCCACGGCATGCCAAACCCTTGGCCCCACCATGCCAAGCCAAACCGCACCTTGCCATGGCCCTAGCCATGCTAGCCGCGCCATGTGCCAACTGCATGCCAAACCCTTGGCCCCACCATGCCAAGCCAAACCGCACCATGCCAAACGCACCTAGCCACGCCACCATGCTGGCCTTCCCTACGCGGCTACCAAAATGAAGGCGTGCGACAATCAACGGTCCCCCTTCAATCCTAGGAGCAAATCCTAGCCATCCAAGGTTACCAGACAACGAATGGTAACCTTTGGCCGAAACCTAAGTTTGGCCACGCCAAACCAAGCCATGCCAAGCATGCCAACCTAAGCGCGCCACCATGTTGGCCTTCCCTATGCGGATACCAAAACGAAGGCGTCGACAATCAACAATCCCCCCTTCAATCCCATGAGCAAATCCCTAGCCATCCAAGGTTACCGGACAACGCATGGTAACCTTTGGCCCGAAAACCTAAGTTTGGCCCGCCAAACCATGCCATACCAACGACATGCCAACCTAGCCAGCGCCACCATGTCGGCCTTCCCTACGCGGCTACCAAAACGAGAAGGCGTGCGACAATCAACGACCCCCCTTCAATCCCGGGGAGCAAATCCTAGCCATCCCAGATTACCGGACAACGCATGGTAACCTTTGGCCCGAAAACCTAAGTTTGGCCACGTCAAACCATGCCATGCCAACGGCATGCCAACCTAGTCGCGCCACCATGCGGCCTTCCCTACGCACTACCAAAACGAAGGCGTGCGACAATCAACGATCGCCTTTCAATCCCAGGTTCAAATCCTAGTCGTCCAAGGTTACCAGACAATACATGGTAACCTTTGACCCAAAACCTAATTTGGTCACGCCAACCTAGCCGCACCACCATGCCATGCCAATGGCATGCCGATCTAGCCGCGCCACCATGCTTGCCTTCCCTATCGACCACCAACAAACGAAACGTGCGACGATCAACGACTACCTTTCCTCTTAAGATGCAAAACCTCGACCGTCGAAGGTCACCAAGCTAGCAAGTCTCCCAAGTTTGACTTTCCCGGCAACAACAATATACTACATGTTTTCTACAAAAAAACATTCGAGACATCAACACATGTCACAAACTGGGGGATCCTCTTTGGGTATTGGTTTGGCGGTCTCTGACGTCGGCGTACACTACGCCCGTCATAAGGAAGTGTCATAAGGATGAGGCGGTTAGTAAATACGGGGAGTTAATGGTGAAAATCTCTTTTATGGGACATCAATTCCACGCGTTAACGGTTTTATGGGACATCAATTCCATGCGTTAACGGTTTTATGGAACATTAATTCGATGCGTTAACGGTTTTATGGAACATCAATTCCATGTGTTAAGCTGTTACCACCTCCTCTCATTTACTCACCCATTTTTCCATTCCTTAATGAGACCAGAGTAGTCGTTTCACTTCGACTTGTATAAATAGGTCTTACCTATTTCCTTTGAACAACAAGTTCATTTAGGAGCAATACAACACTCGAAACATTTGCTAGCTTTCCATCTCATTAGCTTCCCATTTTTCGATACAAGTCGTAGAAACAACTACTCTTCCGAGAATCAACCTGGTCTCAACACTTTCTTCGCTTCCTCCCCCAAAACCAACCCATTCTCCTTCACTTTGTGACCCGAAGCAAGTCCGGAACTGCCATTTCTTGGTTTAGGCCGTATTTGTACAGATTGATCTCTCGAATCTAAAGTACTCACGTGCGGTACATTGTTTAGGGTTTAAATTCGTTTCTCACCCACACACCAAATTACCGAAATCAACGAAGCCATTTTCACCTCAAACAATTGGCGACCACGGTGGGAGATTGATATTTCGGTTACAATGTCAATTTTCAATCCTCGGTCTCATACTTCAACCTAGACGTCGGGACGATAAATCAAACGATTCACTCGGGGATCGGCGATCGACTCTCGGGCGGCCGATTACAGTCGTGACACGGCAAGGGACGGCGGGAACTTTTCGAAAGGTGATAAAAGCAAGCGATCCTCTCGAGGATCGGCAACTCGATTACCGGCGACTCGGTTACCGGAAACGACAAGAGGTGACTGAGGACTTCCAAGATGATAGAAGCAAACGACCCGCCCATGGATCGACGACTCGGTTATCGGATGACTCGAGAGACGACTGGGGACTTTCTATAATCACGCGGTGCTTCCCACAAAAACTAGGACTTACACCCTAATATTCATTTTTTTCAAGAAATCAAAACCTAAAAAGTCTTGCTGACAAAATACATGGTCTACTACTTCGAGTTTTCACGAGAGATGGTAAAAAACAATAGCCATATTGTTCTCATGCTTTCCACCATCATGCAATATTCACGGTTCCACAACTTTCTCGGACGATTTGCTACTTAAACTTCCGATTCGGACTTTAGCATACCAAAAGACCATTGTTCCAAAATAATCCAAAACTCTTATAAAAAGCAATCGCCCATCAATCAAAAAAACCAGAAAAACCGAGCCATGAACCAGACGCTTTGTTTGCCTTTAAAAAAAAAAAACACAGTCACCCATCCGTACGTGCCTACTTTGCACGATAATGATTACCGTCACTATTCATGAGGTAGCCGACGCGTTACTACGGTGGTATTGAAAAGGAATCTTTATGACGAAGTATTTCCACAAGTTTATGAAAGGCATACCCATGGCTAGGGTTTACACCCGGTTTAGAAGAAAAATATTTCTCTGATTTATGGAAGGCATACCTATGGCTAGGGTTTGTACCAACAAGAAAACAAAAGAACAAATTGAAGAGAAACGTCATACATAGCTGGAACATGCTTGCCCACTTTATTGCTACCACACTACATGCTAACACTTTGGCATTCTGCTGATCCATCCTGCGCAAGCCTTCCAAGTGCCGTCTCCACCGTCCCACGGAATGAAGCCACCAACGCTATCATCACACTTGGTAGCCAAAGTTCCGGCACCAACAATCCGCGTCCAAGACAATACCAGACGCGCTTACACAGAACGCGCATTCCGGCGCGCTTACCAGGCACACATGCCGCACGCGCATGCCAAAAGCATCGCAAGCCATCTGAAACCACAATACCACACCCTGGTAAGCACCCGACAACTGCGTCCTCCTCAACGCCCAAGCCCTTCTTCCGCATCCCGACGCGTCCAAGTCGCGCAAGTCAAACCGCGTACAAGCCAGCGCCCATTCCAAGCCGATCCGGCGCTAACAACTTTTACCTTTACAACGGCTTGCATCTTTCCAGCGCTAAGAGCTTGTATTTTCCAAATAAGCCAACAGCTTGCATCCTTCCGGCGTTGCTCTTGAATGCCCAGGTAGAGAATCGGCAAATCCAATTTCATCACACGTAAAGATCAGGAACGACTTCTCTTAAATCGAAAGCAAAGGAAATCGGCAGACCCTCCCGAGTTCACGAGACCCTCTTTCGAAGTCGGGAGGGTCGGGCGATTTACGAGGACTTCACCCGCAAAGTCGTTGCGATTCATAATGAAACAATTATGTGAAATTCTATATTTCTCCAAGGCGTAGCGTCGGGGACATATTTGCATCCCTCAACCGCCTTTGCATTAGGAAAGCATTGTTTCCGACCAGAAGCCGTTCCCAAACCCCAACTTCTCCTAGAAAACGCGATTGATAAATGAAAATGGGGACTCCTAACCACTTTGTTCGCGTGAAGGGTGTCCAATTTGATAACACGATTGACGCGACCGCTCCCCGCTTCAACGTCCTCGGGTCCGAAACCAAAGTTTCAACGTCCTCTTCAAGAGCCGAAGCCGCTTCAACGCCACTCCTTCTGCAAAGGGTCGTGCCACCACACTCACCATGTCAAGGATCATGATCGCAGCCATCCAGTCTTCATAGTCCCCGCAAAACTCGTGATTATGGACAGGTTTGCTCGCTTACGCATCCATCCAATCCTTTACTTTCATGGATACTCATACAATTCCAGCCAACCTACTTTGTTCCCACGACAAATGTGGTCTCGTGTTGATTACATCTACTACCAAGAGTCATTACAGCTCATTTTTTGAAACTAGCTATAGATTCACCGCACAATCACTACAAAGGTAACCCGTGCTCTTCCATATTTAGTCTCACGTGGAAGAAGTAACAAAATCACCGGTCTGACATGAGATGGTGATATCTTTCATGGTCAACCCCGACCTTACAAGATGGAAACATGTAAGCCATACTTGGGGACCGAGGGGTTTACACGGAATCCCTTCGCTATCAAAGACTCATGAGAAAACTCCAGAGACGCGGTGAAACATTTTCTGAAGAAACGGAGGGAGCCACGCGTCACATCCAGGAAGAGTACAATAAGCTCATATCAAATCACGTAGACATGGATTCGGGGTGATACAATGAAAGTAAGCTACACATGGGGACTACTAGCATAGGGCGCCTTCACTCCCCTCAGCCGGGTTATGTGATGATTTTCAACATCATCGCTGCCGGAGTTTTACGATCGCAAGAATTTCTCAACATGAAGTCGTACATGCGCATCGAAGACTCCAAAAGCACGCCACACGGATACATTCACATATTCGGCCATGCCATCGGATCCAACATGAGTATGACTAGGGACTGCTCACCACGTCCCATTCCATACGATAGTCCAAGATTCAGAAGCCGGTTCAAAGGATATCTCTGGGAACAAAGTCCTTGAAGACTTGATAGCGGCACATCGGCAATAGAATGTCTCCAAACTCATCTATTTCATCTTATGGCTTCAGAAGATTTCTACCATACAATCATCCATCTGACATATCATCATCGCTATCGGAAAGGTCGGGACCTTTGAACAACCTAAAGTCAAGGATGGACCGACAACGCAACCACAATCTCCAAGATTAGCTCCGACGTAATCACTACAGGAGCATATATTCCATCCATCCATCCCAAGAATGCATTGAAGTTTGTAAATTTTGGAATCCACCGGGATAGACACTACAAACGAAAGCACGGATCCGATTTGAGCAACGAAGCGGAAGAGGGTCGATACCTCTTTTCATGCGGGCGGAGTTTCTAAAGTTTGAGACAGAATAAAGGTTCCTTCTGATCCATGAACGAGAATAGAGGGTTTGGGTACAACTATGCCACCTCGGGCCCGCAACAGCCCTCCTAATTTCTCACGAGTTTTACTGTCGGGCTGTTTTCGCCTCCTAGACGAACTCAAAACCTAAATATTCACGCGTAAGGAGATAGGAAATTCTTTTCCGGTCGAAGGGAAGGGAGGACCGTCAAAATCCGAGTTCGTATGAGAATTCTACAACGATTTTAGTAAGGAGGCATTAATTAGGGTTTCGGCATGCCAAACCCTAATTTAAGCAAGTTGCCATCATCCCACGAAACCGGCGGTATAACATGAGGAGGAAAGCTAACAATTTTCGTATGAACGTGATGCTTTGGGATTTGAATAAGGAAAGGATTTCCTATCTGGGCTACACATGGAAGGTGACAACTAGGCTACGATAGCGAGCACTTTACGGTGCCAAGAAGTCCACGCCATACGAAAGCCAAGCCATCGTCCATCCCAAACCAATCCAACGATTGCGGCTCCATTCCTAGCGGAGTTTTTACGAATTGCGGATCCATTCCTAGCCGATTACAACATCTGCGGCTCCATCCCAAGCCGATCAACGATTGTGGCTCCCTGCCCAGCGTTCTGATATGCTGCGGCTCCATCCCCAAGCGATCCAACGACTACGGCTCCCTTTCAAGCCGATCCAACATTTCGCCTCCCTTCCTAGCCAGTACAACGTCTACGGATCCATTCCAAGCCAGGTCAATACCAACGGCTTACCAAGACAAACCAGCAACAACTCCGCGTTTCCTATCCTAGCCAAGATGGCACACGACCAAGCCAAGTCAAAGCCAACTGTTTGCATCACTGCCAACAAACGCCTCTACCACTCCACGGTCCATCCCGAACAACGCCCACGAGTAGAATTTACGCAAGGCCGCCATGCACGAGGATCATGAACTGCTTACCTCTCGAAAAAGGTTAGTCGGACCTTCACGACCATCTTATCACGGCTTGTTGTTTGTTTCTGTCCTAGAATGTCACCATCTTATGCTTACCTCAACGAAGCTCCCCGTTCGAGCTAAGCGAGGGGACTTAATGTTGATGGTGGTTTTTAGCTTAGGGTTAAAATCGTAAAAACCTACCCAGACAGTGAAGTCACATGACTTAAACGCATTTATTGAACCCTTTCATATGTTCGCGAGAAAATTACCAGGGTACCTTTTTTCTAATAGAGTTTCGATAGGCCAAAACCCTAATTCCCACGCCACATGTGCCAATGGCAAACCATGCCAGCCACACCTGCTGCGCCAAGGCATGCCAACCATGCTAGCCGCACCCCGTGCCAATGGCAAACCGTTCCGGCCACACCTACTAGCCAAAGGCATGCCAACCATGCTGGGCAGCACCCATGTGCCAATGGAAAACCGTGCTAGCCACACCTACCGCGCCAAGGCATGCCAACCATGCAAGCCGCACCCCTGTGCCAATAACAAACCGTGCCAGCCACACCCACCGCTCAAGGCATGCCAACCATGCTAGACGCACCCATGTGCCAATAGCAAATCGTACCCGGCCACACCTACGCGCCAAGGCATGCCAGCCCGGCTTGTCGTTTCACACACGCCATGCACAACGGCCCAGTTGCCAAAACAAAGGCCTTGAACAATCAACGTCCATCTTTCTATCACGGGAGCAAATCCTGGCCGTCAAAGGTTACCAACAACACATGGTAACCTTTGACCCAAAAACCTAGCTTGGTCACGCCAAACCCTTGGCCCCACATGCCAAGCCAAACCGTTCCTGCCTTGGCCCTAGCCATGCTAGCCCACCATGCGCCCATGGGCATGCCAATCCCTTGGCCCCTCCATACCAAGCCAAACCATTCACGCCAAACCCTTGGCCCCACCATGCCAAGCCAAACCGCACCTTGCCTTGGCCTAGCCATCTTTGACGGCACCATGCGCCCATGGCATGCCAAGCCCTAGCCCCGCCATGCCAAGCCAAACCATTCACGCCAAACCTTTGGCCCCACCATGCCAAGCCAAACCGCACCATGCGCCCATGGCATGCCAAGCCAAACCACTCACGCCAAAACCTTGGCCCCACATGCCGATCCAAACCGCACCTTGCCTTGGCCCTAGCCATGCTAAGGTCGCACCATGCGCCCACGGCATGTCAACCCTTGTCCCCACCATGCCAAGCCAAACCGCACCTTGCCTTGGCTCTAGCCATGCTATCCGCGCCATGTGCCAACGGCATGCCAAACCCTTGGCCCCACCATGCCAATCCAAACCGCACCATGCCAAACACACCTAGCCACGCCACCATGTTGGCCTTCCCTACGCGGCTACCAAAACGAAGGTGTGCAACAATCAACGGTCCCCCTTCAATCCCAGGAGAAAATCCTAGCCATCCAAGGTTACCGAGACAACGCATGGTAACCTTTGGCGAAAAACCTAAGTTTGGCCACGCCAAACTATGCCATACCAACGGCATGCCAACCTAGCTGCGCCACCATGCTTTGGCCTTCCTACGCGGCTACCAAAACGAAGGCGTGCGACAATCCAACGGTTCCCGCTTCAATCCCGGGAGAAAATCCTAGCCATCCAGGTTACCCGGACAACGCATGGTAACCTTTGGCGAAAAACCTAAGTTTGGCCATGCCAAACCATGCCATGCCAACGGCATGCCAACCTAGCCGCGCCACCATGCCCGGCCTTCCTACGCGGCTACCAAAACGTGCGTGCGACAATCAATGGTCCCCCTTCAATCTGGGACCAAATCCTATCCATCCAAGTTACCGGACAACGATGGTAACCTTTGGCCAAAACCTAAGTTTGTCCACGCCCAAACCATGTCATGCCAACGGCATGCCAACCCTAGCCAGGGCCACCATCTCAGGCCTTCCCTACGCGGCTACCAAAACGAAGGCGTGCGACAATCATCGGTCGCCGCTTCAATCCCCGGAGCAAATCTAGCCGTCGAGGTTACCGGACAACACATGGTAACCTTTGACCCAAAACCCTAGTTTGGTCACGCCAACCTAGCCGCACCACCATGACATGCCAATGGCATGCCAACCTAGCCGCGCCACCATGCTGGCCTTCCCTATGCGGCCACCAACAAACGAAAGCGTGCGACGATCAACGGCTACCTTTCCTCTTAAGATGCAAAAGCTCGACCGTCGAAGGTCACCAAGATAGCAAGTCTCCTAAGCTCGACTTGACAGGCAACAACAATATACTACATGTTTTCTATAAAAAAACAGTCGAGACATCAACACATATCAAAACCGGGGATCCTCTTTGGGTATTGGTTTGGCGGTCTACGACGTACGGCGTACACTACGCCGGTCATAAGGAAGTGTCATAAGGATGAGGCGGTTAGTAAATATAGGGAGTTAATGGTGAAAATCTCTTTTATGGGACATCAATTCCATGCGTTAACGGTTTTATGGGACATCAATTCCATGCGTTAACGGTTTTATGGGACATCAATTCCATGCGTTAACGGTTTTATGGAACATCAATTCCATGCATTAACGGTTTTATGGAACATCAATTCCATGCGTTAACTGTTACCACCTCCTCCCATTTACTCACCAATTTTTCCATTCCTTAATGAGACCAGAGTACGTTTCACTTCGACTTGTATAAATAGGTCTTACCTATTTCTATTGAACAACAAGTTCAGTCAGGAGCAATACAACACTCAGAAACATTTGCTAGCTTTCCATCATTAGCTTCCCATTTTCCGATACAAGTCGTAGAAACAACTACTCTTCCAAATCAACTGGTCTCAACACTTTCTTCACTTCCCTCCCCTGGCCAACCCATTCTCCTTCACTTTGTGGCCAAAGCAAGTCTCGAACGGCTATTTCTTGGTTTAGAGGCGGTTTATACGAATTGATCTCTCGAATCTAAAGTACTCACGTGCGGTACATTTTTTAGGGTTTAAATTCGTTTCTCACCCACACACCAAATTACCAAATCGTGAAGCCATTTTCACCCTCAAACACCAAGATAGGCGAAAAAAGGTTATAGTTGCATTTAAGGATAGTCCATTGGGTAGACGTTGTTGTCCACTAAAAATGTTGCATTGTTGAAGTCGACACCGCTTTGCTAACAATTATTTCATGTTTATATGATCATTAAAGACGTTATCATTAGCTAATACTCATTCATGTCGTTCATTTGAGAGTGAAAGACCGTTTGTTTAACATAAGTTCGGGTTCGGGCATATCAAATATTTGAATCGGATTTCGCATTGCGATAAAAATTTGGTATAATCCTTGGAATTCGGTGAAAAAAACATCTTAAATTAGGATTAGGATTATTTTTTTTATATAAGGCTTTCTTTCGGGGAATATGTGTGATTATGATTATGTATTGGTTTTTACTGAATTTTTGCGGACCATTTGGTGCAAGCAATGTATATAGCCTTTCTTTTTTTTGTTCCCACTGCTTTTTTTTTTGTCTGGGTTTGTGCATCTTCGTGATTCATTCAAATGAAAGTTTTCTTTTGATGTAACAGATAAAGCGGAGCCACACCAAATCATAAAAATCTTAAGCATGCATTGGGACGGGCAAGGCGGCCGAGCCACTAAATCAAAAAATCACAGGCGCATGACATGACAACGGACGACACGTGACACCAAACCAAAATTATGGTTAAAGAAAAAAATGATGGTGGATGGTTTTCAAGTCCACGGTGCATGTAGCACGGGCATGAAATCTAATGCAATATAGAGTTGTAAGATATATTTCCCAATTTTTGAGTCTCCCTGGACTCCCAAGAGTCCACTTAATTATACCAACGGCTGTGCAAAATACAAACAAATCAACTGGGAACTTAGTTTAATTTCCTCAATTGTTTGTTTGATATTTTATACTCATTCTACTTCTTAGACTCTCATGAGTGACACAGTATAAACTAATGAATAAAACGATATTTAAACAT
>JAJJWW010013518.1:0-83074 GCA_023531295.1 Papaver armeniacum | reverse complement strand
GTGGATAAATCCAACCCAATCTATAACCCTATATCGAGAGTTTTCTCTCATTCATACACAGAAGTGAGAAAGAAAAGCAAATCATGGTCTGTCATTGAAACCAGAGAAAACACATCGAGAAATTGAGAGAAATTGGAAGGAAATAAGAGGAGGGATAATGTTTATAGCTCATAGAGAAGAGGAATCAACAAGACCAGCTGCTGGAATCGTTACCAAGACTAGATCGAGAAGCAATAAATTAGGGTTCACCTCTGTAATTGAGGAAAAGACGCAGATGAAATGGATCTAAGTGAGTTCGAGTTGGTAATACAGATAAAGGAAGAATGGGTTTCGCCCTGGTATTGGTGATGGTTAATCTAAGTTCGAGAGAGAAGAGAATCGAAGGAGGAATCGAAAGCTTGTTCTTGAGCCGTGATAATATACATGGAAAGGGCAGAGAGGAATTATAACTTGAGATTGAGTCTCGAGAAGAGCTGAAATGATGATTATTAGTGGAGCTTGAGTCGCTTGTTGGTGTTATGAAGAAACTCGGGGAATAAGAAGAATTAATGGGGATCTGGTATGAGTTAATGGGTTTCGGTGGTGAGTTAGATGAAGAACAAAGATGGGTTGAGCTTGAAACGAGTTGTTGTTGCACTATGAGATGAACAAGAGAAATTGTTGTTAAGGGCTAATGGCGGAAAATTGGAAGGCGGTTTTCGAGAAGATTGATTTTGTGTTGCTGCTGTCAAATTGAGACAAGAAGAAGCTCAAATGTATGAAATGGGCTATGTGTTGGAGGAAGAATTGTTGGGTCAGTTGCAGAAAGGGTTTGTGGGGTTTGTGAAGAAATAAGCAGTACAGGTAGTGAAATTGATGCACCGCAATGGAGATAAAGAAGGTTGCCGCTATGTTTGATTGAGCTACAAGTCCTGGTATTGTACCGAGAAATTAGGAGATGATGTTGTCGAGAACAATCAAAGAAGAGATGAAGAAGAAATTGGGGTTTGAATGATGGGTACAGTATTTGCACTGTGACAAATGATGCTTTGCCCAATCAAGTCGTCGCTAACTTGAATGGGTGAAGTTCTCGCACAGGAATCTTGTAATGAAGCTAATAGATGAATGTGTAGGAATTTCGTATAAGTGAGGCCTGAAGTTGGCCGAAGCACCAGAGAATACAAACATAACTCGTACGGAGTTCAGTTCGATGAGTTGACCTGACTTCGTTAGGATAACCTTGATTCGGACTACTCGCATCGCCAACCGAGGTTAGATAAGAAGTTGACTCTCTCTTCCTTTGACCTTTTGACCGTTAGAGAATGTTAGTTTGACAGTTATATTTGACGGTATCGTGACGGAATATTCCGTCAGCGGGAAAGAGAATTTCAGTGGCCGGTGGTGACTTTTCCTACGGATTCCTAACCATAATACCAAACTTTTTTCGACCAAAATTACGTATTTTTGTGTGGATTCTTCTCATGGGTGTGAAGACTTGGACTTGGATGGATGAGAATTTGGCTCAAATTTGGAAAGAGAAGATGGAAGATGAGAAAGACTTGAATTTGGAAATTGAATTACTATGGAATGAGGATTCTATTCCTTGGAAGATTTGGAGAATATTGAAGCCTATAAATAGAGAAGTTTTCTACATCTTTTACACCTCTCTACACACACAACACTTGTGTTTTTGCTTGCTTTTGAAAATTCTTCTTTTTAATTATTTGTGTGAACTTGAAAAATTCTCCCTTTAATTATTTGTGTGAATTTCAAAGACATGAGTAGCTAATTTTCTTATTGATTGAGGATGAATTCCTAGTTCTTAATACATGATTTGAGTTTTGTTTCAATTCTATCTTGAAGTTTTTCACATGATTATCGTTTTTTTTTTACTAATAGGAATGTTTATTCATTCATGATTGATTGATAGATTGTTTAGAGTGCACGCTAAATTGATTTGTTAATTCAACCTAAAGCTAGTGAAAGTTAGGGGATAAGTAATCGTTTCTTGACTCTTTACATAAGTAGCAAACACGAGACCTTGCGAAGGGATTCCGTGGAGCAATTGTGTGTGAAAACAACGTTAGCAAGTAGACCTTGATCTAAAAGTCTAACTACTAATATTGACCTAATAAGTTCATAAATCTTAATGCGTTTATTTAAATTACATCTAGAGTGATCTACTACTAGGTGGTTTGGTAAATAGAATCCGTAGTCGAGAACTTCCGTATCCGGTGATACAAGGGATTTAGGGGTTTAGCACCGATCTAGTTGCTTTACCTACTAAGGTGATAATTTGTGACTAATAACAAGTAGAAAAGAACATAACTTTAATCATTGTTTTGCAACGAAGAATGATTCCTTGATCTTGTTTCTCTTATTGATTTCAACTTTATCTTTTAATTGCTTTGTTTATTTTCTTTTGCTTTATACATCCCCCCTTTTTGTGACAATTTTTACAACTAGAATCTCTTGCTCCTCGTGGGAACAAATTTGACTTCCATTATATTATTAATTGAGTGGAAATAAGATATTAATTTGATTGCACTTACGACACGCATCACCCTACGATTGATGCAAGCCGGCTTTGAGTGTTTGAATACGTTTTGTATTAACACTTGGTTTTTGTCTTGTCTTGACTTGTTCTTGTTGTTTTTGGAAATAGGGAGGAGAACATATTTATACAAGTCATTTGAGCCTTATTCACGTCTCTCGTGGGAAGTGGAGGAAGTGGAGTGATGGAGTAGTGGAGTTGTGTGTTGGTGTTACACGACCAGTCTTGCCCACTTCTCATGTATCTCTAACCGTCCATGACTTCCTGACACGTTCTTGTGATGGCGCGTTGCACGCTGCATGGTAGGCCTGGAAATGTGTATGTTTTTATGCCTACGTGTTATAAACCGCAAGTGCACGGCGTCTATCGGAGACGTGGCAAGTACGGGTCGAACCACAGAGACTTGTGGTGCTTATGTTGATTCTAAGGCTTACTAAACTGAATTCAAGATGATATTGTGACACAAATATTGGTTTTGTAGCCGATACGGCTGAGTGTTTTGTGACTCTAAGCTAAGGTATAAGACAGTGATAGAGGGGTTACTAGGGTCTTCAAATCCACCACTAACTCCTATTATGTGTTTAACTAAGTTGAGCTTCTTGTTCCTATGGCGCTTAAGGATAAGGTGTCAATTTTATCTCTTAACTAAGGAGTTTCTCCATGTAATGCTTCAAATAACGATGGCAGGGTACTAACCTGAGCACTAGTTGTCTAATTAAGTACAACTAGTCAAAGGAATTAGCATTTGGGTCTAAGGTTTGAGCCGAGGTACTCTCAATGTAGTTGTAACCTAACTACAATGGATACAAGGCATCCATTGTGAGAGAAAACACCGGGTACTCTAATTGAAGACATAGTTATAGTTTAAGCATTCAAGACAGGTTCAACGAGTTTAAAACATAACATGGAATTAGGGTTTCACCAAACCCTAACAACTAAATTAGAACATCAAATGAAATTAAACTACAAATTAAACCTAAATTGACGCACCTGCTAGCCCCCTAACACACATAAACCCCTATTTATACATGCAAAGGAAAATTACCAAACCCTAATTCACAAAATCGAAATAAATAGAAAATAACTCAAAAACACTCTCACCCATACTCTCGACTGCCGATTCGGCTCCGATTTTCTTCCATCCGAACGAAACCCTAGCCCTAATCTTCTCTATCTCGACCTTAGCTCCTAGGGTAGAAGCTAAGACAGAGCTAGAGATTATTTGGAAGGGGATGGCGAGGCGGTCATTGTTGTTGTTGCGGGAGCTAGTAGTGATGGTGACAAGAGATGGAGGTGGTAAGGTGGTGGCTCGCAAATGGTACGAGTGGAGGAGGTGGTAAGGTGGTGGCTTTTCTCCTCACGGGAGACGGGAGAGGAAGAAAGAGAAAGATGGAAGAGAAATGGGTATGGCTCGAGAGGGTATAGGGTTAGGTCGTTTCGTTGTGAGGCGAGGGACAGCAAGAGTTGATGGAACGGGCCGAGCGAGCGTAGGATGCGGGTGGAGAGATCTGGGACGGGCCGAGGATAATTGGGACGGTTTGGTGTTGCACGGGAGCAGCGATCTTCGATGCGCGTGGCGGTAGCGACCGTTGGATGTAGCCGGGCGAGATC
This sequence comes from Papaver armeniacum, assembly GCA_023531295.1. NCBI lineage: Eukaryota > Viridiplantae > Streptophyta > Magnoliopsida > Ranunculales > Papaveraceae > Papaver > Papaver armeniacum. Next base: position 78,930 of record JAJJWW010013518.1, on the reverse strand, counting down.
TCGATGGCTCGGTTCGGGTCGCGGGTCGGGTCTAGCTCAAGCCCATGTCTTGTAGATGAGTTGCTACTTGTTGGGTTGCAAGCTGTTGCGCGCGCGGCTTTGGCTTTCGCTCCATAGATGCTCGACTCCAATTCTTCGCTCTTTGGCTCCTCGCCTTCTCCGAGCTTATTTATTACCTAAAAACACAAAATTAATTAGTACAAATATTTATTCTTGAAAACAAAGAAAACTCGAGAATCTGGATAATATCTCGATTCTTGAGCACAAAAGATGAGTAAAATGCCAATAAAAAGATGTATAAATATGCAATATTTGGCACTCATCAAATACCCCCAAACCTGAATTTTACTTGTCCTCAAGTGAAACAGAAATTAAGAAATCCTAACTATACCCCTGTCGCAGGTTTCTCGAATGCATTTAGCGTATGCACTAAGCCATTAAACCCCTAGGTGTCCCTAGTGGACGAGTTGTAGTCTCGTGAGGGTTTACAAGAGGTGTACCCACAAAACCTTCTCCAACTTCGGTGTAAAAGAGTCTCAAGCCTCCAAGAAGCTATGAGGACATAGAGTTTCGCATGCTAGTAACAGAAGTTAGAACTACCAAAGAACGCATTCTCATCCTTAAGAGTTGAGCGAGAAGTAACCATACCATATGAAAGAATTCGGGTTCGATTGTGATCATAAGCCTCGACTTCGCCTCACCATTAGGGTTTTATGATAATTGCACTCAAAAGATCGCTTTTTAGTCTCTCATGTGTGCAGGTGAATAAAGAGAGAAATCCCACATGTGTTGTAGGTAAGAAGGATAACCTTCCGAAATAAATTCGGGAGACTCCACAAAAGTGTGGACAAAAAGAATCTTTTCCCATGATCTCTAAGGAAGGAAATCAACCATTAGCAAGGATGGAAGTACTCACTTACCTTCTCACCCGATCGGCCATTAATATCACTCTCTCATAGACCATAGAAACGTCTTCAATCTTCTGTCTTCTGCCTTCAATAGCTGATGATGAACTTCTGAACTTCACACAAAAACTTGACAAACATACAATTTTTTTTTTTTTTTAAGTACATGAAATGAAAATAATAATACAACACAATTTTTTTTTTTTTTTTTTAACTTGGAATAAAAATAACAATAAAGCAATAAGACTCAATTTTTTATATTTGTCTTGATTTCACAAACTTCATTAATTCTTATCCTATTTTCCTTTTCTTTGTTGCACATAAACCTTGGACTATATCAACTTTTCTTTCAATATTCTGATGACGCTCCGCTTGCTGACGATGATGTGTTTCTATGGGTCTGTTGATTGAGAGAGAGAGTGATGCTAACTGCAAATCGATATTTAGAAGGAGTTTTCATCTTTAGACGTCACCCTCATGATTGACAAAAACTAGCACTCAAGAGATCAAAAGTAGTCTGAAAATGGTGCGAAGTTGGGTAGCTCACCATTCCTACCCCGGAATTGACGTATGGTGACACACACTCTAACAGACTTTTCTAGAAAGTTGCAAAAATGAAGGTTGGTGCCTCACTTGATGTAAAATGGGTAGTCTCCACTATGGGTGATCACAATTCTACTACCGAATATCTAAACAACACCTAATTCGCTCTCCGGTATGGTTAAATCCAATTTTAACGCTCTAATCAACTAAGAAACCCGATTGTGTTCTCCGGTACTTCCAATTTCGTTATTTTGGCCGATTCTCTATGTAAACATAGCTAGAAGCATGCTAGTGACTCTAAAATCTCTAAAAGTTGGAGGTTTTACAAAAAGAGTTTTTTTTTTTTTTTTTTTTTTTAATAAAAGATTAAAAAGACTAAAAACTCTAAATGCACCCAAACCTAAATCAAACATTGTCCTCAATGTGTCAACATATAGAAAAATTTTAAACGATCACATACCGAGAGAACTATGCCGATAAGAGAAAAGGGAAGAGATTACTGGATGTCGGTGGAGCAAGGTTAGAGCTTCATTAATCAAGGCTAGAATCCAACATTCTCGGTGGAGATCATATCGGATTAGCACAATATATGTACAAGAAGACTCAACCGTTTCAAGAAAAGAAAATTTAACAAGACCTACTTTGGATTATATACAATGAAAATTCACCATACACTAACAATCTAAAGAGTTGAGGATCAACCCAATAGAAAATATATAAAACATCAACGACCTTACACAAATATAAAATGAGAGTGCAAGTAAGGTCAGTATATGGGAATGAGTTTCCCCAAACCTAAACTTGTGAACGGGTGTGTTTTTTGAGCACAAAATCTTGCAATTTTAAAGGTACATCATGCAAAAGGTCTAACTCAAAATGAGTTTTGCTAAGAACAGGCAGACATACACATTCCAACTGTGGTTCCTTAAAAGTGTTATACTTTGATGCAAAATAGTCCAAGAGGACTTGGGAGGCACAAAGTTCTAGGCCTAAACCGGGAACTCTCAGAAAAGTTGGTTTAAGATTTTTGTGACAAACTACACCTAGGTTTGGTGGAGGAGTTTCAATTTGTGACTCGGAGAGAGATTAGGTACATCTAAGTTATTTTCATGTATAAAATCATTTGCACCATCACACACTTTCCTAAAGTCAAAAGAGGGTAAATCATGTTCACCTGCATAGAACAATTCATCAATCTCTAGGTCATACTCATCATCATTCTCATTCATAACATAACCAGAGAGATATCATGTCAGTAACCTAGGCATGGAGTTAGGCACATGCATTGAATCATCCGTGTCAACAGACAATTCAGCCATTCCTAGGTCACAAACAGGTGGTATAGCATGCTCAATTCCACAGGACAATTGCACACAGTTCCACATCAACATCACATGTATGAATATTAGAAGAAGCATCATTCATGGGGTTCTGCGTAAGAGACACTTAATGTCTCGAACCTAAAGATTCTACTATATTTTCAAAATACACATGCTCTTCATATTCATCATCATCATCATCATAGCAAAAATTCATCTCTCCATTCAAAATTGTAGTATTTTTAGTGTACTCATTTTCCTCTAGATTAGGTTCATATTCAAAGTGTTAGTTGCATGAGTAGGACTAGAAACACTATTTTCAAAATTATCGTGGAATAACATATCCTATCATTTTGTAACTCAATCGAGTTCCTTTGAAGAATCATAGTGAGTTGTTCTATTGAAGGAGAGTCTTCACTAGTGGGTATGCATTCCTCATATGGATATTCATTGTATGGTTGTGCATGAGGTTCACTAGAGAAGGGAAATTCAGACATGTTGCTATATGGATGGTCATGCATTGCATTCATTTCAAGCCTAGCATTTTGCTCCATGAGTGTTTCCATTATTGATTGCAAACTAGGAGTTGGGGAGTATAAAATTGTTCATCTCCCACTATGGTGAATGATGCATGTGTGCGGAGTTGATTATGGTCCCAATGATTGCTAGCATAGTCACTTCTAGACAATTCGTACATTAGATTATCTTGGCTTTCCCTAGACTGCCTAAAATCATGCAATATATAGCAGTTCTCACAGGTGGTCTAAGCTACCACATAAGGTACAAGTATACATTTGCATAGTGCCTAGGGGGATTAGATTTGATGATTGCTCATGTAATTGCCTTTCTAAAGCAGAAACTTGAGCTTCTAATTGATCTAGAAGTGATGACTGGGTATGAGGAAAGTGTTCATTCTCAACTTTGTGGTGGATGATGCATGTGCTCATAATGATTAGGGTATGTGAGGTCGGGGGCCCGAGAAGGCGCATAAAATTCCCTAAAATCACTATGGTATGTGGGGAGTTCATATTGTGAAGCATGCCCGTAAGCAAGCTCTCTAATGGATTTGTTTCCATCCCCTTATGCGCACCAAAATCCCCGACATGTTTTAACAACTCAAATTGAACTCAAAGCCTAGTTGGAGTGGACTCGGTTTGGTTTATTGGGTTTCATTTGGTTTATTGGGTCTCATTTGGTTTGTATGGGATTTGGTTTGTCTGGGCTGGTTTGGTTTTGTTGGGATTGATTTGGTTTTTGTGGGCTTATTTGGTTTTGTTGGGAATGTACAACCGATGGGCCGTGGGCTCTGTTTGGTTTAAGCCCGGGTTGTTTAGTCTAAGTGCAAATGCACAAAATTTTAAAGTTATATGCAAGCCCAGTGAGATACAACCCACAAAAGAAAATGGCACTGATTCTAAGTGTAAGCCCAAAAGGTTGCTTTGTGGTATAGTGGGCTTGATTTGTGCAAAGAACAAGCTTATAAGAAGCCCAAAGAGCTCAACTCAAGTTGGGTTCGGATGCAAAGCAAGGCCTAGTGGTTGTGGGCTTCAGGTTTGTGCAAAGCCCAGCAGTGTGGCTTATGTGGGCTTGGTTGTGTGTAGAACCCAGTTGCTCGATTTAGTTCATTATGGGCTGATTTGGGTGCAGAGCCCGGAGTTGAGTGAACATGTGCAGCCCGAAGAATTGGATGGCCCAAATTATGTGGGTCAAGGTTGGTTATGTGTGCTTGAGTTTGGTGCAGAAGCAGAGCCCAGTTTGGGTTCAAAATGCACAGCCCAAATGCTCAGCTTATGTGGGCTTCAGAGTGTATGGAGCCCAGGTTGTGCAGTTGCACAACCTAGCAGTTGAGCGAGTATGCGGGGGTTGTTTCGTACGGGTTTTGGCTTACAGTGCAAAGACAAACTCACAAGATTTGACACAGCTCGTGCACAATGCAAATGTGTGCACAAAGACAGACGTACTTATGAGCACAACAAATGAGTAAGCTTATGAGATTGGTCAGGCTAAGCACAAGAATATTGATACAACAGAGACTTATGAGCACAACAAAAATGCCAACAGATGAGATTAGCAAGCTTATGCACCGGCGTGTGCACACTGGTAAGTTATGTGCAGCCCAATCGGGCCAAGCACAAGAACAATAACAATGGGGCAAGTTTATGTGGGGAAGCTTAAGCAACAAAGACAATTTGTAATTCACATCACATGCCAGGTCTAGGTGCATCTCTCAACCAGCTCTAAGTGCAGCTCAGCACAGAGTAGCACAAATAATTTCTCAAACTTAAACACAGCACAGCACAGGATAGATTGGTTACCAGTTTTCACAGAGCATGCAAATAGGTGCAGGGCTGATGGCTCAACAAGCTCAGTTGAGCCAGGGTTTGATCTAGCACTAGTTCGTGAGCATACAAAAGCACGTATAAGATGCAGCTCAAGGTCAAGGTGCACTCACAAGCCACCCGGCTAAGTGAGAGTTTATGCACGAGTTCGATTAATGTCCTTGGTTTCCACGGAGTTAAGCTCGGGGTTGACACAAGCACATAACACACAATATTTGGCTACCCAAGTTCAGAGCATGCAATAAAAATGACTCAACAAGGAGGTTGTGGTATGCTCAGGGTATGCTCAGGTTTATGCTTAGAGTTGGTTATGCTCAAGGTATCGGAATCAACAGGGGTAGTTGATATCAACCAACCCAGTTGATGTCACACAAAGCTTGCAACAAATTTAGAAACCTCACCTGCAGACCAACTCACGGCCTTCAAAGCCTGGAGGGTTATAGTACAACACACAACTCAACTACTGCTCAACTCACAGCTTGAGGGGGCTGGATTGAGCACAAGGTAGCTGAAAGGCGAGCACAGAGGATGTTGAAGCTAAGGGTTACTGCACACGACACACAATGCACAGGAAGGGAGCTATTCCTAGCACGGTTTTATCATGCACCCAGGATATAATGACTCACGAGTCCTGGTAAGCTTTTGGTTTGCAGCTTAGCCCGACTATCCAAGCCCTAACTCACAGCTGCAGGGGGCCGGATCCCGCTCGGGCGGATATGAAGGCTCAAAGCAGAAATCACAGGACAATATAAGATGCTTGTTATGGCTCATTCACAGGCAAAGAGGTTCAACAGATTTTGGTAATGCACAGTTTAGTTGAATAGTAATGAGGTACAGCTCATGAACAATTGACAATTCATACAGGGGAGGTTTACAGAGCATACATGGCACAGGGCATACAATGTTCAATTACTAACCTCAAGTCCTGCGCTTTTCCTTGGGTTGGCTCAGCTGCACCACAGGCACAGGAAAGACAGTACCGCTTACTCAAGAAAGAGTTTAGCTCTCGAGAAATGTGCGGGCCTTACATGAATAGAACCACTACTCGTGAGACCGAGATATTGCAAGTGCAATGCATGATGAGGTGCAAGCTCCTTTTTACCTTCAAAGTGGTTGTCCCTGTGTAATTACAATTGATGCTACAAGATGATGCAAAGATGGTTGAACAACTAGGCTACCCACATACAATAACCAAATTATAAGACAATGATGCGGGTGACTTAATAGAAATAAGATGCAACTATGTGATGAAACCCGAAGATTGAAAATGCAGCTATGTTACGGATGCGAGGCTAAAATTAACAATGGAAGGCATCTAAACACGATGAGATGGCTATAATGCAACGTATGGCGGATTATGAGATGACTAAATTATGTACATAGGTAATTGAAGTTCGAGTAAAGGCAGCCAACAATCAACAGGGCACTCGCTTAAGTCCCCTGGCGGCACCAAAAACTTGGTAGGCCTAGAAATGTGTATGTTTTTATGCCTACGTGTTATAAACCGCAAGTGCACGGCGTCTATCGGAGGCGTGGCAAGTACGGGTCGAACCACGAGACTTGTGGTGCTTATGTTGATTCTAAGGCTTACTAAAACCGAATTCAAGATGATATTGTGACACAAATATTGGTTTTGTAGCCGATACGGCTGAGTGTTTTGTGACTCTAAGCTAAGGTATAAGACAGTGATAGAGGGGTTACTAGGGTCTTCAAATCCACCACTAACTCCTATTATGTGTTTAACTAAGTTGAGCTTCTTGTTCCTATGGCAGTTAAGGATAAGGTGTCAATTTTATCTCTTAACTAAGGAGTTTCTCCATGTAATGCTTCAAATAAAAACTGAGGGTACTAACCCAGAGCACTAGTTGTCTAATTAAGTACAACTAGTCAAAGGAATTAGCATTTGGGTCTAAGGTTTGAGCTGAGGTACTCTCAATGTAGTTGTAACCTAACTACAATGGATACAAGGCATCCATTGTGAGAGAAAAACACTGGGTACTCTAATTGAAGACATAGTTATAGTTTAAGCATTCAAGACAGGTTCAACGAGTTTAAAACATAACATGGAATTAGGGTTTCACTGAAACCCTAACAACTAAATTAGAACATCAAATGAAATTAAACTACAAATTAAACCTAAATTGACGCACTGGCTAGCCCAGGCATAAACCCTATACATGCAAAGGAAAATTACCAAACCCTAATTCACAAAATCGAAATAAATAGAAAATAACTCAAAAACACTCTCACCCATACTCTCTGACTCTGCTGTCGATTCGGCTCGATTTTCTTCCATCATGAACGAAACCCTAGCCCTAATCTTCTCTATCTCGACCTTAGCTCCTAGGGTAGAAGCTAAGACAGAGCTAGAGATTATTTGGAAGGGATGGCGAGGCGGCTGTTGTTGTTGTTGCGGGAGCTAGTAGTGATGGTGACAAGAGATGGAGGTGGTAAGGTGGTGGCTCAAATGGTGCAGTGGAGGAGGTGGTAAGGTGGTGGCTTTTCTCTCGATGGAGACGGAGAGGAAGAAAGAGAAAGATGGAAGAGAAATGGGTATGGCTCGAGAGGGTATAGGGTTAGGTCGTTTCGTTGAGGGCGGGACAATAAGAGTTGATGGAACGGGCTGAGCGAGCGTAGGATGCGGCTGGAGATCCGGACGGGCGAGGGATAATGGGACGGTTTGGTGTTGCACGGAGCAGCGATCTTCGATGCGCGTGGCGGTAGCGACCGTTGGATGTAGCCAGGCGAGATCTCGATGGCTCGGTTCCGGGTCGCGGATCGGGTCTAGCTCAAGCCTATGTCTTGTAGATGAGTTGCTACTTGTTGGGTTGCAACTGTTTAACGCGCGCGGCTTTGGCTTTCTCAGCTCCATAGATGCTCGACTCCAATTCTTCGGTCTTTGGCTCCCTCGGTTTCTCCGAGCTTATTTATTACCTAAAAACACAAAATTAATTAGTACAAATATTTATTCTTGAAAACAAAGAAAACTCAGAATCTGGGATAATATCTGATTCTTGAGCACAAAAGATGAGTAAAATGCCAATAAAAAGATGTATAAATATGCAATATTTGGCACTCATCACTGCACGCTGTAAACCGCCAGACCAATACCCCAGTATGTATCCCCCAGTTTGTGACATGATTGATGTCTCGAGTGTGTGGATCGTGGGACCCACAGAAAGTAGCATGTAATGCTAGACTAAATAACTAAATTATTTAGGAAGTCGATGCTGCAAGTATCGTGTGTATTCTACGCAGTGCGCATCGAGTATATTCGGCATGTATGAAGCATTGCTTTTTTTAAGGCTTACCGGAGTAAGTCACAAATTTAAGCGTCTTAAAATAGCATCATGTCTGACCATCTTCGAGTGATCATTTGGAGGCTATACTGGTAAGCCACGACGACCGATCACTCCATGTGGAGGAGTGGTGGACGGTGATTGTGGTGACGCCTTCTTGGTCTCTTAACTCCTAACCAGGGCTGCTGACCAAGTGGTAGAGTTGGACGGACGAGATGATCGCGACACTCATCTGCGGCCGTTGATGAAGTTTTAGGGCTTTTGAAGAGGTGCGCAGGCATCACTCTTGACTTGGTCGAAACCAATCATGTGAGGTGTTTTGGAAAGGACCGACCAGGGCATGCGTGTAGACGGCATGCCGAGTACACGTCCGTACCTCACTGTCTCACAAAGGTGCGATCTAGGCCACTCAATTTGACCGGCAAAGAGGAGCGTTTGAGATCGATTTGCAACTGCAATCTGGTCTTTGCAAAGCCGCGCATCATGCCAATTTTGGGCGCGCGTTCCAAGATGACCAAGCTTGGTCGGTCTTGGCCGATTGATTCTTGCGTGTGGGTGGTAGGCCGGGTGTTCACGCCCGTACTTCATTGCCTCATAGAAACGTGATCTAAGCCGCTCAATTTGTCCTGGAGAAGTTGAGTTGTAAGGCCCAAAGTTTTTCTCTTAGAGTGCTTAGAAATATGATATCTAAGTGTGTTTTATTTTTCTTCTAGTGCCTAAATAGAATTGGTTGACATAATTGAAATTCTGGGTGCCATAATATATTCACATGCATCAAGACACATTTCATTCACACATGTTCCACACATGTCAGTTAGGGAGGGTGTTGTGGGCACTTTAGTCTTTTCCCATGTTCGTGATAAAAACAAGAAAATATTAACCGAGAGGGGGGTCTGGGTTTTCCTTCTTCCATTTTTCTCATTCTCTGTTCGACCGAAAAATTCAAGGAACTTCGGTGAAAATTATGCGTGCATGAATCTGGTGTAGATGGGAATAAGTGAAGATTACTGATGCTATTGATGGTGGTTGATTTGTATAAATGAGTAAGGAAACTTCTTCTCCCTGTTTTCAGTTTAGGGGTTTTGCAAAAATATGATGATGAAACTTCAATTTCTTTTGATATCAAAGCATGGAGTAGCTGTATTTTATAGAGGCTACAAGAGCTTCAATTTTTTTATTGTGTAAAAGGATGAATCAGGGATGATAATGTCAGAGCTAGGGTTCATTCTTATTAGAAATTGGGTTTCCCAAATTTCTGTTCCCATTTCAAACTAAACATAAAATAAAAATTATTACTTGAATTAGTTTTTGCAAACTTACTCGAATCTCACTATTGTAATTGTGTTTAGTTGAATTGGAATTTGTGAGAAAATGAAGAAGAAGATGGGAAGTTTCTGTTTTAGGATTAATTGGGTTATATTCTATTACAGTGAACTAATTTCCATTGTACGGTTCGATTGTGTGATGCATGGCTATGATTTGTGAATGTTTATAGTTTATTGTTGATTTGGAAACTTGAGTGCATTCCCTAAATCAACTTTCCAAGGAAAGGAGGTATAATATAGTTTTAGAGTATATCACCAGGGATTTCTTATCACCACAAGCTTTACTTGCAAAGTGTTCGATATAAATCTTGAAAGAAGTGGACTTTTATATCTCTTCGGTACTAGCAATTTGAGGTAAGGTTTCTAATGCTAGTAGAAAGATTACCATGATGTATATGTTGTATTTTTAAGTTCATCACTCTTTATGTTGATGCCTTTGAGAACCGCCAATCTATTATTAAAAGTCGTTGGGCTCAAGCTGTGGTTGTTGTTATTTTATAACTATTGAATGTTATTATGAGTTGAGCTTATAAATTGAGTTCTAACCGTTGGAATCTTATGATTTTTGGATATGTTATACCTAACCATGTTCGGAAAACTCGACTAAATTTTCAGGATAATCGGACTAGGGAAGGTGGCATAAACTGATGTGTTACAGAGAACCATTCTACAGAATTTTGTATAACGTAGAAGAGTCATTGGGACCTCTAGTTTAGCATTTAGACTGCATGGATTTCTCTGATTTTTGGACATGAGAGACCCATTTTTGTGATGATTGATCTGTAAAAATTTCAAAACTAATAGATCATGTAAGCATCCCAAGCCCTGGATTTTCAGAAGTTAACGTCTGTCAGAATTCGGTTTCGTTGGAGCATATAAAATCAGGCATATCTTGAGATTTAACCGTTACTTTTCCTTGCAATTTTTATAAGATGACCTTTATATAGTTATGAATGTGTGGTGAAAATTTCACTATGATCCGATGAGAATACATTGCGAATTTGATGAGAACAGTACATACTGTAGATATGAACTTGCATGGTAATTTTACTGAATTGGGTTGTAAATGTTTGGAGTTCGAATGGTGATGCATGTGCTGAACTTCTAGATGGTTTTAAGTGGTGTTGTATAATCTGAACTTTTATTTAAGAGCTCAAGTTTCCATCATATTGCTTATGTATAACCATGTAATATCTTTATCGACATCGTTGCGCGAGTTAACAATTGTTGGCGTTCTAGTTTAGTATTTGATACAAATCTGAACATCCAAGGTGATAATGTGCTAGATTGACGATGTATTACTATTTAGCCTGTGCATATAACTTTGAGGAAAGCTATGTATGGAGTTATATTTCATCTCTATGATAAGATATGCCAATTTCTCGTCTACTATGAAATTATTCGTATCCCCATAGTTAAAGAAAGTGTGATGGTTTAGATGTGCTTTGAATTCTGACATGGATTTGGCTGTGTACTTAAACCATTACAGTACTTACTATGTATGCTAAAAACCATATTTGAACTGTGGTTGTATAATTGATAGGCTTATATCCTGAAGTGACAATTACGAGACTTGTGGATGTATGCTTACATGTCATAGGTATCAATATGGATGGTTCATGCCAGCTATTGTTAACACGGCGTACGAAATTTGTATCTTCTAGCTTAGATGCATAGTATATGGTACTTGGAAATCCTTGGCACTTTCAATTAAGCAATTATTACTCGTTCTGGAGCTGGTTGTATGAGTTCAGTCGACGTAAGAATGTTGTGTGTCAAGTATCATTCCACAGGTATATATGCCTATATAAATATGTCGTGGCGCGTAGTTACTAAATCTCCTACTTCTCTACGCAACCTAGTTTGGAACTATTATTTGACCTTAGTTGGAACTGTATACTTAAATTATTACATGTGCTCCATTAGTATGTGTGAAGCTATTGGTTGCACAAATGTTGTGGGAAGATATTCTTTAAGCTTAGATTTTCGTTGATTGTAAGAGTTTAGTGCCCAAGAAGGTGTTTTGTGTACACTTGCTTTTACAACTTGGGATGTATATTTCTACTTCGTATATTAGTTAAGGTATCATGGACACTTTGTTGATAGCTGTTTATTTCCTAGAATTCACCTTTATATGCGGTATCGTGTAGTCCACCTGTTTATTCCGAGTGGCAGGTACTAGTGCAGGGTGTTTGTACCCGAAATAAATTATAGGCACAAAACACGATGATTTGATGATGATTATGTAAAAATTAGGCTAGGAAACTATCGAAAGTAAATAAGAAGACAAGAATTTAACGTGGTTCGGCAAGTGATGCCTACATCCACGGAGGAATCCCATAGGGAGTGATTTTATTGATGTGAGAGTACAATAGTTGTGGTACGGTTAGCTAACCTAGAATTCCATGTACCTTGAGGTGGATTTTGGCCTTTATTTATAGGCAAAAAATCCTAATCTGGTTCCATAATAACCTAGATTCATAGTTATCCAAAATAACCACCTGGATTTGTACTTATCCTTTAATATTTGTGTCTATCCTTGAAGATCCATGTTTATCTTGAAAGATTCTTGTATATCTTCACATGATTTGAGTTTATCTTGAAAGATCCTTGTTTATCTTCCAAGATTTGTGTCTATCTCAAAATGACTTCTACAATAAGTCATTTAGGCTTCTATAATAAGCTAGACTTGGATTCTATATTAAGCCATGTGAGTTTCCTTAATAAAACCACGGGTTGGTTTCCTCAATAAACCTCCGGACTTCCTCAATAAGTCCGGTCTGTGCTTCTGGAATCTTCTTTAACGGGCTTTTTGGGCTTGATTCACGGGCTTCTGGTGTATTTTATACACGGTACAAACACTATGCAATTCATATTATCCATTGCAAGAGATTGTTGCTGGCACGACAGACAGTTCATACAATCTATGTAAGAGATGCTTGCTACCTAGATGGGATAGTTCATATCATCTTGATAAGAGATAGTTACTACTAGTGAGGGTAGTTCATACTATCTAAACAATGACGAACTACGGTCGTGCTTGATCCCTTTGAGCAACGGAGAGGGTACGTAGGCAGCCGCTATGCGGTTCAGCACAACCCTACAAGGGTGTTCATATCATATGGAAGTGTTTGTTGCTGTTTAACAGTTCAAACCATCTATTCGGAGATGATTGCAACCATGACAACCAGCAACTGGCCGTATAAAATATTATAAGTGGCAACTGGTCACGGAAATATTGGGAGTGGCAACTGGCCACGGAAATGTTGGGAGTGGCAACTGGCCACGGAAATGTTAGGAGTGGTAACTGGCCATGGGAATATTAGAGTTGGAAACTGGCCAACTCCTATCTTCGACAATTGGCCGTCTCTAATAATTGGAGAATAAATGCTATATGTGTTTGCTTATAATGCAGTTTGGGAAATTCGAATTAGAGTCTCTCAGAAGAATTTGAAGGTCCGGTTACTTGAATGGCGTATCGAAGAGTCAAAATTTGCTGAGCGGGCCGAAACCCGGTTCGCTGGAAGTTCAGATTATTCGATCCGTCACATGAGTGGTCGAGATCAGTTTGTGATTTGGGAAGCGCGACCACACTAGTTTGGGCGTGCGTTTTGGAGAAACCAGGCATGGTATGCCTTGGTCGGTCGGGTGAGGAGATAGATAGTTCCACGGTGATCATGCTGATGCTCACTGGACCTGCTCAATTGTCTCCTAAGCCCCTCATTCGATCAGGAGAAAACGGACGCTCGTGATCGATACAAACCCTAATTAGGGTTTTGGCCGGCCGTGCTTCATGCATTGTTTTGCACGCACGAATTCGGACAACCAAACATGGTTGGTCCTGACCGATTGTTCATGTATGTAGGCGGCCCCACGGTGTTTGTGTTAACATGTTCCGGGCCCTTTGAATCTACATCTACACCCTCCATCTATGCCTGCGAAGATGGATGGTTGAGAATGATTTGCGACACATGTAATGTTTCGTAACCCTAGTTTAGGGTTTCAAGTCCATGTTGTTTTGGCTGGACAAACTGGTAAGCGTTGCTTCCCTCTTGGGGAGGCCGACCATGCGGGGCCCGTATTGAGTCGGTGGTGAATACTACAATACCTGCTTAAGGGTTATGGATTCGATCTGATCCATCCAATCATGCCGGTGAAGTTGGATGGTCATGATCGTTTCTGAGACTGATATGGTCAGTTCAGGTTCAAACATGCTCAATCGGGTTAGTATAACACACCGAGAGTTGTAGCCTGTATGGGTATTTCGTACATGTTTTATTATTAATGCTTGGAGATTCGTGTTGCTCTGCTGAGAACAACACTCGGTCGTCATGCCGCACCGTAATGAGTACGAGAAATACTAAATTTGGTCATGCATTAATTAATAATGTCAGTAAATTCACGTGGTATATGGGATTGTTGCTACATGCTCCAACCTGGATGAATTTTGTGTATTTAATTCACAGAATACTGGGATTGTTGCCACATGCTCTATTCTAGGGTGAATTAGTAAGGTGAAGAAGGATTCATCACTTATTAATGGCTTTATCTTTTGCAAGATGTTAGCGCATAATTTTCTGGCTTTTACAATTTTAACCTTAAATGAAAATCCACCATCAACAAGGATATCAAGTTCCTTTTTCAGATATTCATTCTCTTTACAAAATCTATCACATTTAAGTTCCTTTGACTCTGGAGTTACTTCAGTATCCTTTTCAGGTGTGCATTCAACAGTTGCATGAAAAGCTTTGTTCTGTTGATCCTTGGAACAATTAGAGCTATCACCATTTTGTTCTCTATTCTCTACATATTTAGGTGATTTTGAGAAGGATCAGATGCATCTTTAGAAGAACTCCTTTTCTTTTGTCTTAATAACTTTCTGAATTGTCGTGCGGTTGTATCGACACTACAATTCTCAGTTTGTGTCTCACAAGAATTTTCTGCCGAAGAACTAGTCTTAATTGCAGCTTTAAGGGTAATACCCTCTTCATTCTTGAATTGGTATTCAAGGTCAAAGATCTTTAATTTACCAACTAGAGCGCTTCTAGATAGTGTGGTGTTAGAGCATTGCTCGGTCGAACTCGCATGCGTTGCTATCTCAAGCATGTTTGTCAATGTTAGTGATCAAAACTATAAGTCTTGATTTCTAGCCTATTATAGCTAAAGGTCTCGGACTAGGATACAAAGTGTAGTTGAGCTCAATACTCCATGGCAATCATCATACAAGACGAAGGACTACTCAAGGAACTGGTGGAACTTCATCGACTAAAAGGTATGTGGAGACTTGAACTTATCTGTCACTCAAAAGTCTATTTACTCTATCTCCTATTCTTGAGACAAAAGTCGTTTTGATATATAGACTTTCATTATACACATTTGCTATTTCGAGCCGAGTTTAACTCGTCTATCTATTTCTCGAAATATGTGTTAGTAAGCTTTCGCTTTAGCCAAATTCATCTTTACCTAGTGACAAATGTCATGTTATGTTTCAATCACTTTGAAAATTGCTCTGACGAAAAAATGGTCTGTGAATAACGGCTATATAACGTTCTCTGAGAATGTTTCAATGATTGAAATGAGAGTTTAGATTACATAACCTTTGGTAGGATATAAGCATTGTTGTGGAAACACATATATGTATAAGTCCTTATTCCTTGAACCAAAGTTTGCGAACTTTGTTGATCAAGAGAAACGGAATGTGGCATGAGCCAAGTCCGCGAACTCAGTCCGCGTTCTCGACCCGAGAATTTTTGCTAGAGTTTGTGAACTACTTCCGTGAGCTTAAGTCCGCGAACCCAGTCCGCGAACTTGAGTAGGTTATATCTAAAATCGGTTGTTCTTGAACTCATGTTTATATAAACTAAGGAATGCTTTTGCAAACCGTGGCTATAAAGTTCATGAACCGATTCGAGTGAATCGAATCGTTTTTGCTTCGATTGTGTCTTGTGTAGTTACATAAGATCTAAGCAATTGAACAACCCTCTAACTAAAACCCAGTGGTTGAGTTGTTGACCAATACTTTTGGGTGGTCATACCCATCAATAACTAAAACCTAAGTGTTAAAGTCATGAGATTGAAGAAAAGACTGCATAGCCATTTTCCACCATAGATAGTTTGAGCCATCAAACCCTGGAGGTACGTTAACTGAATCAACCATTTGATTCAAAACTTTATAGGTTGGATCACGCCAAACACAAATTGTTAGATCTTTTCGTGTTTGCCCGCTCTAATACTAATTGAAAAGACGAGGGTACCAAAATACACCACAATCTTTTATTTTGATCACAACCTATACAAGACTCACTGTGTATAAACCTCTTGGAGTAACAATCACTCAAGGAATATTTCAACACAGTGTCCACTTGAAATAGGGTTAGTCCGAACTGGCCTAACACGTGAATAATTATATCAGACAAGTGGAGAAATCCAATACACTTTGTGTGATCGTCTATGGATACGAAATCAAGACAATACAATAACAAAGTGTTCACTTGATAATAGTACGGTATAACCGAAACCTTATAAGATAAATATCAAGTGCCTAGTTAACATACAAGTGTAATTACTTTAATTATAATATAAAAACAATTATAATGCGGAAATAAAGTAAAGCACACACCAGAATTTTGTTAACGAGGAAAACTACAATCTTGTAGAAAAACCCCGGTACCTAGTCCAGATTTGAATACTCAATGAATTAAGACGCTACAAAAAGTAAACCTGCATCTTCGTGTAGACAATACCAAGTAAACTAAAATCCTAGTTACTCAGCTTCAGCAGTATTCTTGTTTTGATAATATCTAGCAGAACCGAAGTTCTCTATAGATATTTGTTTTGATAGTATCTAGCAGAACTGAAGTTCTCAATAGATATTTGATACTAGATATCCTATCAGAACAGGCGTTCTATTTAGGACTTAAATCTAATATATCTTCTTAATGGTTCAATCTTTCAAGACAAGATTCCTTTGGATCGTATTCCAAACAGTAAAGGATAAACTGTTTGTTAACAAAACTCACTTTATAATCACAATACCGAAATATATGATATAAGCACAGTTAAGGATCTTCTATTTTTAAGACCTGTTACCAGATCCGAAGTTCCTCGGTTACAAGATCAAACAAGACAATGATTACCGAAATAATCAATCTTGATTACAAGGTTTATGATAAAATCACAAACTACTTGTTGATCTTAAAAAGGGTTATGTTTATTGAAAATAAACAACCTCTTTAATCCCGGAAAATCAAGTCACAGAAAGTTACACCAAGATCAAAACACAAGAACAAAAGTCTTCAAATCTTCAAAGTCTTCAATCTTCGATTTAATCTTCAAAGTAACAACCCGCAAAAACAAACTTGATTCCTTATTGATTTGTCGCACAGAACGTAGTCTGTTAACAATGGCAAATCAATGAATCTATCTTACGGATCTAGAAAAACTTAGATCCGTAGAAATGTTAAATCCTTGAACTAGTTTGAGTGAGCCTTATATCAGAAGAGAAGGTTCTCAAGAATAAACAAACTAGGTGCAATCAAAGATTCAACAACCGTTATTCAATCAAATCAATAATCGAAAACTAAAATAACAATGCAATCATCTAGTTTCCCACCAACAGTACTAATAGAGCTTCTCAATCCCAAAGAAGTCTTTAAACTGAGCGGTCGTAAGAGATTTCGCCTAATTAGGTTACTTTCCTCTCCGAATAGGCGGCTCCACCAGTAACAACACAACTAGGTAGTTTTGCTGGCTCTGAGGATTAGTTTGCTCGAAATGCAAACTTCAATATTTATAGACCAAGTAAGTTTGGACACCAAGGAATTTCCAAAACCGAAAATATTCTCAAGATATGCAATATATTTCCAAATTCGGTTTTCACATATATATGGTATCTAACTTGTATTTGGTGCACATGTCCATAGGATTGGTTCCCAATAGCTAAAAACATGTTGCACAGGTTCATAGGATCCGTCCCCAATAACAAAACTTGTTGCGCATGTTCATAGGATCCGTTCCCAAATAACAAAACTTGTTGCACATGTTCATAGGATCCGTTCCCCTTTTGTGTATAGTTGCACATCTTACAAGGATCGATTCCCCTTTTGTGATCGGTTGCACCTCTTATTAGGATCGGTTCCCCTTTTCCTAGAGTTGATCATACCAATTAGAACAAATCGATCATACCATCTCAGGTGATTACTTAAGATATGTTTCACTAATAGAAGTCATACCAATAAAAAAGTCAGGCCTTGTGAATAGTTTTAACAAGAACATAAGCAAGTCATGAGCGGTTATACTAAACACACATATTGGTAATTCAAAAGATTTGCAATGAATAACAATACCAATAAGCCTAGCGATTTCCCTTTCGATTCACAAAACAAGTTCATGATTTTACTTCCTTTAAACGAATGTAAAACATTGTTTCCTAGGATGAAATCTTCTCCTCATACCCAAACATAATCCCAATAGCATTCAAATGATTATGTCGATGTCATATATACGAAGTTCAAAGGATAAACATTATACTTCGTAATTCAATAAATTCCTTGACACTTTGATCATAATAATATAACTTTGCATGTTATGTTTTCAATCTAAAAGATTTGAAAGACACAAGATAGATATAGAACAAGTCAAGTCGTAGTTACTAACCTCAAGCCGAAGGATAATGTCTTTGTTGCCTTCAATCCATCTCAGATCTTTGTGAGTAACTGGAGCATAATAATTCTATCGTTTCTAGTCTAACCTATCAAAGTTGACTGCAGTTTACTTATTAAGCGACTCGAGTTTTGGAACTAAATATGACAACCAACCTTGACATACCAACGCTTGGTGGGTTCAACCGAGCAGTGCTCTAACATTTCTATTTGATGATTGCAGATTGAATTGAGAGATAGAGATATAAACTCTTTGATATACTTTTCTAAAGATTGAGTCTGACTGTCGAGTTGATTCTCTTTAAAGTATATTGGAGTAAGTCCTCTCAGATTGCCAAACGAATTATTGGGTGTGGTTTTGTACCCCCTCATTTTCACCATTAGACAGCGGCAGGCGCATCGCGCGTGCGTGTTATACTAGTGAAGAATTGAGAGAAGACATGCTTTCTTCGTAACTAAGGGTAAAAACGTATAAGCACGCAACAGACGCGTTTCGGATCAAAGGGATCAAATTCACGACCTATGGCAAGCTAATGAAGGCCAATTAGGTCATAACACTCCAAAGGATCATTTCCTAAGAGTCTCAATACATCAAGAGTTCAAACGCAACAAGGACTCCTTTCGAAAACAGGCATCCGTACATTCCAGTGCGAAGACTTGAAAACTGATGACAAACCATAAGGAATTTCAGGGTTCTTCCAGAAGAAAATATGTTCCCCTATGTCTTATTAACAACATACCAAAAGGGCGCCTCAACGGACAAACGATCTAGGAGATGTGGTCCCAACACCGAAGTAAGAGCAATCTGAAAAACTCCTGAAATTCTATACGGGATTCCTGATGACAAAAGTACGCGACTGTTTGACTGACCTAAACAACTCGGAATTAGGTCATTCTTTTTGAGTTGAATAAATAATTCTTTTATCTTTTCAAATTGGGGTCAGGAACCCAAATCCAACATCATATGAAGACTTTACAGCCATTCTACACAAATCTCTCAAAACTGAAGTTTTCCAACGAACACCTAAACGAAGAGTCCCGATACAAACAGAACATGTAAAAGAAGGATGGACCGACCTCCATACCTATTGCACGCATAAAAGAGTTGGAAAATAGTTCTCTTTTCAAGCCTATATCAAAAAGGAAGCCATCATTCAAAAGGAAAAAGAATTAGAGCTAAAAGAGAAAATTAAAGGGATTTGGCTCAAATAAGGAAACCTAGGCTTTCCCTCTCCCACATGCATGAAATATCTCCTAGGCCATTGGGACGTCACTTATTCTCTCGGAATTTTATCAGAGGGACCAAAATCAAAGAGAATTAGGGTTTTGACGAAAATAAGCCCTAATTTCAAGAATTTGGCGAAAAAGGGATTTACTCTAAAATAGAAGGGGATGAGCCTCTCCCCATTCTCTTGGACGGTTCTCTACACCTCTCCCATACCCTTTTATCTCATCAATCTTCTACAAAAACGAGCTCATAATGGATTTTGACCAAAATACCCTTATTTCGCAATTTTGAGTATTTTCAAAAGAAAAAGGTTGTAATACAATACTAAGCTCTCATCTACTCATTACCAAGGCCTTATACACGTGAACATTAAGTTCTCTAAGTGTTCAAAGAAGAATGGGATTGAAACGGAATCCAGAAAGGCAAAATTTCAAAGAAAATAAAGGTGATTTAGCTTAAACAGGAAAGTTTGGGTTCATAATTTCCAAAAGCAGGACCAGACACATGCCTCTCTCCCTCTCTCAAGTCGTGACCATGCCTAGGCAATCTCATGGGAATTAAGCATGCTCTCATCATAAAAGGTGCCGACTCCACAACATAAATGCAGACATTCCAAGCCTCTTCAAGCCTCTCCAGAGTGTCTGAAGGAGTCAGATGCAAACAAAAGAGAAATTAGGGTTTAAGTACAGTACAAGCCTGAATTCAGTATTTAAATGGGATAGGGACTCCGTAACTTCAAAAGTAAGTGCCTATATTTTCTCACAGATCTTCACCAACATCAAGGCTATCAATGAAGCCATTTAAAAACTCTCTCTTCCCCACATACTCGCCTGTACAAACTCGAAAGGTCAAGGATGCACGAAGAGAGAAAATTAGGGTTTTGGCCAAGTAAACCCTAATTAACAAATTCCATTCGCTCAAGACGGAAATTTTGTCTCATCAAGACTTTATTATCATGTCATTAACGTCTAACACAAAATACCATGAAGTTCCAAAGTCCAAAATCGATTCCAAGATTAAAGTCATAACAATCAAAGACTAAACATCAATTCGGGGACTCAGCAAGTCTAGAAGACCGAGTGGATTTTAATTTCTCGCCTGAACGATTCGTAACCATCTATGTACTCATCATAGAACAATCAAGGTTCTAACCTGAGTAGGGGACTTAATGTAGATGGTGAAATTTGGATAAGGGGCAAAAGCGTCATTTCGAGACCATAGACGAAACTCAACTCTCACGGGAGAGATTAAGCCCTTGGGTCCTCAAGGCACCCATAGCCACAATTTCTAGTATACGTCCACGCGAGACACTGCTGGTCGTGATGCCGTGACTCCTAGTATACATCCTTGACGGGACACTGCTGGTCACGTAGGTTCTGTAGAGCATAAAACGTCCCCGACAGACTTATGAACCGGAACAACCATAATTCCAGCATGTCTTCGCGAGACGCAGCTGATTGTGATGCCATGATTCCTAGTATACATCCTCGACGAGATAATGCTGGTCATGTAGGCTCTGTAGATGCGTAAAGACGTCTCCGACATACTTATGACCTGGAGCGGAGATACGCATATCTCCTGTAAGCACGACTCACCTTATTTGAGATCAAGGACTGATTCTTAGTACATCATCGCGAGATACACTGGTCATGTCTGTTTTAGGCTCTGACTCGACTTACTGAGGTTTCCGAATAACTCTTAGGACATCCCCGCGAGATACGCTGGTTATTATACCTCTGGGCCCTTTCGTCAGACTCCTAGAACATCCTTTCGAGATACACTGGTCTTGTTGGTTCATCATATGGACACACAGTTGATTCCTAGCACATGTCTGCAAGATACGCTGGTCAAAGACAAGTAATCCAAAGTCTCACAAAGGCATTAATCAGGCGTACAAAGCCTTTTCTCTCTCTCCAGGACGAGTCCCAGCTGACCACAGAGAGATTCGGATCAGTTAAGAAAATCTTCGTAGATATTTTGATCCGTCTGCAAAATCTCGGAGAGATTCAAATTTCTCTGCAAAATCTCGGAGAAATTCAAATCTCTCTGCAAAATCTCTGAGAGATTCAAATCTCTCTGCAAAATCTCAGAGAGATTCATCTCTCTACAAATCTCTGAGAGATTCAAATCTCTCTGCAAAATCTCAGAGAGATTCAAATCTCTCTGAAAAATCTCAGAGAGATTCAAATCTCTCGGGAAATCTCAGATAAGGCTGAATATTCCACATGGCACGAGCCTCATATAGGAATCGAGTCTCCTCTCCACACGAATTCTGAGGCATCCCATGCCTTTTCACGTGACTCATCCTAGTCATTCTTACAAATCGGAGTATATCTCTATCTCGGTCAAATCGGCTAAAGAGAATATTTCCCTCTCTCAACACGTCATCACAAAGGCTGACTCAGATTCACACAAATGGGGGGGATAACGATTAGGGTTTTGGTCTGGCGGTCTATGGCACGTGTGAGAAATACCCGGCTTATTTCTCACCGCAAAAGAGAGTAAAGGCGGTGGAATAATGAGATAAACTCAACCTTGTTTATCTCTATTTATTCCTGAAGAGACGAGAGAATTGCTCCGCACGGCACGGAAAGCAATCCTTGTCTTCACCGACCCGATATTAGAGAATTCAGCTATAAATAGGTCATCTATTTCTCCAATCTACGATCAAATTTCTCATTACCTCTCAGAGCAATTCTTCTTAAAACCTTAGAATTCTTTGATCTCTCTCTTCATCTGCTTCCCTCCCTAAGACCAGCCCTAAATCTCTTCCCTGTGACTGATGCAGCCTTTGAACGACCACTGTGTGTGGTTTAAGCGAAGACTGTTCGTGCTCAACCTCCCGTAACTCACTTTCAGAAACCCTAGAATCCCACTTTTAACCTCTCTCAGATTTTAGGTAACTACAGTTGCAGTAGAAATACTCCACACCAGTTCGACAACAATATATGGAATTAGATCGCAATGGAGTTTCTGCTCAACTGAATGAGCTTTAGAACTCAACATCGACTGCAATGGGATTTTAGAGATTCATTTTGTATTTGGATTGTTATGTACTCAGGTCATTGACAGCGCCATTAACTAATAGATTTTATTTATATTTTTTAAAAAATTGTAAACAGAAGTCAAGGTTTAACTGGGTCAACGTTGGTCTTTAGACCAAACTCAAAGGCTGGACAAATGTTAAACCAAAACCAGTTTTTGGTCAAAACCTGAGTACCAAAAACCAAATAACCCTTTCTTTTTTGCATATCATTTTGGTAATTTTCCACCTTGAATTTTCCACCTAAAGTGTTACTTTGAATGACTAAATTTACATTGAGGACAACGTAACCTTTAAGTGTGGGGGAGTGGTTAAGCATATAAATTTTTGTACGTATTCACTTTTGTTAGGAATTTTAAAACTTTTTGCATGATAAACTTCAAAGTCTAGAAATTTATGCCAGTTCAGGATAACACTAACCAATCTAAGTTGGATGCAAAGAAACCTCTTGGTTGTAGGAGTTGAGGTGTCCAGCTAAATGGTCTATTCACAAAAGGTCAAACTCATGTGTTCAAAATAACATGATAGTTATCACCATATCTCAGAGTCGTCACCATATCACTTTTTGTTTTTATTTTTGCAACTTTATGTGTTTCTCTAAGTGATTTGGTATGGCACTAGTATCGCCTTGTTGTCGTCGCTGGAATGAAGTAGAGTCATTGAGATCATGTCCCATTATTGTATTGTATTTAAATTAGACCATTAAAAATAAGTATTGACACTTAGATAGCAATACATGTATGTTCTCCTAGTCTCTGTCTCCTAAGCAAGAGCGGAGTACAGGATCCATGAAAACTATCATGTAATCTGCTAAAGGAGCATGCACTTGGATTCAAAATATCTAACCATGTTGTCAATATCTTCATAATAAATAAAAATATTTATATTCAATAAATAAATCGACCGCTGGGACCCTTGTATATACCAGCTGAGTTGATACTAGAATTAGGAATAAAACCACTGGGAGCATATCTCAATCCATTAAGATTCATTTCTGCATTGACACATACAAATATTATGGGAAACACCGTTCACCTTACTCAACATGCGCAAACTTCATTATCTCCACATCCATTTACTTAATTTATCCATGTGATTATGGTTTGTTAGATTCCGAGTATCGTGATCCATTTTACGACTATCTGAGTAGAGATTGAATTCTTATATATGATTGAATTCTTATATATGAATTTTAGTAGTTGAGTGCAAACTCGTGTACAACAATCGGATTCGTACATTCTAACTCCTCTCATATCTTAAGTTAATAAGTGGCGAACTATAGAGATTGTTTAGTGTGGTTCCTAGATTCTTCACAAGTAGTGAGGATTTTGAGTATATTTTTTGTGGGTATACCTCTTGTAAACCCTCATGAGACTATAACTCTTCCACCAGAGATACCTAGGACTTTAAAGGCTTGTTGCACATGCTAAGTGCAACCGTGTCCTCGAATAAAGGGAGTTGTCATATTTAATATTAGCTTAATTTAGTTTGCTCGAGGACTAGCAAAATCCAAGTATGGGGAAATTTGATAAGTGCATAATTTATATGATTTTAGTGTCCATTCCATATTTGTTTTAGCTATAATTCTTGCATATTACCTTGTTATTACTCTAGTTTTCCTTTATTTGTTTATATTAGGTGAATCATCTCAAGAAGAGTGAAAATTGATACAAAAGAGATAAGAAGTTAAGTACTCCAAGTATCTAGGCGTCCAAGTCAAAGAGAAGTGGACAAAGTGCGAAGAAATGAAGTAAAGAATGCTCAAAAACATGAGAAGAGCCAAACATCAAGTTCATCTTACTCAAATCCAGGACTTATTAATAACATTTTGAAGAGAACAAAAATACAAAGTGAACGGAGAAATAATGAGATCATTCCGAATTTGGACGAAGAAGTTACAGGCAAAACAATCGAGACGAAAATCGACAATCCACAACACAAGAATCGACATTATTATTAGAAATACCGAATGTAACACTATTTCGGGTAGAAAAGGTGTATTTTTGACCCCTAAAGTCGGTATTTCTCATAGGAAATCGACAATGCTGACTGGAGCATGTTTTGGTGCACATAGTTGAGTTATTTTAAGCCGTAAAATCGGCATAGCTCATTGGAAATTACCTATGCTCACCGAGACAAACCTATTGGGTCCCTTTTGACGTATTTTGACACTAATGATCTTATGCATGAAAATATAATTGATGTATCTGATTCTCTACCTAGGTCACAGTATGATGTCTCTTTTGATTTGCCTATGCATGATAATAAAGTTTTGAATGATGCTGATAATACTGAATTGGGGCTTGTTAATTTGTTCAATGACTATGAGCATGATATTTCATTACTTGTTTCTGACTGGGAAAATACTAGGCTGCGTACTGAAACTGTTGAGCATAACAATGAATATAACTTAGATGAGTCTAGCTCTCTGACCATGTCACAAACTGGTAATCTTGCACCCAACCTAGACTTTGCTTGTAAAGATATTGTTAAACCTACTTTTCTAAGAGTACCTAACCTAGGATTGGAACTGTGTGCCTCCCACGTCCTCTTGGACTACTTTGCATCTAAGTATAATGTCCTCGAGAAGCCACGGTTTAAATGCATAACTATGCATGTTCCTAACAAAGTCCATTTTGAGTTAGACCTTGTGCATGACGAACCCCTAAAATTGCAGGATTTTGTGTCCAAAAGTATATTCGTTGAAAACTCCAGGTTTGGAGGTAACTCATTTGGTTTGACAGCCTTGCTTAAATTCTTGTCTTGTTATAAATTTGTGAGTCTGTCACTATTTCTGCATTCTGTCTTTTGGGTTGATCCTCAACTCTTTAAATTGTTGGTGTATGGTGAATTTTTCTTGTATATAATCCAGTAGATAATTATATTTTCTAGATTTTCTTGTATATATTGTACTAATCCAATATGATCTCAGCTGAAAATGTTGGATTCTAGCCTTGAATAATGAATCTCTAAACTTGCTTTCGCCGACATACCGGTAATATCTTCCCTTTTCCCTACTCTGCGTTGTTCTCCTGGTATGTTGTTTTAACATCTTTTTCTATGTTGAAACATTGAGTACAATGTTAGATTTAGGTGTGGGGGAGTATTTTGCATATAGAGTTTTTAGTCTTTTGCATTTAAAAAAAAAAAAAAAAAAATCAAAATCAAAATTTCAAAATTTGCATAAAACCTCCAACTTTTAGAGATTTTAGAGTCACTAGCGTGCTTCTAGCTATGTTTACATAGAGAGTCTGACCGAAATAACTGAACTTAGAAGTACTGGAGAACACAATCGGGTTTCTTAGTTGTTAGAGTGTTAAAGTTGGATTTAACCATGCCGGTGGGCAAATTAGGTGCTGCAAAGATATTTGGTAGTAAAGTTGCGATCACCCTTAGTGGAGACTACCTATTTTTACATCAAGCGAGGCACCGACCTTTAATTTCTTTGTGACTTTCTAAATAGTCCTTTTAGAGTGTGTGTCACCGTACGTAAATTCCGTGTAGGAATGGTGAGCTACCCAACTTCGCACCATTTTCAGCACTATTTTTGATCTCTTGAGTGCTAATTTCGCCAATCATGAGGATGACGTCTAAAGATGAAAACTCATTTGTAGTTTGATTTGTAGTTAACACCATTATCTCTCTCTCGACAATATCAACAGATCCATAAAAACACATCATCATCAACGAGCAGAGCAACGTCAGATTCTATGAAGAAAGTTGAAATAGTCCGAGGTTTACATGCAACAATTCAAGGGAAAGTAAAAAGTTCCTATTCAAAGTGAAGATACGGTACAAAGAGCATAATTCTATGCACATTTGAAGAGGTATTTTACAAGAGCAAAGAAAATAAAATAAGATGAGAATTAGTGAAATTTATGAAATCAAGACAATACAAGTTGTGGAAAATTTGAGTGATAAAGTCCTTCATCCATGGATTTAGTAGTTTCATTATTTATTTTGTTATCTTGTTTTAATTCAAAAAAAAAAAATTGATAAAAATTATTGTAGTAGTTTTGTTTAAATAACACCATGATAAAGAAGAAGAATTTTAGAAGGAATTCCAAGCAACAAGGAAAGCGAAGAAAATAAATAGAAATTGTTAAGGTTCTAAGAAGTTCAAGAAAGTTCATCATCAACAGTTGAAGACCGAAGACCAAAGATTGAAGACGTTTCTATGGATGTTGTGAGAGTGGTGTTGATTGCCGAGCGGATGTGAAGGTAAGTGAGTACTCTCATCCTTTCTAATGATTGATTTCCTTTCTTAGAGATCATCAGAAAAAGTTTCTTTTTGTCCACAATCTTGTGGAGTCTCCAGAAATTATTTCGGAAGGTTTTCCTTCCCACCATTCAACGTGTGCGGGATTTCTCTCTTTATTCCTGCCTGCACACATGAGAGACTAAAAAAACGGTCTTTT
The DNA here is from genome assembly GCA_023531295.1 of Papaver armeniacum. Taxonomy (NCBI): domain Eukaryota; kingdom Viridiplantae; phylum Streptophyta; class Magnoliopsida; order Ranunculales; family Papaveraceae; genus Papaver; species Papaver armeniacum. The sequence goes on along the minus strand of JAJJWW010013518.1, from coordinate 51,851 downwards.
TGAGTGCAATTATCATAAAACCCTATTAGTGAGGCAGAAGTCGAGGCTTGTGATCACTCTCGAACCCGAATTCTTTCATATGGTATGGTTATTTCTCGCTCAACTCTTAAGGATGAGAATGCGTTCTTTGGTAGTTCTAACTTCTTATTACTAGCATGCAGAAACTCTATGTCCTCATAGCTCCTTGGATGCTTGGGACTCTATTACGCTCTGAAGTTGGAGAAGGTTTTGTGGGTACACCTCTGGTAAACCCCCACGAGACTATAACTCGTCCACTAGGGACACCTAGGGGTTCAAAGGCTTAGTGTGCATACGCTAAATGCATTCGAGAGACCAGTGACAGTGGTATAGTTAGGATTTCTTAATTTCTGTTTCACTTGAGGACAAGTAAAATTCAGGTTTGAGGGTATTTGATGAGTGCCAAATATTGTATATTTTTACATATTTTTATTGGCATTTATCTCATCTTTTGTGCTTTAAATCCTCATATTATCCCAAATTCTGTGTTTTCATTGTTTTCAAGAATAAATATGTTTACTAATTAATTTTGTGTTTTTAGATAGCAAATAAAGCTTGGATGTTTTGAGAAGCCAAAATAGCGAAGAAATGGAGGCCAGTGACTGCGGAAGAGAGACAACAAAGCTCCCGCGAGAAGGTCGTGAAGCACGAAGGAACATCACACAAAGAGCAGCCGTAAACCGCTTGCTTCTCATCCGCAATCCGTTTGCACTCACTCCGAAAGCCGCTTGCAAAGCCTAATCCGAGCAGTGGGCTTGGTAGAGAACTCATACCCAAACCCAAGATCCAAACCCGTTCGTATACCCGAGCCGTCAGATTTGTTGAAGCTGCTTATCATCCAACTGCTCATACTTCAGGACATCAACATCTGATGGTCTCGCCCAACACCCTATTCGCCTATCTTTTCTTCCCCTAAACGAATATAAACAACATCTTCTTCATTTCCTCTTTCCCTCTACAGCACCACACCATCAATTTCTTCATCTCCTTCAATAACTCCATATCACCGACCGTCTCTGCTCTCAACCACCATCACCAATTAAGTCTCTAACCTCTATCTCTCTCTATCTTATCTTCCCCCTTATCAAGAACAGTAAACCTAAAAGATAAGATTAAGAAAGTTAGGGTGAGGGTCTATCTTCTACAGTGGAGGAAACATCAAATTAATGAATTTGCAGAGATGAATTGAAGAAGGGAAACGCGTTTTGGTGAGTGTGTCTTTGTTAATTATCGAATTAAATAGGAATTGAGTGATTTTTAGGTATAAATAGAGAAGGAAGTGTGTTGTAAAACTCATGCCCGGATTAGCCGGTGCACCAAGCAATAGTTCATGTTTGATTTTATCTTCATGATGATGTTCTAATTTCATAGTTAGGGTTTAGAATAAACCATTAATCCATTGCTCAGTTTAGTTCAAGTTTTGGTATTGTTCTTGTTGTGTTATAATGTTGTGGATAAATTTAATCTTGAGCACTTCAACATTTTACTCTCACAGTGTATGCCATGTATCAATTGTAGTTAGAACACTACTATGTTGATTGTGCTCCAACTCATGCTCAATTGATTGTTATTGATCCTTAGACTAGTTGCGCTTAATTTAGACAGTTAGTGCTTTGGAAAGATACCTTAGTTGCGATTAGAATATCCTTCAGGATTGTTTAATTATCTAAGTGATTGATCTGCGGTTAGTTTGTTTTGTGAGAGGGCAGCTAATACTAGGGTAGGAATCATCTTAGTGACACTAAACTATCCTCCTGAAACTGCCCTGGATAGGCGGAAGACCACCGGTATCCATTATAAGGGACTAGAACATTTTTGAGATTGAATTGACTTGGTGTGGGTTAAGAGGTGGATTCGACTGCCCTAGCACCATATTTATCTGCTTGTTAGATTACTTTTGCTTTCGTTTTTGTTATATCAGTCACTACCATCATCTAGCCGTATCGGCAAACAAACCCCCTTTTTGGTTACTCTTGTTTCGAATCAGTTTTAGTAAGACCGTAGCTTCAACTTACACCCACCTTGTCCCTGAGGATCGACCTGTATTTGCACCTTACACAATAGGCAATGTGCACTTGCAGTCATTGTAGGTACTCTTTTCTTAGTCCTACCAGTATGTCAAGTTTGGTTGTCATATTTTAGTATCAAAACTCATCTAAAGTCGCTTGATTAAATACTAGAGTTAACTTCGTTTAGGTTAGACTAGAAATTATAGGAATGTTGAGACATACAAGTATTACTCTGAAGACCTGAAGAATGTGAAGAAGTAACGCCACAAGACTAAAAAATCTCCACAAAACTAATTCCTTTCCCTATTTCTAGATTTTATTACCATATAGTATTTTCTGTTACCTAAACTCCCGTGAATAAAGATTAATACACATGTTAATCCACAAAAAATCCAACCGTAAATCAAAAATAAAGAAAATAATCCAACCGTAAAACTTTAACGGTTAGTTAAAAAAAAAAAAACAATTGTAAATCAAAATTTTCTGAAAGATTCAGGATATTTTACGGTTAGGTTTTGTAAGAGTCGAACCCAACCGTAAATAGGTTTACGGTTAGAAACCTAACCGTAATAACACATACAATTTTTTTTTTTTTTTACGGTTAGGATTCTTAGTTTCCTAACCATAACAGCTTCCGAGAATAAGTTTACGGTTAGGAAATTAAGAATACCTAACCGTAAATGGTTCTGCAAACCTTTTCTTTCTACCGATTTCAATCAATCTACCCATTTCACACGTATTTGGTTTGTTGATTAGGATCACTTTTATCAATTTGTTTTTTTTTTTTTTTTTTGAATGTTTAATGGAGATTTCAATCAACGATTGTTAGTTTTTCGAGTTGATAAAAGAGAGAAGCAGAGAAAATAGGGAAGGATTTACGGTTGATAAAATAGAGAAAGTTTAGAAGAATAAGAGGATTAGATTTTTGAATTAGAATTAAGTTTTGATTTTAGTTTTTAGGTTTTTATTTTAGACTAGATTTTGTGCCCGTGCTACGCACCGGGTGGACTCGAAACCATCCTACGCACCATGCTTAGGATTTTTGATTTGGCTTGGCTCGGCTTCGGGCTGTCCCAATGCATGCTTAGAATTTTTGATTTGGTGTGGCTCGGCTTTGCCTCGCCCCGTCCCAATGCATGCTTGGCGCAGCTTTGCCTCGCCCCATCCCAATGCATGCTTGGAAACCTTCACCTCGCCCCATCCCGATGCATGCTTGGCTCGGCTTCGCCTCGCCCCGTCCCGATGCATGCTTAGGATATTTGCATGCTTGATCTTCTTTTTTATCTTTGGATCATTGATTTTTTGTGGCTCGGCTTTGCCTCGCCCCGTCGCTTAGGATATTTGATTTGGTGTAGCTCGACTTCGCCTCGCCCCGTCACTTAGGATATTTGATTTTGTGTGGCTCTGCTTTGCCTCGTCCCGTCCCAATGCATTGTATCTTGTTACACACTGGGCATATTTAACTTCTCCACAAAAAAACAAAACACCTTGCAAGCCTAAATACTCCTGGGTGACCCATAGCGAAGCAGTACCGTGAGGGAAGGGTGAAAAGAACCCCATCGGGGAGTGAAATAGTAAAAGTTGGTATATAACCTGTGCTATGCACCGGATTCGATGAGAAGTTTTGATTCTGTGAACAAAAAAACTGTGAACTAAGTTCCCTTCAAACACAACGCCCAAGCCATGCCTCTTTTTTTTTTTTTTTTCATTTTTATCTCGTTTTTTTTATTAGTTCCAAATTAGAGTACAATCTCATCGAATGATTTAGCTAACAAATTTATTTTGGTTGCTATGTCTCGTAATCAAATCCATGCTTATATATCCTGTATAGGGAGCTTTAGTAAGCTAGCTAATTGTGCATTTTGACCAATCATATCCCGTGCATATATTTTTACAACAACCATAATACAAAATGAGACAATACGTACATTTTACTGAGTAAAATGCTTAATTAGATAAATATTTTTCAGTGATCAGTATCCATGTGGTTTTTTCACTTTAAGGTACATTCCCTCGTGCTTGAGATTACTATAGTATGGAGATATATCAGGGCATCCCAGGCAGCCATAACTTTGGGCAAGTCAGCTACCTTCTCCATGATAAACACCTGCTATATATAATAGATAAATATAAGATTTTTTCCATGATAAACACCTGAATATTTGTTCTGAGCTTAACTTACCAATATATCTCAAGGTAAAAATATCAATAACCCCAAGCCTATCAAAACAAAGAAATGATGCAGACAATAAATAATTTCCAGACTACTTAAGATTCCAAGTTTCACAAAAAGCGGAAGCTATATCAAAATTATGTATCAATATGTGAGCACATATAGCTTCATGAAGAGATCCACTTAACATGGTAAGCACTCAGTTAACATGGTAAGCACTCATATTTTTCATGCTCTACCTATCCAGTTAAATTGATATACCACTACTCAAGAAATAATCAATTACAAATGTAAACCTTTTGGATGATATGGTTTCACCTTGTTACTCTATAAGTCTCCATAACAGCAGGCATACAACAAAAAAGTCACCATTATCATCGAACAATCGCCCAAAAACAATGTTCAATTTAGTCTATCAATTGTGTTTACGTTTCATTTTGACACAAACTCGTAAACGTAAACAAAATGTTCTGTTTGTGGAATGTTCAATTTAGTCTAGCAGTTGCTATCCCCAGGGCAAGCAAGATAGCGTCAACCATATTTTCCAAGAAAATCAAACATTAGCAGCCTTCATACATTAGCACAAAATTGATTTGAAAAATCCGACTAACCCCAGATAACTACAAATATATTAATGATATAAGGAAAATGAAAATATAATAGGATTATTCAAATTTGCAGCTATACAGGCATGAATTCTCAAGACTGGTATATGCTATACACATATACAATACAATGCATCAATTAAAAGGGTTAATATTAACCTTACTTCTTTCTTCTTCCTTCTGCTCTTCTTCTCAGTGAATATGTTGATGTTGGAGTCGACTGGTTGCATTTACGGAGGAGGTTTCAAAGAGCGAGTGGGATATTTGATAATTCTTCATAAAAATGAAGCAAACGGCAATCACCACAGGGGAGTCTGCATAGTATCATTACCAACTGATTGACGGAAGATCCCAAAAGTCTCCAGTTTCAGATCTCTAACACAACAACAATTCATTGTACTATTGATTGAATCTTGCATCTATAAAAAAATCAACATTACATACCTCATATTCTTCATCATCATCACTCCTCTGATTTCGGACCACCAACAACGACTTCCTCATTATCATCTGAAACAATTCTTGCAACTGCTTTGAATTCTGTTCATTGTCTTCTTCTAACTCTTGTTCTTTCATACATAATATACAACAATGAAAAACGAAAACATAAGATTCATGACCATAGAAATACTTATAAAACAAAATTCAGTAATAAATATTCATAAACATAAGCAGAAACAAAATTGACCTCACCCTCATTATGCCATAGTCAGAAAACAAAATTCAATAGCAAAATTTAATTACCTTTCAATTAAATTGAGAAAGAAGACGCAGTAGCAAGTAAAATTGGAACAAAAGCTCTAGCATCAACAAAAAGAAACGTTGCAAAACCTGCACTGTTGGATGCAAAATTATTATCTAATACCTTGGCAAGGTAGGGAATGCAAGTTGTGAGCTTCTTTCTAATAAACAAAATGCTCAGTTAAGAATAGCATAAAGCTAAACGCATCAAATTACCTGCAGTATTTGATGCCAAGACAATTATTATCTCATCAAACTTTGCCTTTTTGTGCGAATCAACTCTCACATCGCATATTTCCTATGAAATCCATAATACAAACTCGGGTCACCTTCATCTCAATCTCCAATTGTCTGTACTGATTATCGAAAACAACCAAAATTACCACCATCCATCACCATCACCTTACTGATCGAATTTACAACACCAAAACCCTAATTGACTGAACACAATCCTCAGCAGCAAAACCACTTCAAATTCATAGTCATCTGAAACCCTAACTTTCACTAACAACATCACTTCCTTCTCCTGCGAAAACCCTAATTCCATGTGAAAACCCATTCGTGGCATCAGATCTTCTCCTTCCATTCCAAGAACCAATATCAAATCCATTGTAACAAAAATACAGAAAAGATTTAGGGTTCATTGATTAAGATAAATATTAAAACACAATTAGAACAAAAATACAGAAAAGATTTATGGTTCATTGATTAAGATAAATACAGACGTAATCACAAAAAAAAAAATGAGAACAGGGAGAAAAGAAATTAGGTTTAGGGTTTACCAACAAACTATGAATCATATTTGATTATATATCATTTTGAAATCGTATTTGAAATACCCAAGATTTATTTCAATCGACGAAACCCTAAATTGAATCTGTTTGCAACCCACTGTATCAAAAAGCCAAGCTTTCCTTTAATCGACGATTCCCACCAACACAAACACAAAAAACATCAAAACCCTAATTAACAACCCAAGCTTTCCTTCAATCGACGAATCCCTGTAACACAAACACAAAAAACATCAAAACCCTAATTAACAACATTTGAAGATTAAAATAGATAAATTGACAGTTCATAACCATGTGTTTTTGCAACAGAAAAGTATGGCAGGAGGAAAGTATGGGAATAAGAATATTTCATGGGGGAAGAACGTAACTGGTATTTCATGGGGGAACAACACTGGTTTTCTGCAGATGAAAAGCGCAGAAGAAATCCATACGAACACCCTATTAGGTCTTTTATCTAGGTTATTGATTTTTTTCTTTTCTTTCTCTGTCCCGGCAAAGACTGTTTTTTTGGTGCAGTTTTTTTAAACCGAAAAAGGTATTTTGTGTTACATTCATTAGATTTGAGGAAAAGTGGAATAGAGAATTTTCAAGGGGGCGGTGACGCTCACCCAAAGGTGGGTATTCTCACCGCGCGACGCATGGCCTCGCATGGCTTATGGGTTTAAAGGGTTTGATGCAGGGTAACTTAGACATTTACTATTACATCAAGACATCCCATAGCTAACTTTTTAGTCATTAGGAATCTAAGTGAAGCCCCTCTATTGGAATGTGACGCCCCAATAATAGGTTTCTTATTATACTTGTGATTGATTTATCTATTCAAGATTGAAAACTACAAACAATCTTGGGTTACTGTGTTTGACATAATCGGTCGACGTTCATGTCCATATTTACCGATTCCTATGACAATCGGTCGATGTTCATGAACACGTCAACCGATTGTCCTGAATGTGTTTTATGGTCGAAGAAAATTTATCCAGAATCGGTAAAAGTTAATGCCCACATAAACCGATTATGGTATGGAAGAGATACCAGATTTTTTGTATGTTTTTAATGTTAGAATCGGATTATGTGGATGTTCACATAAAACGATTATGTGAAACAATCGGTTTTTATGTGACTAGAAAAACCCGATTGTTAGAATCAGATTTTATCTATGCGTTCTTTAACTGATTCTGGATATCCTTCGTGAATAGCGAAACACCAACCTAGAATCGGTTTATGAGTGCGTGAACATAAACGGATTCAGGGTAGTGTTTTGGATTTTTTCTTTTTTTTTTATCATGTTTTTGGTGATGAATCAACATTAATTGATTTTTAGATTAAACATCTATTAATATGTTTTTGGTGATGAATCAACATTAATTGATTTTTAGATTAAACATCTATTAATAAACTGAATTAACACTAATTAATTGGGTCATTTGAGTAGCAAACTATCGGTTCCCCCATGGCACCTACAAAAAAGAATTCCCTCGAGTGATCTCGGCATTCACTGCCCCCATCCAACAACTAAGTGCCGCTTCCAGTTCACTTCGCCCTCTCATGACTCATATAGTCATATACTCTCCGTGTCTCTGTCTTCTTCCGTCCCTTCATTTTGAGGTTCTTGTTCTGATTTTCTCGAAAAAGTTGGCAAGTATTCAAACTGGTCAAGAAATTAGCCATATAACCTACTCCTAATAAAGCCTACTTTCGGTAAGAGTAATGAACCATTTCCTGTATATGAAGATTCTTAAGCAACTGCAAACGGTAATTCTTTCAACCCTGAAACTCCAAGGTAATTCCTTTTCTACATTATCTTTTTTCCAGTTAAATACTATATTCTTATAGCTGTAGTTGCTTTGTATTTTTGTAATGGTAACTTAAGTTATCTGGTATCTCCAAACAACGACATTGAATCTTTATTAACAACGATTACACCCTAAAATTTGTATGCAGTGAAATATTCAAAAATAAAAAAAATTATACTTTTAGTGAAGGCAATTTGGGTTTCAGATTAAATGAAGTTTCCCTATCCGGTAATTAGTTCTGTATTAAAAAAATTCAGATTCTTTAATATATGAAATCACTATAGGGGAAATAGAATTGCTTCCTCATCTCTATCCATATCTATAAATAAGAATAATTTTGAAAGGTTGCTAGGGTTGTCAACTTATGCAAGAATCTCATATATATTATTAACTTTTCAGATACCCATATCATCAAATTCCAATTTTATAGAATAATCAAGGACTTAGCTTTTGGGAGATTTTAAAGTTGATCAATTTCTCTTATTTTCTTGTGTATTTGTATTTTAAATTCTTTAGGGCTTTGGTTATATCACTAGGCGTTTCCTTCCCTTATCCATCTTAGGAATAATCAAAATACTTACAATGAGATTGTACATTAATATTCATAGCTTAACTCTGAAGTTTTTAGAGAATATCTTGGAGAGAGAGAAGCAGAAATATGCACATCCACAAACTCATGTTGTTTCTGTTAATAAATCTACGAAATTCTTAACAATAATTATTGTGTCCAGCCTTGGTTAGTGTTTTTTTGTGTTTCTTCTCGTGTAATTTGCGTGGTTTTGTTTTCATAAGGCGTTCATTTAGAAAACGAAACAAAGTTGATTTTCTCTTCGAAGTTGTGATTCTTTTGTGTAAAAACAGAAGTTAACTTAAGAATTCTATTTCAGTGGTTCTTTTGTTGGCTGTTATACTGTTTGATTCTGTAGTGACAGTTTTGATAGGCTGTAAATGAACACTCAGAAGATTGAGTACCAAGAACAGAACTATGGATCCTTAAACGATTGTCCTCGTAACTTACCCAATAGTTCTTTAGAGGAATTTGGTTCTTTTCAAGAGTCTGGAGAAATGGGTATGTCTTTTCAGTCTCCATTACCAGTCTCAGAGATAAGTTTGCAGCTTCCAAATGTCACTCCTGCTTATACTGCTAATTCGACCAATTCAATTTTGGGTCGTTTTGGATCCGTATCTTCTGTTTTTTATGCAAACGAGTGTTATATGAACTTTCCACAGCATGAATATCAATATGGTACTCTTCCTATGGTTTCTCAGTTACCGCAGAATCATAATCCAGATACCTCATATCAGTCTTCAGAAGAACCATTTACGGTTCGTTTGACAAAGCAAGATGATATTGATCTTCATTCATTAGACACTTTGCAATCTGTTGTGAAACGTCGTTTATGTAGCAATCAATTTCAAAGTTCTAGACCCTGTGTAAATTCCTATCGGATTCTTCAAAATGATTCACTGGGTTACAGAAGCAATGAAAGCCATCCCTTAATTTCTGAGGGGGAGCAGAATTCTAGAGTGAGAACTTAAAAACTATTTTAGTCTTTGCTATGAAATTTTGTCCAACTGTTATGTTCTGTTTCATGATATTTTTTGTAGCTATTTTACTGGTTGGTCGTAGCCATTTAATCTTCACTTTCTACAGCAGAATTTTCTTCTCCATCAGGATAAGCTATCTCAAAGTTCTTGTTCTTCTGGATTTGTGCCTGTTTCACCTGGTGCTGCAATCTCGGTCAAAACGCGAATTCGATGGACTCAAGATCTTCATGAGAAATTTGTTGGATGTGTAAATCAACTTGGTGGATCTGAGAGTGAGTAAGATGAAAAATACCGTATTTCTAATTAAGGTAACCATACATTTAGTAAATGGTATTTTACTTGATTGTCATAAAAACAGAAGCTACTCCCAAAGGAATCCTGAAGTTGATGCAGTCAGAAGGGTTGACCATCTTTCATGTGAAAAGCCATTTGCAGGTTTATTTCTTGTGAGGCAAAATATTTGTTTCAACCTTTGTTGTTGATTGTGTTATCAGATGTATAATTTATACTTTATGTTTAACTTGCAGAAATATCGAACTGCCAAGTACATGCCAGAATCTGGTGACGGTATAATCCTATTAAACTTCAAATCTCTAAGCTCGACTTGATATTAGTTAGTTATAGACTTCAGTGACATTCTTTTTCTATTTATGATCAGGATTTTTGTTCGCTAAATTATTAGCATATTTTCCGCAATTCTTTATGTTTTGGTGAAATGACCTTATATGTTCTTTTCAAAGAATGAACGGGTCTGTGTTATTATCTTTGGTAGTGCTTTCTGTAATTGAGTAGATTATAATCACCGAATGCTACGGGGCCTTTCATTTCACCTTTTTTTTATTAACGCTAAATAAATGGTTGACCAAGCATGATTTGCGAAGCAGAGTGTGTGGCAAGCCTTATTCAAAACAAATTAATCTGAGCCACACCTCCAACCCCAGTGATCTATCTCCAAGACTTAGCTTTGGAATCCACTTTTCATATCCTTTAGAAGCCACCAATTTCATAAGCTTACGACATACTTGTCTGGTATCATACATAAGAATTCATTAGTTTATCTGAATTATCAGCTTGTGCGTGAGACTAAGTATTAAGTTATTATACTGTTATATCTTAGTGTAGGTTCTAGAGGAGTGTTGGTTAGTGATGTATCTGCCCTTATCAAAACTACTTTAATTTATACCCATTATTAAAATGTGCAAAGATCCTTGTATTGTTGTTGCAGCATCTGTGGAAGTTGATGCCATGAGATTTTTTTGTTATTCTTTTTTTGAAGCAAAGGGTATTAAGCAACAACTAACCAGTATTTTCGAAAAAAATTCATACGTGAAGGAATATTAAGTTCTGAGTTAATGAGGCTACGTTACTTACATTACTGCACTCTACCTATCTTTTGAAGAAGTATGGGCACTAAATCAAGAATGGTGTGTGTGTGTGACCTGATGATCACATAAGTAATTGTGTCTAAACACCTCATGTGTGAAATTTGCTATAGTGGGAAGAAATATTATGAACACCATTTTTCATAGGGACTTGCTCGCTAACCTGTGGAAAACAAAGCTAAAACATGAAAAAGTATATTTCTGTTTTATTTTTATGTTCGAAATGACGCATAATATTTCAAGGTATTAACTTCTGCTTATGATGATGATGATTTGAAGATTTTGTCTGCTTCTTAAGCTGTTTAGTGGTGAACAATGAATTTGATCATATATTAGCCTTAATCTGTGTGTATGACACAACCTATATTTTGCAGGAAAATCTGATAGGAGAACTTCTCTGGATGACCCTTCTCCGCTCGACCCAAAAACGTATAACTTTTATCAGTACCTTCTTCTTTAATCTTTGGAGACAGATTTCCTTTGTTTATCGAACTGCTTCTCTCACTTTCTGAACATTCAAAGCATTCACTAATTTTATTTATTTCTCAATTATACTTGACAGGGGATTCCAGATAACGGAGGCCTTACGATTGCAACTCGACGTTCAGATGCGTCTTCATGAGCAGTTAGAGGTACAAACATGTTTATAGATGCTAACTTCTTTTATTCTTTTCTGTCCTTGTTATTCAGGTAATTGGTAATTAAGATTTCCTGTTTTTTTTTTTCCTGAATCACATGATTTTATTGATAGAAAGAGAAAAAATCAACAACTACAAGAGTGTTTAACAAAACCAAACAAAGAAAAGAAAACATTTCCCGCTGGCTTTATTAATAATTTGCTTTTGCCTTTCAGATTCAACGAAATCTTCAATTGCGAATTGAAGAACAAGGGAAGCAACTAAAGAAGATGTTCGATGAGCAACAAAAAAAGAAGAAGACCCTATTTGATATTCAGAACTTGGAGATCATGCTCACTGAGGAACAAGAACCCAGTGCTCTTGAAGATGTTCAGGTTCTTCGTACAGGAGAAGCACCAAACACCCTTTTTCATTCCAAAATAAGCTAGCATGAACAGAAATTGGTTTTTTCAAATATAAATACAGAAATGATGAAGCTGTAGTGCTGTACATTAAAAATGTCAGATCCATTTGTTAAAGCTCTGTTAATACAACAAGGAAGTTGATTGTTTACTATGTTGCAGGCTTTTCTTACTATGGCATGTGTGAGTTGCTCTTTACTTTCAGCAAAAAGAAAATTCATTTTGGTTAGTGGATGGATTTTCTTTGCTAGGATATTTATTTACGGAAGAATCTCTGCTTCTGTACTGAAATGAGATAATATCTTAAAAGAATAACTTTGGAATAGATAATTTAGCAGAGCCTAAATAGGAATAATCTTACCCGAGGTGGAAGTCTATACATTCTCGAATCTCGACCTCTCAAGTGACTAATATGTACAGGATTCAAGAGTCATCAGATGTAATTGTTAAGATAACAAATTCAGTTTTCAGACTCCCTGTCCATGTCATGGAGCTCTTCTTAACATAAAAAGTTTTTTTTTTTTCTTTATACCCAAAGTTCTGTATATATATTTCGTATAAATCATAATGGGTCTGATCTTAGTACGTCCACAATGCCTGTGAATCGTTTGGAGACTCTGTTGCACTGTTGTATTAAATCAAAGGTCTTGAAACCAGCCAAGCAAATTCATTCCCAGTTATTAGCTTTAGCTACTGGAATTGAAATTGAATATGGGTTTTTGAGTTCCAAGCTTGTAGGAGTTTATGCGGGTTGCGGGGATGTCAGTTCTGCGGCGAAAGTCTTTGAGTCGATACAGAAACCAAGTGTTTTTGCGTGGAATTGGATGATTTCAGCTTCAGCTTTTCAAGGAGATTATGAAAATGCTTTAAAATACTTCTGTCAGATGCAAAAAGCTGAAGTTTTTTCAAATAAGTATACATTTTCTTGTGTTCTAAAAGCTTGTGTAGGTTTAATGGATATAAGAAAAGGAAGGGAACTTCATTGCATGGTAATTAAAACTGGGTTTGGTTACGAGGTGTCAGTGATGAATTCACTGATAGATATGTACAGTAAATGTGGGAAACTAGAATTTGCTCGCAAGTTGTTTGACGAAATGAGGGACAAAAACGTTGCTACTTGGACGTTGATGATTTGTGGGTATTCTCATAAAGGAGAACTTGAAAAATCCTTGAGACTTTTCGAGCAAATGAAGCTGCAAGGATTTGAGCCGAATGAGTTCACCTGGAATGCAGTGATAACAGGTTTTGCACAAAATGGCTATTGTGATAAAGCATTTGAACTCTTCCGTAAAATGAAAGCGGGAGGAATAACCCCAGACTTGGTTACTTGGAACGCGATGATTTCAGGTTTTACGCGAAACCATCAAAGTGAAGTAGCTTTGATGTTATTCAGAGACATGCTGATTTTAGGACCTCATCCAAATTCAGTCACCATTGCTGGGCTTCTACCTGCATGCGGCTTTACAGGCACGCTACATGCAGGAAAAGCAATACATAGCTTGATCCTCAGAAGGAAACTCGGTATGAATATCTTTATGGTTACAGCTCTTATCAACATGTATTGCAATTGTGGAAGTGTGAATTATGCCTTGAACGTGTTTGACCAGACACCAAAGGGTGACGTCGCAGCCTGGAATGCCATGATTGGGTGTTACAGAAAGCATGGAATGGTTCCAGCTGCAATCAAATTGTTTGAGAGAATGCAGAAAGAAAATGTGCAGCCAAACCAAGTCACATTTACTAGTGTTCTTTCTGCTTGCAGCCATGGCGGTTTGGTCCAGAAGGGTTTGGAGATATTTTCGCATATGAAAGAGAAGTCTGGAATTGAGTTATCACAAGAACATTTAGCTTGTATGATCGATATTTTAGGCCGTTCAGGGAGACTTACAGAAGCATATCAACTGGTGAAGGGAATGGGTGAAGAGATAAATGAGTCTATTATCGGAGCTTTCCTAAACGGATGCAGAATCCATGGAAGAATTGATTTAGCTATGGGAATGGCAGAGGATATTCTTGGGATGGATTTGAAAAAACCAGGAGGCTTTGTGACTTTGTCAAATATTTGTGCTGCTAATGAAGAGTGGGAAATGGTGGAGAATGTGCGGGAACTGATGAAGAAAAAGAGGGTCCATAAGAAAGCTGGATCTAGTTGGATATCCAATTGCAGTTCTCCATTTTATCAAAAAAATGGTTCCGAACTTGATACCAAAAAGGGATCAACCCCTTGTACTATAAAAGAACAAAAAGGCAGTACAACAGCTTCATTTTGTCAGCTCCAAGAAGTAGGACATTAGGACTATAACCTCAATTACAGTATTACAGTGTATGCTATCATCCATAATTATAAATATCTTCAAGTTTCTGTTCCATCGAAAATGAAGATCTTCAAATTTTATAATAATGTGACTGTGGAACTGGAAAACAAGTTTTACACTTTTGCTGGCGTTAAAGATCTAACTTCAGATTCTTGCGTCTTTCAAATTTTAGCACTTGATGAAGGATCATTCTTTCTATCCTGTAATGCTTGAGCTCTCGCTTGCAAGTATAGGGCTAACGAACATAAAGCCAAGAACTGCATAATTTTAAACGACGATCAGGGAACAAGAAAAAATCTCCATTAACACTAAAACTGAGACTGCACATTGTTTTATCTTAAACACCCACCTCCAAAATGACTGATCCAAGGAAAACCCACATCATGATTTCCCAATTTGAATCCATGAAATTGTAGAACGAGTCAAGATTGCTGGCTCTATAGGCCGGTAACCACGAATCATTCTACTTCGGTGAGTTTGAAGGTTAACGAAGAAAAGAAAATAGTTGAATGTAATTGAGGTTAAGCGTTTTACCTGACTCAATCTAAAACCAAAGAATAAGAAGGACCAGAAGGCCCCAATCCCTATCTCGTACAGAACAAGCATGGCCATGAATGCAAAATACTGGTTGATCTTAGTTAAGGAGTTGCTCATGTTGTAGGAAAGAAAAATGACAGCAGAATTCACATCAAAATGAAAATGTATTTTCTAACTTTTTGATAAAAGGATACAAAATTCTGATTCCCGACTCTTTTTCCGATAAACCAGAACAAAGAAACGAAAATGAGAGTTGTAACAAATGACATGAGAAGGAATAGAGACCTGCCAACAATGCAGGTAATAATAAGAAGAACTCAGAAGCCTTATGCAGGCGTTTACAACTAAGGGAGAGCATATAACCAAAAGATGAAGCAAAAAAAACAAAATTAAAGTTAAGATAAAAGGGAAATTCTAGGTTGCGCGAGAACAACAACCAGAGAGAGCTAGCAACTCAAAAAACAACATGCAATCGCAATAGACTGAAATTTTATGATTATCCACAAGACCTATAACATATCTTGACAATCTTTCTACGAAGAAGGAAACCCCAACCCCATCATAATACATTTCAAAATCGTTACTTTACATAATTAGGCGTTTGTTTGAAAAGCAACAGTACAGTATTCACCTGCTACTATGAGGTTATTCACAAGAACAGGATGCATCTATGTTATATGGATTCATCAAGTGATAAAAGGAAAGTAGAAAATTGATGTAAACGAGAAGGCGAAAGATTTACCATGTCATAGAAGTGCTATCTTTTTTTTTTTTTCCGTAAAAGAGGCAAACCTCGTGCATTCAAACAGAATTAGGATTGTTACATGACTGACTTTAGAGATTACAACCATTACAACGTTTTCAAAGACAACATATTCAAAGATTAAGTTACCAACATCAGTACTCAGGACTCTCCACAGGTTAGAGAATTCCACCATTACAACCATCAAAACCATCAAGTGCCAAATGCAGATAGACTGAAGTGGGTTAAATGGACAAATTTGGACTGGTATAAACAAAACCAACCAATTTAACATTACTGCACAAGGCAGAGATGTTAGGGTCAACAAGTGACCCATCCATTTCTCAAGGGTTTTCATAACTAGGTTAAATGGCCATGTTTGGGTTGTAGAAGACAACATCAAACAATTTAACAACACTGCACAAGGCAGGGAAGTTAGGATCAGTAAATGACCCATCCATTTCTCAAGATTTTCCATAATAAAGTAATAAACTAAAACTAAAATGTAGCAGAAAGTAACAAACTCAATCGGAATCGGTCTTTGGCGATCTGAAACGGTCTGAACCGGTAAGCTGTGGTCTGAATCGGTCTGAAGAAGTGTCTGAAGTGGCTTTTGAGTCTCAGTGACTGGTGTTGCTGCTGTTGATGTTATTGTTGCTTTTGTTGCTGTTGTTGTTGATGCTGGTTTAGCTTTCGTTGCTGCTGCTGTTGAAGTATTCAATGCTAGTCTTGTTCTTGCTGAAGGTGATATTCTTTTGGAAACAACCTCTCCAGTTGAGCTAACCAACATCATGATTTGAAAGATTCGAAACGTCAAGAGATAGATTCGAACCCCAAACAAGGAAATCAGCAAAGGAATTAGGGTCAAGGATGATAGAAAAACCAGTGGAAGAAATACCCTAAATCTAGCAAATAAAAGCTAAAAAACAATAGAAAAATGGTAGAGAGGGTGGTAGAACTATTGATGAGTTAATTGTTTGTGATGGTCTGCTCAGATTCGCCCCCATGGGAGCAAATCTGAGCAGGAGGCAATTAGGGTCTGAAGGTTTCTGTTATCTCAAGGGGGGAAAAGAGAGGAAAGAGAAAGATTGTAGGGATATTGTGATAGCCCCGCGTAAGGACTCATACGATTCTTGACGATTAACCATCTAGATCAGTTCAAGTAGTTCAAGATCAAAACACTCAGTCTGAAATCTTACAGTGCTTTTAAATGACTTCTGAGTATTGCGACTGGTGAGGGAAACAACTATGGAAGACGCGTTGAACTTATGCAAGTCAGGTGGGGTTTGATTTTCCTGGGAACAGATCAAGTGACTTAAATGTTTTACTTAATTCTGCACACCATCTAAGGACAAAACATCCAACGGTCATGATGATTCTACTGTTTTTTTTTCTCTTGTTTTGAAGCATCTAAGATGCACCCTTTTGATCTTTGTGATTGACGTAAACTGAATATACTCGCAAGCACAAATAGTCAATAGTCAATAAGTGTGTCTATTTGGTCCGTTTGGTCAAATTTTTTTTTATTAGTTTGTCTTACATGGGGTTAGTCCTCGAGTGAGTTGGGGGGAGTTGAGTGTATTTTAAATCTTGGGGATTTTGAGAGAGTTTGAGAGAGTGTAGGGAGTTTGAGAGAGTTTGGTGTTTTTGAGTTCAGGGAGTTTGGGGAAGTGTAGGGAGTTTGAGAGAGTTTACTAGAGGGAGTTTGGGGGAGTTTTAGAGAGTTCATTCCTAACTCATTCTCTTTTAAGAAACAACAAATCCTCATTTGCAAGTAATACATGACCTGCAAAACTGCACTCGAGCCATGGCTAACAACAACACATAACCAAGGAAAAACTGCACTCGTAGCACATGACCTGATCTTCGTAAGCTCCCATTTAGTCATTCACCACACACCTAGATACAACCCACACTTCACCTGACCTTCACCACAAGTATTTACTTCCAAACTTAGACCAAAACTTTCATTCTCCCCTTCTCTCTGCCAGGTGACACCCATTCGGTATACAAGATATAACCGGTGCCCCTTGTTAGCAGTACATAAAATCATGGAAAAATGCATTTCATTAAATTAAAGTTCACATTACAAACCAGTGAACATATTATACCTATAGGTAAATGAAGCAACTAGATTTGTAAGATAAAGAAAAAGAATTCAAAGTGTCAAATGGTGAACAACACATTAACAAGTGGATTTAGGATTTTGGTTTAGACCACAAACTTCATGACAACTAGTAGTAGGAAACAAATAAATTAAAGGTCACTGATGGAGGAAACCATTATGTCGATGCTGGGGAAAATATGTACTCCCTTGCTCCATAAATCAACACAACTGATCCAACAGTTTTAACACATTTCAAGCACTTAACGCCCCCATTCTAATCATACAGATGTTGCCAACACCCATGAAAAGAAATTCATAAAAGAATATGCGAAAACAGTAAGAATTTTAGACATTAATTCACATATCAAATAATATCCATCAGATTTGTGTCCCCATGAGATACATTCATGGTACAATGCATAACGGGAGAAGAAAGAATTAGCTAACAGTATAAAAAGATGCAAATTTAATCAAATAGCCAACTTGTTTATACATGAACTTGCAATTGTATTGAAAGTCGCACAAACTAGTATTGAATTGGACAAAGTACTGTGCTGTTTCGATGGGATTGCTGATGATTATAGAAATTGGAAATGTGCTGTTGTGAGTTGGGTTCTGCGGAGGAAGTTGATTGCAGCTTAGTTGAAGTCATGGAGTTAATTGGCCTGAGAAGGTGCAGTTCAAGGAGGATGCATAATAATACCAGCTTAAAGAAACGAGGGTTTTGATTGTTTATGGGAAATCCTTTACTATTATGGAATAAACCTCAAAAACTGATATGGAAAACAATCAAAATAGGACACAAAACAGACTATAAATAATCAAAACAAATAATCATGGAGATCAAAGAAGAAAAAAAGATGAGAAACAAAAAACCTAAAAGCTGAAGCGTTTCATCTTCTTTCTCCAACCAAAGTCACTCCCAAATCTCTACTCTTTTGAGAGATTTGTGTACAAGAAAAAATACACTATCAACTCTCCAGAACTCCCCAAAACAACCAACTCCCTAGCATTCTAGGGTTTTACCACTAACAGGGATTTCAAGAGCTTTTCTCAAACTCTCCCACGACTAACGGGTGTTTTCTAGGGAGTTTGGAAAACTCTTCTGAACTTTCTCACGACTAACGGGGATTTTGAGAGACTCTCTCGAACTCCCCCACGACTAACGGGAAAAAACACAACTACACCCAACTCCCCCAACTCCCTTGAGGACTAACACCCTGTTTGTGTGAGCAATACCTACGCGGAAGGAATTACGTCATCAGTGAGGTTATCATTTCTAAAATACTACTGTATTACAAATATCATTTTCTCTCTTATTCTTCTCTCTTCGTAATGATAAATAGAAACACTGGAACTATCTTTTGAAAAAAATTAATAAATTTTATATATTCGGAAAGCTTTGGATGAGATCTTTCCAACGAATATTGTTGTTGCTATATTTCGAAGCTTTTAATTTTTATCTTATTTTTTAGTTAAAAAATCAATTATAAAATGAATTATCATACAAGTTCATTCTACAAAACGAACTATTTGAATGAACTATCATATTTTTTTTTCATAAAAGAGGGAAAAACCTCAAACATACAAAGATCTTGAACGCCTCCTGATAAACTCGTTTGTGTTTGTTACAAGCACATTCCAATTTTGAATATCTAAATAGGTCATTATTGCTATCAAACTTTCGTCTCTCCAATTATTCTGGATAGAGAATCTATTACAAAACACCGACAAATTTGCTGCCCAAATAATGTCATATCTACTTATTAAAACAAAAGCTATAGCCTTAAAATTTATATCAAAGTGCGAATTAATTCCAAAGTTAGAGCTCTGTTGAAATCTTCTTTCTCTAGCTTTAACATACATATCTATGAGTATTGTGAGAGTGGGTTGCGAATCACTTTGGAAGATGATATGGTATCCACTCATTTCAATTGCCCATTTTAAAGCCGCCTCGGCTCCTGCCACTTCTAATTGTTCTCTGGTAGTACAACTTGTCCAACTACCCCTAGCTTCAATTTTTCTACCTGCATAATCAATCATTGTTAGGCCAATTCCAGAACTGGTGATAGGATCATGCATAGATAAAGCTACATTTATCTTTATTGCCATGTATCCTAAATTCTCCTGTGGTTGGATGCTACTAACAATCAACGAATCATCATTTAAAGGATTGTAATACAAAGTTTGCATAATATTATAGTCTTTTTTGTTAACCCACATAAAACTATTTATGAACTTTACTATCTTCCTTGCTGTTTTAGCACTATTTTGAGTTTCCTTCTTGAAAACACTATTACATCTTGCCTTCCAAACATGCCACGTTACAATACTAAAAAAAAACCTTCCATTCCATTTCATATTTTCCTCCATCTCTTCGTGTAAACCATCCATTTAGCCATTCATGAAACATGTTAGCACTTTCAATTACATTATTCATATTAAAGTTAAGATGCATCCATACCTGTTTGGTGAAGTTACATTTCATAAACAAATGAGTAAGAGATTCCTCCTTCTCATTGCAAAGTTTGCAGCAAACATCTATATCTGGTATTATGGCGGAAACTCTCACACTATTTGGAAGTATAGAGTGTGATGCCTTCCAGACAAAGGTTTTGATAGAAGGAGTGATTTTCATTTCCCATATTTTGTTCCAATGCATATTAGTTTATTCTGCACAATTAATCCATTTGTATAAAGATTTAACATTAAAAATACCTGTGTTGCTAAGAGTCCAGAGAGGGGCATCTGCCGAACCATTGTCAGGAATTTGTATCTGCTTTATCTTGTCGACAGTAACTCTATCAAAGCAACATGTTAATTTTGTTATATCGCAAGTTTTATTAGCTGAGATCAAATGACAGACTTTGGTTATACCTGCATTCACTGTCAAAGGTTTGTTTCCAGTTGGCTTTACATCTGGGATCCAATAGTCATCCAAAATATCTATGCTTTCTCCATTTCCCAATTTCCAAAAACAATATTTCTTTAAATAAGCTATTCCTAGTAATATACCTTTCCATATCCAACTGTCACTTTGGTTTGGAACTATATTTATATGAAGAATATCACACAAAGGATAATACTGAGCTTTAAGAGATTTTGCCATCAAAGAGTGAGGATTTTCATGCAATCTCCATCCTATTTTAGCTAACATGGCAATGTTAAACATTTTCATATTCTGAAAGCCTAAACCTCCCTCCTATAAAGATTTACATAGCCCATCCCACCCTATAAGACAAATTCCTTTTTTACCTTTCTCTTTCAAACCATTTTCATCTCTTCCCCACCAATAGTTTCTTTGCAGTTTAGTGATGTCATTACAAGTCTTAACAGGTATTCTAAAACAGTTCATTTGGTAAACACAAATGGAAGAAGTAACATTTTTAATCATTACAGTCCTACCTGTAGGATTTAGTAACTGGCCTTTCCATCCTATCAATCTGTTTTTCATTTTCTCTACTAACGGTTCAAAACATTTTATCTTTGAAGTGTAAGTGAATAATGGGGACCCTAGGTATTTATCATTTATAGGTATTTCATTAACCCCTAGGATTTGCTTCACACTATTTCTAATTGTAGGATCAATTTTTGGACTAAAGAAGACCCCAGACTTGGTCAGATTGATTAACTGACCAGATGCATCCCCAAAATCCTTAAAAAGATTAACCAGATTATTGCTAGTAGTATCATCAGCATCACAAAAAATAATACAGTCATCTGCGAACATTAAGTGACTAATAGAAGGGGCATTGTTGGCAATTTTTATTCCTTTTATCTGGCCTTGGTCTTCAGCATGCATCAGAGTTCTCGAAAGAGCCTCCATACAAAAAAGAAATAGGTACGGAGATATAGGATCTCCCTGTCTTAAACCCCTAGTTGGCTTAAAGAAGTTAGTAGGGGAACCATTTATAAGAATAGCCAAAGTAGTAGTTGAGATACACATTGGTGAATAAGATTACACCAATTTTCATTGAAGCCCATTCTTTGCATGATTCGGATTAGAAATTCCATTCCACTCTGTCGAAAGCTTTCGACATGTCAATTTTTAGACCCATAAAATCTTTCTTTTTACTTTTTCTCTTTCTCATCTTATGAATTAATTCATGGGCTATAGTAATATTTTCAGAAATCTGCCTTCCAGGAATGAAGGCAGATTGAAATGGTGATATAATTTTGCTAAGAAGACCTTTCATTCTATTAGCCATTAGTTTAGAGATAATTTTGTAAGTTGTGTTAGCTAAAGCTATGGGTCTAAATTCAAATTGGAGTGATTGGGTTCAAAGTTTTAGGGATGAGAGAAATGAATGAGGCATTCATTTCTTTTGACATATAACCTGTTTCAAAAAATACCTGTATCATTTTAGTTAAGTCGGGGCCTACAGTTTCCCAATTCTGTTGAAAGAATATAGGTGGGAATCCATCTGGCCCTGGACTTTTGTTAGGTTCCATAGAGAAAAGAGTTTGTTTTATTTCAGCCATAAAAGGAGTGGTGCATAACTTTTCATTGTCAACAAAGTCAATACTAACATGAATTCTATCAATCATGTTTTGGTCCAAACAAGGATTTACAGTTGTAGCTATTTCATGAAAGTGTTTAGTAATACAAGAGACAATTTCAGGTCTACTATTAACCCATACATCATTTTTGTCTTTTAGGGTTTCTATCATGTTTCTTCTAAACCTCTGTTTAGCCCTAGCGTAAAAGTATCTAGTGTTTCTGTCTCTTAACAGAATATTTTGATCCCTACTTTTATCCTTCCAAAAATTTTCTTGTATATTGTACTAGTCCGTAAGTTTGTTTCTAAGGTTCGCAATTTCCCTGTTTTTATTAGGATAGCTGTTTCTACTGTTTGTTTTCTTAAGTTCAGCTTTAATCATTTCTATATTTGTTTTAATATTGCCAAAAGAGTATTTGTTCCATCCTCTAACGACATGTTTAACAAAAGTAAGTTTCTTAATCATTGTATGATCTCGGGAGCCTCTAATCTCCTTTTCCCAACAAGCATGGATTAAAGGTTTACATTCCTCATGTTTTATCCAGTCGCCAAAATATTTAAATGGGGTAGGCCCATCATTCCAAGTATTATGAGTGTTAAGAACTATAGGCACATGGTCAGAGGCAAGAGGCCCTAGATGTTTAATACTAGAATTAGGGAAGTTAGTAATCCACAAGGAATTACCTAAAGCCCTGTCAAGTCTCTGTTCTATAATATCATTATCCTTTTTGTGATTATTCCAAGTAAAAGTGTAACCAGAGAAGCCAAGATCAATTAGACCACATAAGTTAATAAGATTATTTAAAACATCAGTTTCACTATTGTTAAAAGTAAATCTACTTTTCTTCTCTTCAGCATGCAACACTACGTTTAGGTCACCTATGATAACCCATGGTTTGTTCATACCGTTAGCTAGGTGCTTGATAATATTCCATGACTCAAGTTTCAAACGAGTGTAAGGACTACCATAGAAGCATGTGAGAATCCATTCTACATTATTATTATTCGGAAGAACAACAACATTGATGTAGTTATACACATGATCAGTAATAGTAAGTTTCATATTGTTTTTCCAAATCAAACAAAGACCTCCAGCACTACCTCTAGGAGGAACTAGCCAGTAGTTATAAACATCTAAACTCCTCAAAATGTTATGCATTGCTTTATTTTGTTGTTTAGTCTCAGATATGAACAAAATGTCAGGGTTTGTTGTATTTAGAGTGTTAAGCAAACTCTTTTTGGTATCATTACCACCAAGGCCTTGGCAATTCCATGATAAAACACTAATAAATTCCCAGAAATATGAAACAATGGGATATTCGACAACACGGATTAAATTATTAGAAATGTAATCTACCAATACAACATAAATTATGGTTACTTTACCATTAAAGTTTGACTTACAGATATAAGTGCAATCAGAAATAATAAAGTAAAAGTGAGTTTTCAAATTCACATTCAAAGAGTCAAATATGCAAATACTCAAGTAATGTATAGGCATGTACTTATTTTCTATGTAGTCGTATTTTAATAGATCATTTTTAAGTAACTTATCAACAAAAAGTTTGTGTAAATGAGTTTTGAGATTCAGGGGTACCTTATGATTGACCTGAAACTTTGTCTTGTTCAGGAAATTATCCATTTTCCCCAATTGAGAGAGAATATTGGTGTTGCAATCAAACGAAACATTTTGGTGACCATCCGAATCGAAATATTCCTCAATTGCATGGTAATTATCTAGCGCACCAGAGATCCAAGAGAGATAGAGAAAGAAGATAATTAACTTCCTACAAAACCTAATTTCCAACTTTTTCTTCTCCGAATTGTGGCCTGTCATCCAAAATTTCTTGCCTTTAACAGTAGAAACATGTTGTATTGTGCTTTGATTTTCCTTTTCTTTATACATCTCAAAAAGAACATGGGGAATTTGAGAGAGGTAAGGATTAAATTGGACGACTGGTAGGCTTACAAAGATGCCTACGACTATGTCTACTGTAAGTGCACATGCCTATTGGAGGCAAGGGCAAGCACAGGTCGATCCCACAGAGAAGTGGTGTGTATGTGAGTTGATCTCAAGGCTTTACTTAAACTGATTTCAAGAGAGTGACAGAGTAATGGTTTGTTGTCGAAATGACTAGGTTGGAATGGTGACTGTGACTCTAAACTAAGGTAATGATAAGCACAAAGTGTTGGAACTGATGATTTTGTGACACTAGGGTGATTAAACTCACCACTTAATCCTATACTAAGGTAAACAAATTCTACTTATGCTCTTATCCTTCCCTTGAAGGTTTCAGGTGGAGATTATGTTAATTGCATTCACTAATTAACCCCTAGTATAGAGTGTCTTCTTACAGTACACTCTATCACAAGCTAATTTGCTCAACAATTAGCAAATAACCTAATACAATAAACACATTAAGAACATAAGATGAATCATGAATTAAATTAACATAGGCTTAAGAGTTTGTTCTACACCCTAGCAGAGGTGATTAGAACATTATGCAAAGAAAATAAACAAACTTCAAATTAAGTTGCAAAACTAAACCCTAAACAGCCTGTCTATTTAACAAATGAAGAACAACTCTATATAAAACTCACAAACACTCAAAACTTGCAATTAATGCTCACCCAACCTCTTTCCTCCCTTACTCGTCTCTGAATCGACCATGCATGGTTGTTGGAGAAACCCTAGTTCTAACTTATCTCTAACCTAGCTTCTAAGGTATGGAGAAGCTATGAAAGAGATAAGTCGAAGTAGGGAGATGGCGGAGCAGGTGCTGATGGCGCTGGTGCGGCTGTGGCTGCTGGTGTCAGGGGAAGGAGATGGTGGTGATGGCTCTGCACTGTCAGGGAGAGGGAGGAGGAAGAGAATGGGTTTTCTCTGATGGTGTCGGAGAAGAAAGAGAAGATGGAAGAGAAAATGGGTTTGGCCGACTGGGTATAGGTGTAGGTGATTTTTGCTGTGGAGCGGGGGCATCGAGTTTTGATGGGAAGGACGGAGCGAGCATAGGATGCATAGGATGGAGATCTCAACGGCCCAGGGTGATGTGCGGTTTTGGTGTTGAGCGGGAGCAGCAAGAATTGATGTGAGGAAGGCAGCGAGCGTTGGATGTTGATGGAGCAAATCTGACGGCTCAGAGGGAACGGGTTCGGATCCGGGTCGTGGCTAGCTCAAGCCCATGTCTTGTAAATGGGTTGCTACTTGTTGGGTTGCAACTGATACGCGTGCGGGCTTTGGCTTTTTGCTCCATAGACGCTTGCCTCCAATTTTCTGCTCTTTTGGCTCCTCCATTTCTCCGAACTTTATTTATTATCTAAAAACACAAAATTAATTAGTACAAATATTTATTCTTGAAAACAAGGAAAATACAGAATCTGGGATAATATCTGATTTCTGAGCACAAAAGATGAGTTAAATGCCAATAAATAGATGTAGAAATATGCAATATTTGGCACTCATCAAATACCCCCAAACCTGAATTTTACTTGTCCTCAAGTGAAACAGAAATTAGGAAATCCTAACTATACCACTGTCGCTGGTCTCTCGAATGCATTTAGCGTATGCACTAAGCCTTTAAACCCCTAGGTGTCCCTAGTGGACGAGTTGTAGAGGTGTACCAGAGGTGTACCCACAAAACCTTCTCCAACTTCAGAGTGTAAAAGAGTCTCAAGCATCCAAGGAGCTATGAGGACATAAAGTTTCTGCATGCTAGTAACAAGAAGTTAGAACTATCAAAGAACGCATTCTCATCCTTAAGTGCTGAGCGAGAAATAACCATACCATATGAAAGAAATTCGGATTCGATTGTGATCATAAGCCTCGACTTCTGCCTCACCATTAGGGTTTTATGATAATTGCACTCAAAAAGATCGCTTTTTTAGTCTCTCATGTGTGCGAGCGGGAATAAAGAGAGAAATCCTGCACACGTTGAAGGTAAGAAGGATAACCTTCCGAAATAATTTACGGAGACTCCACGAAAGTGTGGACAAAAAGAATCTTTTCTCGATGATCTCTAAGAAAGGAAATCAACCATTAGCAAGGATGGGAGTACTCACTTACCTTCTCACCCGATCGGCAATTAATATCACTCTCTCAGCATTCATAGAAACGTCTTCAATCTTCGGTCTTCAAATGTTGATGACGAACTTCTGGAACTTCACAAAAACTTGACAAACATATTTTTTGTTATTTTTTTTTTATTTTTTATTTTTTATTTTGTAATATGATGATAACTAGACTCAGAAAAATAAACAACATTTTTTTTTTCTTCAAAGAAATACATGAAATGAAAATAACAATAAAACAATAAAACTTGTATTTTCTTGACTTCGTAAACTTCACTAATTCTCATCTTATTTTCTTTTCTTTTCTTTGTTGCATGTAAACCTTGGACTATTTCAACTTTTCTTCAAATATTCTGATGATGCTCCGCTTGCTGACGATGATGTGTTTCTATGAATCTGTTGATGTTGTTGAGAGGGAGAGAGTGATGCTAACTGCAAATCGGTATTTAGAAGAAGTTTTCATCTTTAAACGTCACCCTCATGATTGACGGAATTAGCACTCAAGAGATCAAAAATAGTGCTGAAAGTGGTGCGAAGTTGGGTAGCTCACCATTCCTACCCGGAATTGACGTACGGTGACACACACTCTAACAAATTTTCTAGAAAGTCACAAAGAGTGAAGGTCGGTACCTCGCTTGATGTAAAATGGGTAGTCTCCACTATGGGTGATCACAATTCTACTACCGAATATCTAAACAAAGACATAATTCGCCCTCCGGTATGGTTAAATCCAACTTTAACGCTCTAATCAACTAAGAAACCCGATTGTGTTCTCCAGTACTTCCAATTTCTGTTATTTCGGTCAGACTCTCTATGTAAACATAGCTAGAAGCATGCTAGTGACTCTAAAATCTCTAAAAGTTGGAGGTTTTTATGCAAGTATGTACAAAGAGTTTTTTTTTTTTTTTTTTTAAAGTAAAAGAAAGACTAAAAACTCTATATGCAAAAAAACTCTATATGCAAATGTACCCCCAAACCTAAATCAAACATTGTCCTCAATGTGTCAACAAATAATAAACAGTCACATACCATGAGAACTATGCTGATAAGAGAAAAGGGAAGAGATTACCGGATGTCGGCGGGAGCAAGGTTAGAGCTTCATTTGTCAAGGCTAGAATCCCACATTCTCAGCGGAGATCATATCGGATTAGCATAATATATGCGCAAGAAGACTCAACCGATTCAAGAAGGAAAAATTTAACAAGTCCTACTGGATTATATACAATGAAAATTCACCATATACCAACAATCTAAAGAGTTGAGGATCAACCCAAAAGACGATATGTACAAACATCAACAACCTTACACAAATATAACATGAGAGTGCAGGAAAGATTGCATACGTGAACAAGTTACCCCCAAACCTAAACTTGTCAACAGATGTGTTCTTGAGCACAAAATCTTGCAATTTTAAAGGTACATCATGCAAAAGGTCTAACTCAAAATGAGTTTTGCTAAGAACAGGCAGATATACACATTCCAACTGTGGCTCCTTAAAGGCGTTATACTTTGATGCAAAATAGTCCAAGAGGACTTGGGAAGCACAAAGCTCTAGGCCTAAATTAGGCATTTTCAGAAAAGTTGGTTTTGCAATTTTGTTACAAACTACACCTAGGTTTGGTGGAGGAATTTCAATCTGTGCCTTAGGAGAGAGATTAGGTATATCTAAGTTGTTTTCATGTATAAGATCATTTGCACCATCACACACTTTCCTAAGGTCAGAAGAAGAAGGTAAATCATGTTCACATGCATAGAACAAATCATCAATCTCCATGTCATAATCATCATTATCCAAAATTTCAATCTCATGCATAAGATCATTGGTGTCAAAAATCTCAGCATTCCCCAAGTCACAAACAGGTGGTATAGCATGCTCATTTTCAGTGAACAATTGCACAGACTCCAATTCAAAGAAAGACAAGTATGAATATTAGAAGAAGCATCATTCATAGGGTTCACAGAAGAGAAACTTAATGTCTCTGAACCTAAAGATTCCACTACATTTTCAAAGTACACATGCTCTTCATATTCATCATCATCATCATCATCATAACACTGCATTTCCATATTCAAAATTGTAGCATTTTTAGTGCACTTATCTACCTCTAGATTAGGTTCATATTCAGTGTTAGTTGCATGAGTGGGAATATAAACACTATTTTCAAAATTATCAGAGATAACAAACATCCTATCATGAACTTCCTTCCATTCTTCATTTTGTAACCGAGTCAGATTCATTTGAATCATCATAGTGAGTTGTTCAATTGAAGGGGAGTCTTCACTAATGGGTGTGCATGCCTCATATGGATATTCACTGCATGGTTGTGCACAAGGTTCACTAGAGAAGGGAAATTCAGACATGTTGCTATATGGATGATCATGCATTGCATTCAATTCAAACCTAGCATTGTTTTGCTCTATGAGCATGAGGTTTTCCTCCACTGAGTGCATATACGGAGTTGGGGGAGTATAAAATTGTTCAACTCCCCACTGTGGTTGATGATACATGTGGTCATAATGATTAGGGTATGAGTATTCAAGGTCAGGGCCCTGAGAAGGTTCATAGTATTCCCTAAAATCACTATGGTATGTGGGGGGTTCGTAACATGAATCATGCCCGTAAGAAAGTTCTCTGATGGATTTGTTTTCATCCCCGATTCTGAGACCAAAATCCTGACATGGTCTAGCAACTCAATTTGAATTCAAAAAGAAACATATCTTAGCACACATCAAGCATGTATAACCAATGATGTCTCAAAACAGGGAAGCTAAGCCCACAGGGGTGCTTGGTGTTGCTGCAAATGTGCGGCCCAAGTTATGCAAAGCCCAGTTTAGGTGGGCTTCAGTTTGGTTTAAGTGGGCTTCAAGTTTGGTTTATGTGGGCTTAAAGTTTGGTTTATGTGGGCTTCAAGTTTATGTGCATGCACAGATCAGTGTTTATGCAAAGCCCAAAGGTTGGCAGGAGCAGAGCCCAGTGATTGGGCTTCAGGGTATGTGCAGGGTTTAGTGATCACAGGTAAACATCAAAGGTTAATAGGGTAGCTAGTTCAACACTCTCATGCAGTAAAGATAACTTATTAGTGTGGCTAGTCTATCGGTTAATCAAACAGATTTTGTATAGCCAATACAATCTCAGTTCACCAAAGCAACTCTCTCATGTGTTAGGACTATGCTTGTACACAGAAATTCACAGATATAGTGCCTATCAGCTGCAGGCAATGATACTCAGTAAATTTACAGAAATTCACAGAAATTCACAAATCACACAGAAATGATACTCAGTTGCAGGCAATAGTGCTTCAATGGAAAGGCTGGCCCTAGGATATGTGCATACAGCTCTGTGATGTTATACTTTCGACAAGCATTAATGCGCAAAATTCAGAGATTCACAGATGCACAGATTATGTTGCACAGGTTGTGTGCAGGTCACAGCACAGCACAGGATTAGGCAGATGCACACGAAATATAGAATGCAAGGTGCACAAATTCAATATGTTGCAAGGGTCAACAGGGTCAGTCGACCTCAAGTTTTACAGATGTATGCACAGAAATTGCAGGGCTTCCAGGGGTTGGATAATCTAGTGCTAGTTCAGGGTTGAGCATGCATAAGAGTACATGCCATCAACTCTCTCAGTTGACTCCAGCTGGGGCTACAGCTAACTTGGCTAACCAAGTTATATCTCAACTCAACAGCTACGGGGGCTGGAGTTGGTGCTTGTTAAGGCAAAGAATTTAATGCACAAATCTCCCAAGAGCAAAAGGTTTCAGCCGACACAATTTTGCTTCAAACGTCACAGAGTTATGCACACAATTTCGAGATTCCAGGGGAGACTAGTTTAACAGACAGTCATGATGTGCCACAGGACAATGCTTATGACAATCAATTTCAGGGATGAATGCACATGTTATGCTGAGATTAAAGGAACAATCAGTGATATAACCATTCAGCTAGGAAGTAGGTACTCCACTAGCATATGAGCTTGCACAAAGATACTATATGTGGCTAGTGCATTATGCAAGCACAGATTCAAGATGCAGCACAAGGTCAAGGTTGAGCACCACTGGCAATCAGCCAAGGCAAGCAGCCACAGGGTCAGGGGTATGCTCAGGGTTGTCGGAATCAACCGGGGTAGTGGATATCAACTATCACAGTCGCCTTCACTTGGGTTTTCAGGGAGCTTGGCTATCTAAGTTTAAGCTCAACTCACAGCTTCAGGGGCTGGAGTTCAATATCTCACAGGGAAAATGCAGCCAGCTCAGCCAATGGTTCAATGCACAGATTACGAGAACAAGGGGCGGGAGTGCATGGATCAGCAAAATAGCATTGAAGCACAACTCATGGATCCGCATATACATACAAGTCAGCACAAGGATATCGCAAACTCAGCTATCATGTATGAGGTCAACGATCAAGGAACCATTCACATGAACATTATAAATAGCAGGGGAGGCTCAGGGCACTACAAGGCTCAGCAGATATCACAGGGCGATACAATACGCTTGTTATGGCTCATTCACAGGCTAACCTCAAAATCACATGTGACAGGGCAATACACTATGCTTGTTGTGGCTTCTAAGATAGCATGTGGATAATTCAAAAGATCATGGAATACTAACAATTGCAGAGGCTCAGGGTTTTCAAGTTTCTAATTTATCATGCATTCAGGGTGTATCACACATACATCACACTAGTAGTAGAGTTAGAAAGCAATACCACCAGTATTAAACTGGGTTTAGGCACTCCACAGATTCTGCTCCTTTTCTTCTCCTCCTTGGCTTATGCTCTAGCAGCACCACAAGTACCTGTAGGCTCAAAGGAGGGTTTTAGCACACAGTTTTGCACTGGAAGAGCAAGGGTAGAATAAAACAAAACAATGAATCAGAGATGCAGGATATTAATGCATACAATTGCAGCTATCTTCAAGCAAGCAATACAGTTCACTAAGCTACAGAATGTTATTATACTATGAAGTATCTACCAAACTGAAGGGAGTTACAGCTAGAAATGCAAAAGCAACAGACTAATAAACTACATGTCTCCTAATGTAAATCTAAGTTGTACTAATATAATTTACATCAGCTAAAGTTACAGCATGCTCAGATGGAAAGCTTGGACTGGAATTATGCACAGCTAAGTTATACTAATGATGCAGGGTATAGAACAGATAGTTCAATGATTAAGTTACACTACAACACAAAAAGTTAAGTTACTGCAGATGCAAGATGAATATGCGGGTTGCACTGGCTAAGTTATACTAACAACAATGGATAAATAAAGGAAGTTTCTAACACATATACACAAAGTTTAACATGAAAATCAGTAAAGAAAAGACTATGGAACTACACAGTGCACTACCAAATCCCCGGCAGCGGCGCCAAAAACTTGGTAGGCTTATAAAGATTCCTACGACTATGTCTACTGCAAGTGCACAGGCCTATTGGAGGCAAGAGCAAGCACAGGTCGATCCCACAAAGAAGTGGTGTGTATGTGAGTTGATCTCAAGGCTTTACTTAAACTGATTTCAAGAGAGTGACAAGAGTAATGGTTTGTTGTCGAAACGACTAGGTTGGAATGGTGACTGTGACTCTAAACTAAGGTAATGATAAGCACAAAGTGTTGGAACTGATGATTTTGTGACACTAGGGTGATTAAACTCACCACTTAATCCTATACTAAGGTAAACAAATTCTACTTATGCTCTTATCCTTCCCTTGAAAGGTTTCAGTGGAGATTATGTTAATTGCATTCACTAATTAACCCCTAGTATAGAGTGTCTTCTTACAAGACACTCTATCACAAGCTAATTTGCTCAACAATTAGCAAATAACCTAATACAATAAACACATTAAGAACATAAGATGAATCATGAATTAATTTAACATAGGCTTAAGGGTTTGTTCTACACCCTAGCAGAGGTGATTAGAACATTATGCAAAGAAAATAAACAAACTTCAAATTAAGTTGCAAAACTAAACCTTAAACAGCCTGTCTATTTAACAAATGAAGAACAACTCTATATAAAACTCACAAAACACTCAAAGCTTGCAATTAATGCTCACCCAATCTCTTTCCTCCCTTACTCGTCTCTGAATCGACCATGCATGGTTGTTGGAGAAACCCTAGTTCTAACTTATCTCTAACCTAGATTCTAAGGTATGGAGAAGCTATGAAAGAGATAAGTCGAAGTAGGGAGATGGCGGAGCAGTCTGCGATGGCGCTGGTACGGCTGTGGCTGCTGGTGTCAGGGGAAGGAGATGGTGGTGATGGCTCTGCACTGTCAGGGAGAGGGAGGAGGAAGAGAATGGGTTTTCTCTGATGGTGTCGGAGAAGAAAGAGAAGATGGAAGAGAAAATGGGTTTGGCCGACTGGGTATAGGTGTAGGTGATTTTTGCTGTGGAGCGGGGGCATCGAGTTTTGATGGGAAGGACGGAGCGAGCATAGGATGCATAGGATGGAGATCTCAACGGCTCAGGGTGATGTGCGGTTTTGGTGTTGAGCGGGAGCAGCAAGAATTGATGTGAGGAAGGCAGCGAGCGTTGGATGTTGAAGGAGCAAATCTGACGGCTCAGAGGGAACGGGTTCGGATCCGGGTCGTGGCTAGCTCAAGCCCATGTCTTGTAAATGGGTTGCTACTTGTTGGGTTGCAAGCCGATGCGCGCGCGGGCTTTGGCTTTTGCTCCATAGACGCTTGCCTCCAATTTTCTGCTCTTTTGGCTCCTCCATTTCTCCGAACTTTATTTATTATCTAAAAACACAAAATTAATTAGTACAAATATTTATTCTTGAAAACAAGGAAAATACAGAATCTGGGATAATATCTGATTTCTGAGCACAAAAGATGAGTTAAATGCCAATAAATAGATGTAGAAATATGCAATATTTGGCACTCATCAAAGACCGTGTTTCTCTTAGGTATGACCGGTGTCGGTGAAGAACTTAGATAAAATTGGTAAAGCTTTGGTCTTGAGATACTAATTAGGAATGTGTTTTGTGGTGTTGCTCCCAACACGTGTCCCTCTCTTTTTTGCCGACAAAAGTAAAGGTCCGTTTGTCTGTGATGTGTAAGTTTCTTCCAGTTATAGATAAAGTTGGAGGAATTGCTATGTAGAGATTCCGAAGCAGTTAAGGGGAAGACACCTCTGCGTCCCATAGACTTAGACACGCGAGGGGATTTCCACTGGTGGTAGAAATCCAATCTGATTTGTATTCGCAACACGTAGCCTCTTGGTTGCAACATCCCCTTCCCTTTGATGTAGTAATTGAAGTAGTAACTAAAAGGAATCATTAGCCTTTTAAGGGGTGGACACCTGGGGTACAAACGGTAAATTCAAGTTAGTATTTGGGGATCTAGATTCTATAACAAGACGAGGAGTAATGGAAATTGAGGGACAAATTATCAACGATAAGAATAAGAATTAACAGTGTTATAGTCACGACAATGTAATAAAAATTGCAATAGAAGATTATTTCGAACTAAAAAATGAAAAATTAGAATCCGTAGAAAATAATTAGACAAGGTCTGATATCGGAAGAATTCAACGGAGGTGCTGCAATAATATCACGATTGATGACCAGATTAACGAAGGGGTTAAATACTGGGCAAAAAAAACTTGAAACTGTCGATTAGAGGTTGCCGATAAAGCTCGAATCAAAGTTAAAACAAATTAATCCATTATAACAAAAAGTCTTCTCCACTGTATCTAGTATCTTTAGTGTCTTCGAGTTTCTTCGGCAACTTTGTTTCTTTGCAACACTGGTGTCTTAGTAACCTTGGTAGCTTGGTGTCTTCTGTGTCTTGAGATGTCAATGGTATCTTAGTAGCCCAGGTATCTTGAAACGTTGTTTATAGTAGCTAGTTTATTCAATAAAGTGAACAGCTTGAATGAACTATCATATGAGTTCATTCTATAAAATGAACCGGTTTTGCTACATGACCAGCGAAATACCAGATGGATAACAACGCATCCGATATGTCAAACTGATTCTGCATAAGATATGTATACAATTTTAACCACGCCATTTTAAAAGAAAACACTTACCCAATATATGATTTCACATCTTTGCAATTAACTCTATGGTTAATGCAACCCTTACCACTTCCCTATTAACACCATTAGGTCCATTACCCTATTACAACCATCAATCGACCATTATTAAGATAAAACCTTCACCATCATTACCCCCGTTTTGTTTTCATGACTACTGAGCTTTAGGGATGGTTTTGACTCTTTTGAGAGATAGTTGATTTTTCATAATCAAGTGATGATTGTGATTAATTCGAAAAGGATTGAATCACCTTGCGGCAAAACAAGTTTGATCAAGTGTATTTCGATTCAAACCCAAATACACAAGTCACAAGCACCACCCATTTGATTCGTGATCAAATTATTCAGTCATGTGTAATAGTTCTAAACTACTTCATATTTAATCTTGTTATTACCAACTAAAAAAAATCACTGAGTTTAATTGTGGTTAGTTAAATTGTCTTCCATTAACTTAATAAACAAAGAGAGAAGTTCTTGTTGTTGTGTGTTTCATGTTATAAAAAAATAATCAAAAGAACGGAACCATAAACTGTTATGTACTAGGATGAATAATGATTATGCATTTTCGATTACTTGGATCATCCTTGGTGGTGATAATAGTATAACACAGTTCATCATCCTTGGTGGTGGTTATGGTAACATGGTTAGTGTTGAGAAGTAAAGGGAATACGGAAATAGGTTAGTGCATTTTATTAACAAAATAAAAATCTAACTAATATTACGGTTGAGATTGAGTCCAAATTTGTGCACCCCTTAAAACCGGGGTGCACGTTCCAGCCGCTTTTATTGGCCGTTTTCTTTCTTAACAAACCACTAAACCAGTTTCGGTATTTTATTTCTTTATAAAAAATATTTTCCATTTAAAGTTTTAAGATTTCCATATGATAAAAAAGAAAAAAACTCTCTCTATATATTCGTTATTGTTCTGGATTCATCTTTATAATGTTTAAACTTAATGCTACTCAAGAATGAAGAAGAAACAAAATATTTATAAGAGATGAGAGAAGATTGAGAAGATCTATGAGATAAGATGGACATCAAGGTTTGCATCTAACTAAGAAACAAAGACAGGGGCGATGATTTTTTATTTTTTCCATGGATGATTTTTTTTTTTGTTTTTTTTCCATGTATTTTTTTATTTTTTGTTTTTCCATGGATGAATTTTTGTAGTGAAAATCAGAAAATTTTCAGGGTATGTTATATCTACATCTTGTTTATCCATGGATGAATTTTTGTAGTGAAAATCACAAAATTTACAGGGTTCATATATCTTAGAAGTAAGTGATGAAGGATCTGGGAAGAAGTCATCCTTGTGCTTAATTGGTAGCAAGATTAGTTAAATAGACACTATACAAAGTAGAGATTGATCTTGTTAAAATAATTCAATGTCTAAACTCTAGAATTAGGTTAAAAATAAAAAAGAACAAAGGATATCCGCAGTGCCTCCTCCATTAATGCCTACTTTTTTTTTCCTAGATTCAAAATCAGTTGGGTGTACTTGGTTAGTTGATTTTGAGTATTTGATGTAACATTTGATAAATCGGATTTTAAAATTTGGTAATCATTCTTTTATCCTTACCCAGAAATACAGATTTATGAGAAATCAATAGATATTAGGAGCTCCATTAATGGAGTTTTTGGAGTTTTTAGTTGATGTGATGATGAAAAGAATATTAGTAGAGAAAAGATCCATCTAGAATAATAAAAAAGAACCGATGCCTCAATTTTGCATCCCTCTCCGTCACAGATTAATTAACTTTTAACTTCAGAATAGAGCTGGAGATAGAGAGTACAAACATACGAATACGGAGCCGGAGATGTTAATTGAGTTTTTGGAGATAGAGAGTTAGTGTTCCCTGTTCAGAAAAGACTTCGTTTTAACTTCCGAAAAGATAAGAAAAAGTAAAAGGGGAAAGCGGTTTTGGGATATTTTATCAACAAATTGGGGAATCCGTAACGTGCACCCCAGTTTTGAGGGGTGCACAAATTTGGACTCGTTGAGATTTATTCCTTAATTTCAATCTTCCTTATTTTTCCTGGATGATGTGGTAAAACAAAGATATATCTCTTTACCAAGTCTGTTTGACACATTGGATCGTTGTTATTCTCGTTGGTCATATAGCATTTTCAAAAAGGAACTCCTAGGAGAACTAACATGCGAGTTCATTGTACAAAATGAACTAACATACGTGTTCATTCTACAAAATGAACTAGTATAATGAACTACTATTACGAGTTCATTCTACACAATACAAGAAAACCTCTCACGAAGAATACCCATATAGGTATAAAAATTTCTAGTCCAATTTGTGCCGATTATATTTGAGAATAAACTCCATATTGGAATAAGTCATAATTTTTTTTCGTCCCATCTTTAGGAACCTACCTCCATATAAGAACAATTGACATTTTAATATAAATAATTTGGTCTTGTTGTACATCATAATTTAAGATGAAAAGACTCTTGTAAGCACTTTACAAGATCATTTTGCTTCAAAATGGATTCATTGCCTTTTTTGTGCACAATTTAATACAAATATCTTTCACTCGTATGATTTTTTTTTTGTCAATTTTCAATGTCATAGTTGACTTTTATATGGATTGTGTTATTAAAAAATTCATATATAAATAAACTTGTAAAGCAAAATCCTCATTTAAGTAATATTTGTATTTATCTAGATACATTTTTATGTTTCCTATGCAAATATATACGTATTTTCTCAAGCACATGTATGAAAAATTTTCTTTTGGCCTATTCAAGGTAGACCTCCATATAAGAATATTTTTTTATGGTCCCTAGGATATTCTTACACAGAGGTTATACTGTATGAACACCTATCACGAGTTCATTTAAAAATATGAACTACCATAATGAACACCTATTACGAGTTCATTCTACATATGAACTACCATAATTAACTATCATTACGAGTTTATTATACAATATGAATCAACATTCCTACAATATGAACTACCATTATGAGTTCATTCTACAATATGAATATCTAACACGAGTTCATTCTGAAATATGAACTACCAACGACTTCATTCTCCAAAGTGAACTACTAATACGAGTTCATTCGACTCAATGAACTGCTAGAACTAGTTAGGACCACTATGCTCTATAATAGTGTTCATTCTTGGATATGAAATACCATTATACCCAAAAGAACTAAAGTTTCGAAACATAGTACAATGGGTACTGTTGTGTAGATCTCGTCGAGACCTTTCCAAATATATAAAATTTATTGACTTATAAGAGATATTTAATTTTTAAGTTTTTTTTAAAAAAAAAAATTATGATAAGAAGAGAGGGAAATTAGTAGAGATAAAGTAAACAAGAAGAAGATAGTAATGGTGGGTTTGTTTGCAGAATTCACGATTTCGAGGATTTATAATCCCATGTGATTATAAATTATGGGATTCATGTAAGGATGAGTTTGGTAATTTTTTTTTTTTTTTTTTTTTTTGCAAAAGCACTTTCAAAACCTATATATGTCAATAATTTCTGAAATTAGTGTTTGGTAAAAAAAAATTAAAGTGCGTTTTACCCAAAGCACTTCCCAAATTCCTCAACTTTTAAAAGCTGGGGTGGAGGAGGTTTTAAAAGCTACAAAAGCATAAGCTTTGGTCCCACCTAAATTTAATGCTTGATTTATCTTTTTTATCCCTATTTTATTTTATAAATGACAAAAGTTACCCTTACATTTATATACAATCAATTTTTTATTTCTTATATTTTATTCTTTAAATATTTATTTTCAAACTATTTTATATACCATTTCATTTCATTTATCAATAATAAAAATAAAACAAATATTAAATAAAAGACAACCCCAGGGGCTATTATTAAAAAAAAATCAAATAGAGTTTTGTACATGAATGGGAGTCGAGCAACAATCTGTGCTCCAACTCTTTTTTGGATAGCCAAAGCTACCCTATGAAATAGAGAACCACCTATTTTATTGTTAAACATAAAAATTAACTAGGCAATTCGTTAACCTCTTCAAGAAAACAACAAACTCATCTCCAAGTTCGCCTAAAGTAGTGAAGGCCAAGACACCAAAGTCGTAGCCGTGGGACTTGCATATGTCCAAATATTTGTTGTGTTTGCGAGTTACTGATCATTGAAATGGCTTGTCCTGGAGTAAAGTTGCGTATCCCAGTTCCGGAGAAGGGTGAAACTCCTGTAACATAGAAACATGTATCTAACCCGTTCATCAAGTTGTATACAAGTATATCAGTGGCTTAGGAGCATAGTTATCAGCTAAGAAGCCCAAGGCTGCTTCCTTCCGCTCCGACTCCGACCACAGTAGCACATGTCCATAGCAACGTCTCGCACGAGGTCATGACGAAATTTGAGGCCGACTTCACTGGCGCAGTGGAATGCATGATCACCAAAGACGTCCATGTCTCGATTGTAACATGCACATATACTATCTGCTGGGAAGAGTGGTATGCCTAGCCGATATTGGATAACT
Source organism: Papaver armeniacum (assembly GCA_023531295.1). Lineage (NCBI taxonomy): Eukaryota > Viridiplantae > Streptophyta > Magnoliopsida > Ranunculales > Papaveraceae > Papaver > Papaver armeniacum. The sequence goes on along the minus strand of JAJJWW010013518.1, from coordinate 12,957 downwards.
GCCTTGAACTGCCGAGGTCCAATAGTCTGGTTGAGTCAAGCAATGGGTATGGCCTTCAGGAAGTCCATCACATGCTCCAACTTGTTACTCTACCATAGGATTGCATCTCTAGCCGATAAGGCAAACTTTTCAGGGAGTTCTCTCTTCACCACATCGAAATACAAGGCCGCCAGTTTTTTTCATGGGTTGTGGGGCGACGGTAGTGATGTCAAATGTAGAGGTGGACAGACTGCAAGTTTGCATAAAATTGGTGAGTGCATATTGGAAACTTAGGCAAGGTGCTGAGAGGTTGATGGAGCTGAGAATGGACTGTTGCAGAGGCCGAGTCTGTATATAAGATGCTAGGTAACAGTATTGACTAGTATCATTCATAGTATACACTCCTAGGCTACCGTCTCTGATAGGAAGAGTTGATAATCGCCGTTGGAGAAGCCCAAATCCTGCACCATCTCCTACAACCGGGTGCCTTAAAAACTGCATTAGATGTTGGTCGGCTAACTGCTGGTTGCTGTATGTAAGACATGAGGAATGGTTGTCCGTAATGTGATATAAAGTTTAGAAAATCCAGTGCAATTGCGTAAAATCAAGATCTCACATTATGGGTCTTGAAGTGTTTTAACACAGTCCATGAGTTTGATAGTCTTGTCAACACGCTGTGCGACTAAGTCACTACGAGATTGGGTGTTTAAACTGACTGGACCTCCAAGTACTTTTACACCCAAATCAGGTCGACCTATGTTGGTAGGTAAAACACCATCTTCGAAGCATCTAGGGTTCGGCGAAGGCCAAAAATCTCAGTTTTCCTGATGTTTGAATGTAGCCCTCTAGAACCACCTTCATGTTGAATAATATGGAGAGATTTTGAGACTTCTAGTGTATCCCCAATGATGGTTCCGTCGTCAAGGTACCAAGCATGTAGTTCCAAGGAGAAATTGTTGGCAATGTTACACACTAGAGGATGAAGAGCTAATACAAAAAGAAGAGGACCAAGGGGGTCCCCTTGTTGCACTCCTTGAGATGATGCTAGAATAGACTCATTATAGTACAACCGTGCAGGCCTAACATAGCAAAATTCGACCCAGTTGAAGATACTAGGGCATCTAGTTCTGACTTCTTTTATTAAGGTTGATCTATCAACTAAATTGAAAGCATTTGAGGAGTCAATGAGCATCATTGTTAGGTTGTTTTGTGTACCTTTCATTTCAAGCAGTCTATTAGCATAGTGTAGTATGCTTTCACCCCCACAAGGAATCCCCACCCCGAACTGGTGATTTCCCAGGTAAGAAGCCATCTCTTTGTACACTGCAGTCGCGGCCAATTTGGAGCATAGCCTTCTCCAGATCGCACCAATAGCAATTGGTCGAATACCACCATCTGGCTTTAGAAAGGGAGTAAGTGGGGCACTGGCGATGTATTCTCCTAAGGCAGCAGGGCATTTTCCAGTCAACCAAAGGCTAACTACACCTGCGATGGAGGTAAGCGGTTAAATCAGACACATTCTTCTTTGAACCACTTAAAGCATCAAGAAGGTGTTGTGCCCTGAGTCCATCACGACCACATGATGTGCCTTTTGGGAAACTACGAATATCGGCCAAGACAAGGGCCATCAATCTGTGGATGGTACATCTTTAGTGCTCTGTAGGGATAAATGGGAGGGGTGCAAACAGGTGTTTTATGCCGTAGTTCAGCCAATGTATCGGCATTACTAGGCGCCAAACCGTTAGAAGATAGAGTTCGGATGGCCGCAGTATAATGACCATAGCTGAGCTTTTTCTTACAGGCTTGGACGTTGGTCTTTCGCTTCTTGTTGTCTTTCCTGCCTCTTTGGAGCTCTCTGTCAACATCTAAGACCTGTTGAACTAGTGATACACAACCATTTGGTTCTTTCCATACACCCAAAGCACTGTTAATTAAATCCGTTTGGATCTTTTTTCTAACACCAGAACGTTCCTCAGCTGTGTTTTTAGGAATGTATAGGCTGAGGGTACATATAAGGTAATAGTAAAAGCTGAATCCATGACGAAATAACATTAAGGTTTGCCAGAACTTTATCTAAAGAAGATTTGAAAGTTATGGAGAAAGTTAACCTGCATCGTGGAGGAATACTTGCGATTGTAGTTACTTGTTTCATGAACATCAAGTTGAGTATTTCTAAGGAAACCCCGTAATATCCGATACATCTCCTTCAATCCAAAGAAGATGAGCATCAATGTCAGGGTTGCTTGGTTGGGGTTTATCAACACCATGAATTAAGAAATCTACTCCTCTTGCCATTGAAAGGACCATTAAACACACCACTCTTGTGATCAAGGCAAGGCCTCTTCAAGAGTAACATTGGACACATCAACACGAGCCACATCATGAGTTGGCGTAAAACATTTTCCCAAGCGATATTGTAACAACCCTACTTTCTACATAACCCCGGACGATGATGATTTCGTAGAGAATATCTCCCCCTCCTTTAATGCGAACAACAGAAATCTGAAAACCACTAACATTTTTCGCCTCCCGCACATATTTTTCGCCTCCCGCACGTATTTTCACGTACTTTTACTGTTAGATGTTGGATTATGTTCATCTCTAAATCCTGCCATCCGATCTAACAAGGTTAAACAGCCCCCAGAATACATAACAAACACGTCTCTCTTTCGAAATTTTTCTTTCTACTTAGTCGACTCTCTTTTCCCACCAAAAGAAAAACCCCAAACAGAATCTTCGATCGACTGTATTTTGAACAATTAATGGAGAAGATCGCCAATTGAATCAATATTTACTCTTATTTGATTAATAACTTCATTTTTTTTCTTTCTCTTCCACCATTCTTCTTCTCCCTCGACTCTCTCTTCCCAACACTTAAAATCCCCAAACTCAATCTTTGGTTGTATTTCGAATAATTAATGGCGGATATCCACAACTGAATAGATGGTTTACTCCTATTTGATTAGGTATGTACACTTACCATATCAAAATCGTTTCCTAATATAATCTGTAATTTTAGGGTTCTGTCAATTTTAGGGTTTGGTATTTGAGTTTTTTATTTGATTTGCTTATGTTTTCCAAGGTGCAAGTCTTTCATACTCGCGTGCAAGACGAGATTTTATGCTTGCGATAAGAGCAAGACTTAAGTGCTCACGTGCAAGGTGAGGCTTTAGGTGCTTGCGATGTGATGCAAGGCTAAATATTGAAGGGTCTAAGCAATCCTCATTTTTTATGTGCTTGCGATGTGATGTTTCTCTGGATTTTTGCCGCTCGCTGTGAGAATGGCTGAAGTGATGTAATAGTCTGATATGGTTGATAGCTGGTTGCGTCAATCAGCTGGCTAGAGCATTGGAAGGCTCTAATTACTTGAACCCGTACAATACTTGATTGCACACTGTTTATGGAACATAAAAAATATGCTGATTCTGGTGATAATTAAGGTCCAAATTGGAAACTGAACCATTATTTTTCTGTGCGACTTAATAATCTCCACATTCGTTTTAGTGTTTTTCACATCTGTTGTTGGTGCTCATAGTACTGAGATACCATCTTCTCTCTAGTTATACGTAGTTAGTATTCATTTCTTGTACTGGTCCGTCTTTCATTAGAGCTTAAGGAAAAGTAAATTGAGTGCTTCCCCTGTAGTAACGAAGAACAGAACACATTGGCTTAGAAACCATCGTTGTGTGATCTTTACTTGTATCACCGCAGTACATCGAGCTATCATCTAGAGAACTGCTTCTTCTGACCATTTATACAGGAGACAGTCATTTACAGTCAGCTAATTATGGAGCTTCAGTTTCATCTTTGCACGAGCCACACTCATCCGACCAGAGTGCATGCCACTGATTTGGGATAATTGTGGTTCTAGTAAAGCGATGCTCGTGACTCAAAATGACGGTATGAACTATTGGAGGCATTGTGAATTGAGCTTTTAACTGCGAGCTATGTAGACTAATTTGGTTGTCAGAGTGCAGTCATCCTTCATTAGTGTCTTCATGAATCACATCCTAGCATGAACTGCGGTTGGTTTCGTCTTGTGTCGAGGCCAAAGACCTTTGCCTCGACTTGTCTTGTTGGCTGATATGTCACCGAATTGCTTTATCCTGGAAGTAACACAAGCTTTTACCGAAAACCTTTCAATCCCATCTCCTCGTAGGACAAGGTTCGCTGCGAGGTTGATTATGTTAACCGTCGCGCCTCTTGTAACACTTCGATTGCTAGAATCTGTGATATGCAAGAGGTCTTGTTCCACGCGGTTCCTTAGAGGATTTTGTGCTCGCAGACTTGGGCTAGGCTTTGATGTGCTGACGGCTAGGGTGAGGCTTAACTCGTGCAGCTGTGATCACCTTGATCGATGCTACCTTGATAGACAGGTAGATATAGTCGTCCATATGGTAAAAAGATGTGAACGACCTCTTCAACATCCCCTATTAGGAGATGGGAATTGTTGGAACCATTATTTATCAGACTTGATTTTTAACGCCAATATACAATTCATTGAAGTTATGGTGGAAAGCTACCATTAACGACCATATTCATTATTTAAATATTATCCTTTAAAAGATATGAACCAAGTTGGTGGGTATTTGATGAATATGAGTACGATGACAAGTTTATAATCAAAGTAACAGACGAACGAAAAAGTTGAGCAAACTAGTTTTGCGAGGTAAAGTTGATGAGGATAACGTGATCTGGTCGTACTGCAATTTTTCCGCGCTTTCTTTTCTTTTCTCTTTTTCTTTTTTCATATGGAATCTGTTATGTGATTTCTGAGGCTTTTGCCGCACCTTTGTCAATGGAAAAACACGATTATTTTGCACGATTCCCCTTAGTCGGCGCCAATGTTTGTACCAAAATAAATTTTAGGCACAAAACACGATGATTGATGATGATTCTTGAAAATTAGGGCTAGAAAACGAATTAAAGATGAACAAAGAGACGGATTTAACGTGGTTCGGCAAGTTGTGCCTACATCCACGGAGGAACAGAGAAATAGTTTATTGATTATATAGGATACAATAATTTTCCCTGGGTTAGCTAACCTAAAATTCCATGAAGGAATAGAAATTCCATGTCCCTTGAGGTGGATTTTGGCCTTTTTTTATAGGCAAAAAATCCCAATCTGGTTCCATAATAACCTAGATTCATAGTTATCCAAAATAACCACCTGGATTTGTACTTATCCTTTAATATTTGTGTCTATCCTTGAAGATCCATGTCTATCTTGAAAGGTTCTTGTATATCTTCACATGATTTGAGTTTATCTTGAAAGATCCTTGTTTATCTTCCAAGATTTACAATTATTTTGGGAGATCCATGTCTATCTTCCAAGATTTGTGACTATCACCAAATGTCTTCCAGTCATCTGGGCTTCCTTATTTAGCCATGTAGGTTTTATAAACCCGAGCCTGGTTTCTTTAATAAACCTCCGGACTCGGTCCGGATCCAGCTCTGATGAGCCCCGTGGGTCACCTTGATAACCCACGATCTGGTTTTAATAAACCTCCTGACTCACCCCAGAATCCAGCTCGATGAGCCCCGTGGGTCACCTTGATAACCCACGGTCTGGTTTTAATAAACCTCCGGACTCAGTCCGGATCCAGCTCTGATGAGCCCCGTGGGTCACCTTGATAACCCACAGTCTGGTTTTAACAACCCTCCGGACTCAGTCCCGATTCAGCTCTGATGAGCCCCGTGGGTCACCTTGATAACCCACGGTGCTGATATAAACAACTTGTGCGAAGACGCACGTACTCTATTTAAATAGGGTACAAACAGCAGTATCAAGCTATCAAATCACATCCATAGCATCAGATCACATATTCATAGAGGTAGAGCAGTATATATACATTATTAGCCAACAAGATCGTATTTAAAAAACATTCTATATCAACAAAAAGAGAACTACCTGATAAACTAATTTAGTCTAAAATAACTCGATTTCCTCGACTACTCATATAGATAAAAAAAAAATATGAATGGGATACCCACACAACTGATAGGTTAAAAATCATACATACCTCTCCTAATGCTAGCCCGATTCACATCATAAGATCTACTCAATGCACAAAATAACATGTATATACACTACACGGCTATAAGGATGCAAAAACAAGTGAAATTTCTATCATAAAGGTTTAAAACCTCGTAAGCTAACCCAATTTAAATCTTAAATCTGCCGTAACACAGAGAACAGAAGCAAACTGATACGGGGCGTATTCTGACGGTTCACAATATATTCCAAGATTTTACTAAATCTTGGATATCTACAGATTTTAGTATTTTAGTTATTAGGATATTATGGTTTCTTTATTTGTTATAGGCTAGATTAGTAAATTAGCATTCTTAGGGTTTTATCTTGCAGGCTATAAATAGCCCTTTCCTATGTCATTTCTGTTTAGCTGCGGCTCGCCTTTTATTGTTGAATGAAAACTCTTAACTTGTTGGTTTATACCATTGATTATTGGTCTCTTTTAACTCTTGGATTAGAGTCTTACTCCTGGATTGGAGTTTCTATCATCACCATTAAGGAGTGGATTCTCCTTCTTTTTTATCGCTTTCGCTTGTGCCATACCACAAACTTTCCTTAACTCCAGCAGTAGTAGATCATCCTCTCAAGAAGGAATAAATTTACCGATCAATTCCTAAAGAAGAAGTTGAATTAACCATTAACTCTTGATTAACAAAGAAAATATGAAAAATAAGAAACAAACACTTACTTTAGTGGCCGGTTCCCTAATCACCCTTAAATTCCTTGTTAGATCATCTCCACTTTCGCCACTTAAAACTTCTTCCCGTTTTACCAATATCTTTTCTTATGGCTAGATCTCAACCTTCACGACGTCTCTTCATTCTTTCTTACTCATACGGTACATAGAACATCCTATATCTTTTCTTATAAATTACTAGTGGATTGCCCGTGCCATAATGGCACGGGGCGGAAGCAGTGCTGGTGAACTAATGCCTTTATTGATGTGTCAAGGTCAATATATCTACTGGTATGTGATTTATATTTTTGCAAGGCGTGCTACCAAATTTCGTAACAGATAGTCAAGACAATCGGATAAGAAAGAACTAATATAATTTGAAGTTGGTTTATTTGTAAAAAGATTGACGTTTGTATTCTTTAAGTTACTCAATCTATCTCAGATATTTTTATTTCAATTGGTCTATAATTGTGCACTAATATTGGCAAAGGACACAAATAATAATTCCGTCAGCCCAAATGTTGCATTCTAACCTTACAGTCAAATTGAACATCAAATTAGCCAACCAAATTATCCAACAATAGACACCGTTATCGTTAAAAGAAAATAGAATCAAATTTCGAAAACAAACTTATGACAGGACTTCTGGATACACAACATTTGTTGCTTCATGTCCTGAGCTGTTCTTTGGAAGTAACACATGGATCCTCCTCGCGCTCGTGCATCCGGACAAGTGCAACATAGAGCTGACCATGATCAATACGGGACTCTTAAGTCTACCCCCACGTACTTTAGCGATTGGCCCCGAGATTTGTTTATGATCATCGCATAAGCCAACCTAATAAGGAACTGTCTTCTTGTCATTCGAATGAGGACATGCGATGAAGATGGTGTTAGTGATATGCGGGGAATAAAAACCACTTTGCGGCTTTATCTCCTCGTTAAAATTGTAGCCACAATAACATGTTGTTCGTAAATCTTTACCCTCACTGATAACACAACAAATCATGGCATAATTAAACAATTATCGAAGCAAGTCTATGGTTTTAAATATAAGCAACACAATGAGAATAAATGAGGTGAATCATATGACATGTGATAACGGATAAAGCACATACCTAGTACCATTGCATAGTCCACTTCTAGGAGCTAGATTACGCAACAACATAATTGGACAACCAACTTTAAGATCTAATTTGAATGGCGTAATCCCGATGGATTTTGTTGGTTTAATGTTTCACTCGTATAGGTTGTACTTGTTGATGATTCACCGTTAACATGCTATTGTTTATCTGGTCATGCGAGAAACGTGTGAGATTCACCATTGTACATCTCCAACACAATTTTATTTATTTCAAACCTCGTCATTCCTAGGAGACAATATTGTTTTCTCGGTCATATATTCATTCTGAGTGGGCTTGCTCATTTCTTCAATTCCTGGATATATCTTTGAAATCAACTCATGTAGATTGCAGATTTTGAAATAGCAGATGGCAAGTTAACTTTTGGCTATAGATTTTCCCCACCGCAAAATGACATAAGTATATAGATGAAGTTAATATCTAGTGTGGCAGATGTGGTGGCTAAGTATGCAAGGAAAAATAATTTAACTAAATGCCCATAAACGGGCACCCCAAAACGCTTAATAAGCTGTGAGTCTTAGATTTCCATTACGTAATGTAATTATCCAGTTCTATGAAGTTTTTTCTATCAATATAGCAATCACCTAAGCAAGTATGTACCACTGGACATTCAAAATAATAAACATTACAGTTAAAAAAAATTGTTGTTCGAATGCAAGATACATTGCATAAATGTTACCCAATTTGACTGTAAGTGGCATAATGGGCTGACTTGTAGCTAACACAGTTTCCACTTCCGCTAAGCTACCTTGTAGCTGACACAAAGTTTCCACTTCCTTTAGGCTGTGTAGTTTTGACAACTCTTTGTTTCAAAGGATAAGCTGGTGACTTGCAGTTTCTATATGATATCAGTTCTATTCTTTTTGAACAACGAATTATACACAGTAAAGAGGAAGTTACTGCCTAAAGAGGAAACTATATGCCGTACCTAAAGCCTTCTCTATTAATTCTAGGAGGAAGAAGCAATCTACAAAAAAGTACAACTGATTACAATAGTGTACTTCTTGATAAACATACATATACACAAAAGGACTACGCAAACACAGAAACATTGCACTGTGTTTCATAAGCATAAAATTCATAATAACAATGGATAATGGCAAGAGAAGAATTTCATGTATAGAAAACGTACCTGAAGTAAGTACTCAGCGAATGCAATGCTGTCAGGATCTTGACTCTCAAGCCTCATGTTTTGTGTTAGCTTAAGCACATTCAGGTTTCTCCATAAACAGAGCTTCTAATCGAGGAGTCCATAATTTGTTCTCTACGACCCTTTTGTACCACCGGCAAAGTTTGCTTAAAGTCTCCTCCAAGCACGACAGTGATCCCTCCGAATGGTTCGTCACTTGATCTCACATCTCTTAGAGTACGATCTACCGCTTCAATACAAAATCGGTGTTGCATTGCCACCTCATCCCATATGATCAACTTGGTAGATCGAAATAATTCCGCTTCGATCGAATCAAAATCGACATTACACTTGGAATCAAATTGTGGCTCAAAAGGTATCTTAAAGGTAGAATGTGCTATCCTTCCACCAGTTAGAAGCAATGCAGAGACGCCGCAAGAAGAGACTCTTAAAACAACGTCACCCTTGCTTCTACGTGTTGCTGCCAATGTTATTTACACAAAGTCTTCCCTGTCCCAGCACTAACATTTAAGAAGAACGTTTTACCAAGATTGTTCACTACGCAATCTGTAATTGTCTCAAACGAATTTCTTTGTTCGTATTGAATTTATTCACATTCGAATCCACCACGATTCTTGAATCTCAAACTGCAGCCTTCTCTTTGCTCCCATAGTAATCGATTTTCAACAATTCGACTCCAATCACCTAGTATGTTGGGGCATTCCAAGATCCTTCATTTCCTTCCCTTCCTCCCGAACTATTTTCTCCATGAGGTAAAGACCGTAATCAAGAACCCGCTTCTCCGTTGGATTTTCAATTTTGTATTTTCTTTGATCCAAATGGTAAATCATCACATATATCTTTCCCATACCTCTCCCATAGAACGTCCGGTCGTCGTAGGACTGCACTTGGTTAGTATTATACCAAATAGTTGTCACAGCTGATGCCCAGTTTTGATTACGACGGATTCTTTCAAGCATTTATCACATTCTCCGTCATCTTCCAACAAATTTAGTGCAATACAGGCAGACTTGAAAGTTCGGTGGACCTCTTGAACACCACTCTTCATCGTAGTTCTAAGGTGCTTGAATGACCTTGCCCCCGCTACTACCGTAAGCAACAACCTCAAGTAATACTGGGCCTTGTTTGGGGTGACAAAATACATTCTCCCAATAGCAAAGCCTTTTTGTCGAGGAGACCACTTTTTGTCTGACAAAATGGCATAATACTCAGAACATGTTTATTTTCAGAAACATAATTCAAATGGATACGCAATAAGCACACGTAATAATAATAATTATCTCATTAACAATTATCACAATCAGACTATTACCGATAATCATTTCAGCAACTGATAGCGATGTAACTGAAGAAGGAAATGGATATGTAAACTTAAGACCGTATCTTACCTGACCATACAAACTTCTGCGGGAAGTCTTGGTAGGTATATGCCTCGTCTTCTGGATTTAACCTGTATTATTCAGAAACTTTAGAATGTCACTGACCATGCCACTACATTGGGATCATTCACCTAGACTTGATTAAAGGTTTAGAAATGGCATAATGGCTCGGTTTGTTTTACATAATCAGTATCTAAAGTTGTGCAGAAGAGAAACATAAAACGAGCTAGAATATAGAGGAACCATAGAAAACATGGTGCAAAAAATCGTGGCAAAAGACATAAGACGCAAAAATATGCATTAGAAAGACAAATTTGAAACTAACTTTTATTGTAGTCAAAATATCCCATCGACGTGGTTACTGGTTACTACATTTTTCTCCTTATCATGAATTACTTCAATGTATCTTCGGAGATCGTAAATAACACGCCGCTTTCTTGAAGATGTACTTGCTAGTCGTTATACTTTGGGCTTCTCTTTGTGCAAACGATTTCCGAGTAAACGCTAAGCCGCCTCGGTGCTCCTATATACCTTGCATTCAGATATTGTAGAATCTCATTGGGGCCAGCACCAACAACCATAATTGTCAAGTCATGTCCCTTGTAGATATACTTGTGTATATACTTCACGGCTTGGACGCTGGAGCAGACTTCAACATTGATATGGCAGTCAAACATCCTGGTAAGGTGTGGATTATAAGGGACCACATCCATATTAGTATATGACTTATTGCGTTACCAAAAAACTCGACCATCATTACGCCGGCGGTAGACTGGATACCCATTCTCACTAATTGAAGTTGATTCTGCATATTGTTTTGGATAGTCTTTGGTGCACCTGCCGCCATCCATGCAACTTGCACTTGGTTTCCTAGAACCACGCAGTCCATGCACCATGCATCTTTGTACTGTCTGAAAAAGTTCAGGATTCTTTTTTTTCATCTGGGAATTCGGCACATACCATATTATCCACTTGCTCCGGGGTGTGTATTTTGTCTGCCTTGTCCAGAAAAATCAACATGTGCATATGTGGCAAACCTCTCTTATGAAACTCTATTGTGTAAACATATCCAACCACCCTACCAAATACTTTCTTATCTTCTATTTCTTTTATTAGGGCCTTACGTTTGAGCTCAAACACCCTTGCTACCAAATCAGACCTATTATGCGGTTGTTGGTTTTCAAACAGAGCACTTGTAATTTCTTCCCATCGTGGATTTGCCGTCATGGTGAGAAATATATCAGGATGATGATTGTACCTATACAAGAAACAAAAAATGTATTAGAAATTTTTAACATTCTCCGATATGTGAGGTATGTCATGTAAAAGAGATATTCATATGCCTGAGTAAGATTTATCCAATCCACAAAAACGTGACACGTAGCTTTTCAAAGACATCCATCTAATAGTGGATGATTAGATTCCGACGTATACTATTGTTGGGGTATGTCGACTTGGTATGCATTTCTGAATAAGTTGTTAATTACTAGACAATGTTTCGAGGTCATCATGCATTTTAATCGACTTTAAGGCATTTAATCTATCAGTTGATTTTTCTTTTAACAAAAGGTAAATTCAGAGAATTACGAAATAAAAAGAATGACTGAGATAATTCTATCATGGTGAGGAATACATATCATGCCAAGTCTGGCTATACCTGGTGATGGCCATTGAGTATTGATATATCTTGTACATATGCCGAGGACCGCCTATGAAAGTGGATGGAAGCATTAACGCTGACCACGTTCCGCGCTTTGTTGCCGTAAACCCCAAGGTCGAGCAAGCCCTTTATAGTTCTCAACTCTCAACTTGGGTTGATTTTTCTTAATCCAACGAAGGCGATTCTGTTCAATTGCTGCCCAAGCATCGACTATGAATTCTCAAAGAGCATACCCGCTCTTAGTATCATCGAGTATTCACCTCGCCTGCGAAACAATCTATAGCTGTAATATTCTATTTGTGTGAGCAGCGTATCCGTAGCCTTATATAGATCGACATCCCATTGTACCATCCTGTGCTCCCATCCCAATTCACCATATGGGAACAAAAGAACGTAATGCAAAGGCAAATAAGATGGATGACACTCATTAATTCTCTCGTCAGCACGACTTCCTTTGAGATGAAGTATAATGTCACGCTTGGCCAAGAATCGATCGTTTGTCCGTCTTCATGCAATATAACACACTATCTCATCTGTTGTGGGTAGGTTATAACGTCTCGGATCCAACCCTTTTTCGTATTGGAGAAAACATGGACGTCATTGCCTCGACTCATTGCTTATTAGTAATTCAAAAGCCCGATCGTATTTCTTCACAAAGGCATTATTATGATATAACTCGTTGTATGGTCTCAAGCAAGTAACGTTTAACCTTGGGTTTAACTCGAGTCAGCTTGATACCGCAGCTTTAGGATCATAAATGTGCCACTTGTGAGTATGTGCGCTTATGGATTTTCGTGCAAGAGTGTTTCGCCTATGCCTTAGCCGACCATGAATAGTAAACAACGCAGGCCTGTTTGAACACATCAAAGATCGAGTTCAGTCCAAACTCCTAAGTGATACATTTAATAGGGGAATAGAAAGAACAAATAGCATATCA